>CM021110.1:95454834-95674396 GCA_007115665.2 Sequoiadendron giganteum | reverse complement strand
TTACAATACAAGTTATCTGCAAGTAACAGAGTGTTTATTACAATGAATAAGCAATAGAAATATGTCCTGAGATTTTGCAAAGATTATGCTATACTTCTGATCACAAATGTGAGTTAAAAGACCCAAGAAATATAGCATGAAAAGAGAATAACCAGGTCTGATATAAAGACCAGCAAACTGAGATAATCGGACCAGCAACTTAAACCTTCACTAAATTGTTCAAAACTTCTTCCAAAATGCTTCTTTCTCCCTCAAATTGAATGCACATGAACTAGAGGCATAAACGCTTAAGAAATTGAGCATAACTTAGAAAGAACATAGTCTGATATGAAATTCCAATGAAACAAAATACAGACCAGCAAGCAATAACAGTACCAAAATGCTCAAATCTCTTACCACACTCCACCAAATCCAATGAAACTGAAATCACAACAATTCCAATGCTAGGCGACCAAGTAACAACCATTTACCAAGCACAAACATCACCAAAAAGGCCCAACTCGAATCACAAGGCAGAAAGGACAAGGAATGACCCTAGAAGGAAGTCGACCTTGCTTTAAAATTCAACCCTTCAATAATAAAATCTGCAATTGCATAATTAGGGGCATCAATAGCATAGACATTGAATGAAAAAACACCCATAATGAAATTAAATTCTCTCTATGAGCTGCAATTAAAAAGCATCTTCAGCAATACAAAACCAACAAGCTCAAATCTGGAAATTATCACCAAATTCACCAACGTTGAAGCTCAATATGCACTTATGAATGAAGCACACTCCTAATTGACCATCTAGGGAACCATAGTTTCAGGCCCGAAGAATGGTGTAAAAATACTAAGCTCCCCCTTAGCTGGGTTCTAAAATCAATTCAACAACATAACTTTACAACATTTTCCAAGATGAGAAATGAGAGAGCAAAGGATTTCTTTTATAGAATTGAAGGTGACTATTGGCTCTTCAACTTCCATCTTTTTTCCCTCCAAAAGGGATGTCCATTTCACTTTTGAAATATTTTAATTTTTAAAACATTATATTCACCTTTCTAGGCATCCAAAACTTGAGGAGAAATATTTACTTTAGAAATATTTAAATAATCTCACAATGAGGCGTCCTCCCTCAAAGGCCACCTTTTAAAACAACTTTAAGTCATTAATACTAGGCTAAGGGGGCCAATAAGAAATTATAACATTAATGACTTAGAATAAATCATTTTACCCAAAATGAGCCTCAAAATGCTGAAGGCCAAATATGCTCCAAACTGCTCTGCCCGAAATGGAAACTGAGCCGACTACTGATGCTACTGCCCAAGATGGCACTACCAGAAATAGAACTTACTAAAAATAGTAAATTCAAAAAAGTTGCTCGATGAATTTGCATGTTATATCACTATGAAGCTCTCTGAAAACCTAGAAGGAATCCATAACCCTCATTCATGCAACCCTTCTTCAGAACCCCTAAAAAATTGGAAACCCTAATTTCACCTCTAACGAGCCTACGTGCTTCCGAGAATAGGCTATCAGATATTGAAGAGCGTATGGATAAAAATGGGGACATTACATAAGTGATACCACCAAGTCCTATGCACATGAAACATGTAATGCACATTGAAATCCAAAATTATGTGCTACCAAAATTTTAATATCTATTATTTGGATTTCAAACTTAAATTGAGCCTCTTTTTGAGATATTTATTTGTTCTTTCCAATATGTGCTCCTTTGCAAAGATTTTAAGCTTTGTCTTAGTACTAGACAATTCAAATGAGTCTAAACCCTTCGCCTATATAGGTTATTTTCCAAAGAAAAACCTTTACATCTTTCCAAGCAAGAAAACTCAGTATGGCATAATTTCAATGCCAATTAAGGATGACCTTACAAAATGTTTGTCATTTATAACCTATTTTCATCAATTCTTAGGCATAAAATAGCATTAAATTATTGACATCAAGAAATATATCTCCTCTACGGATCAACATGGCCCCAATGTACCAAACATGTACATCTATACCTTAAAAATTATCCCAGTCAATCCCTTTCTTCACTACAAGTCAAGGGATGTACCCTTTGTACTCGAAGTTAAGGAAGATGGCTCTAAAGTGCACTTTTTACTCTTCACCTAATTTTAATTGGGTTCTCATAATTAAGGAAGTGAGAAATATTTACTTGCCCACTTAAATTCAACCTACTTCATAAGAGAACCATGTATCATTTTGTTGTCCTTTTCATTTCTATTCAACAAGATATTCTTTGTATTCCTTTCTTCTAGTTATTTCATGTATGCACATATCTAAAACATTTAATTTTACATCTCATTTCTTATCAAGCACTAATAGTGTATTACAAAAATATATGTAGCTTTATGATAAGGATACCAATCAACAACATTGAATATCAATGAGATATCCAAACCTTCAAGTTACTCAATTTCATAAGAATTTTTAAAAATAAGTGCAAAATTAATTTTAAGAATCATATTTTAGTCGTTCTTTCATATTAATTAATTGTTTTTCATGTACTCTTGCTTTGGGTTTTCAATCTCTATGTGTCGCATGCAAATATTATCTTTCATTACATCCTTTACCATGATTGTTCAATTGCATGTAGAATTTGTTGATAAAGAAGAATTAGTTGGTGTTAGTGTAGGATTTTTATTCATCTTAGTTGTTTATTATGTATTTTCCTACACATTTAGTTTAGATTTCTTAGTTATAGTGATTGAGTTACTATTCTCATTGATTGGTTTTATCCCCTCTTTCCTATATGTATCCACTCCTCTAGCATGTTATTCATTCATGTTTTTATGATTTATTGTAACCTTATTTTGATTTTTGATTTTTTGTATATCTCTTATGGGAGCAAACCCTTGCCCTATTATTTTGATTTTTCATCATTGCTAGAATAATTTTATTTGATTTATTTTTTGCACTATTTTTTGGGTAGCTTCATTTTATTTCTAAATCTAACATGGTATTAGAGTTATTTGTGCTAGTATAAATCTTTTATTTTTTTGTTTATGATATTTAAGGTGCTAATCACCCTATATATAAATTTTCTTAAAGTTTCTTATGTTCTTCTCTTGCATATTTAGATGATCTAGAGTATAAATAAATTTGATAGGAAAAACTAATTTATTTGGGGATTTATACTTGTCTTTTTGTAATCTATGTGTGTGTAGCTTTTCAGTAATCTATGAAGCATTTTTTCTTTCCAATGTGTCTATGATACTTGAGAAAGTTAGTTTTGACTTTTGTTTCACCAATATTGGAGTTCAAGAAGCTAGATTGCAACTAAGGGTTTGAATGTGGCCTTAGGTGAATAACTATTTTACAAGGCATGTTTTGGCCAATAAATAGTTATATTATAGCCAAAAGGTTCCAAAAGATATAAATTTACTATAAAATCATTAAAATATGCCCTATGAGTATTCAAATAAAAACACTCCAATGGGACATATGACTGTACCATACAATTGTACAAGTTGGTTCTTTCAAAAGGGAACAACATCCCCTTTGGAATAGATTGTAGTCTAAAGTATCAAATGTGACCCCAAAAGGGAACCACAAGCATTATTCTTTTAGTTCTAGGATAGCTTGAGCTTCTCCCAACTAGTCCAATCCAATAACCCATAATAGGAATTTTTAGTCACCGTTCACTCTTCACCACCCAATCACCCCTACAAATACACACCACTCTTTTTCACCACCACCACCCCAATGACCCTGTTTTCCCAAGCACCAATAGTTAAACACCTAATTACCACCTATACTTTGCTCAAGTTTATCCACCATTAGAGACACTTCCCTCCTACCACTATAGTGCCACCCTCTAGCCACCAAGGGTAAATACGCACCCTCCATTGTAGATTTTAGATTTAGAGTACAACTTTAGAAGACTCATTCTCATACAAAAGGTACTATTTTGAGTACTTTTTGAAATAGAATATTATTTTTTACTTTTTTTATAGTGGTGTGATTAGTTTTTAGATTTGACTTCATTATTTTTCAAAAAAAATTATTGGCTTTGTTGTGTAGTTCAAACTTGAGACCTTCAAAGGGCCATATCTTGTGAAAACAAACTCATTTTTAGGTCTTATTTTTTTTAATGTGTATATTTATGTGTATTTCAATCTAGTGATCTTTACTTCTAATTTTTTTTTGAATTATACTTGCAATTTTTTAGCCACTTTTAGGGCTTGTAAAACTTTGTAAATCTAGTTTTTGTATTGTGAAACACACTAATCATAGATTTACAAACATTATAATTATTGGGGGATCATTTTAGAAACTAGTTAAAGGGGTTTTTCATGTGTTCTCTTTTTTTTACATTCTTGTGTTTACTTTTTGAAATATAGATCAATTACCAATTTCTTTGTTTAGTCCATATAAATTTTATGAATGGAAATACAAAATGTTAGTGGTGTTGAGAAGTAAGGGATTATTTATAATAACTATGGGTAAAAAATTAGAGCCTCCATAGAGAAAATCAAATAGTTTAATAAATTTGATGAGACATATTTATTGTCATGGTTATCTATATCTCCTAATCTTATCTTTCTCATTAAGTCCTTAGATTCACCCAATCATATTTGGACTAAATTCACTAGTTTGTTTGGAGTTCAGAATATCATGAGAGGTCACCATTTGGATATGAACTCATTATTTTTAATCTTAGTAGTTTTAACACCATTGAAGACTTCTTCACCAAATTAAAATCATTGAAAAATAATAAACCTATTTGATCATTAAAATTATCTTTAACTTGGTTCTAACTATTTGGTCTTTTTTTCTACCCTCTATTCAAAAAAGGGTTCCTTAGGAAATTAGTTTAGTATGCCATCCTTTGATGGTTTTTATACCTCACTTACTAGAGAGTAGGATAATCTTGTGTAGATGGGTACTCTAAAGTCTTGAAAGTCACATGTCCTTATTTCCAATAGGGAACAAAAGAATAGAATGATTCAAATGACAATAAGGAAAAGAAATAGAAAAAAGGGACAAAAAGAGTAATCGATAGGAAAAGGATAAAAAATATCCTCCTACTTCCAAAGAATATTTTGATACCTCCCATTCAAATGGGGATAATACTAAGTAAAAGAAGGTCAAATGTACCTATTTTAATAAATTCAATCCCGATGAACATAATTGTATGAGAAAATAGATTGATCACTTGGCATATATTCTTGAAAAGAATAATATCGTTGTTCCTAATTATATCTCTACAAGTTCATCACATGTAGATTCTTCTAAGTCCTAGGGTAAAATAAAGGGGAAAGGAAAGGGAAAGGCCCTTTTTGCAGTTGCAACTTCATCTTCTAGCACTTGGTTACCCAACTTTAGTGATTCACACCACATGGTTTCATCATAGGTTAAGTTATCATCTTTGGACTCTTGTTCTTTGGCTCACATAATTATGGGTGATAACTCTTCTATGATCATATGTGAGAATTTTTTTATTGATGTGGGTGAAGAAAATTTTCATGATGTCTCTTTTATACCCCCTTTATCAACTAATCTCCCACCCATACTTCAAATTACTTGCAATGGTTAGAGATTTGAACTTATTCTTGATTCTATGGTGATTCAAGAACTATAGAGTGATGGAATTATTTAATTTGGGAGGGTAGATAATTAGTCTACAATATATTATCTCTCACATTTTTCTCCAAACAACCCTTTAATGTATGTTCATACTAATGAGAGTAGTCCCTATGAAGAGAAATATAGTTATCTAAATCAAGCTTAGTTGAAGGTTTTTGAGACATGTATTGAGACTCCTTCCTCTTCTCCTACATATATTGAGATAAAAATTTCTTCTAGTGGACCTCCTCTCTATCTTCTAGATCTACCTCATCGGGATATTTTTCTTCCAAACATCTATTTATTTGTTGAGTCCAATCATATGGATCTTAGAAACATTATTGAGGTCATTATTATCCAATCTTAGGACATTCCTCTTTTATCTACCACCTTGAAAAATTTGTGTGTTTCTTCACTAGAGGTCTCCAATTATTCTTTTAAGTAGGTTCACATAAGTCTTCCTTGTCCACCTTATTGGTACCTCTATCTACTAGTAGAAATTTTACATCTCTTTGTGGAATCCAACCTTTTTAATTTGAAGGAAATTTTTGAGGACTTAGTCTTCCTCTTTTTTATATTCATTTGATGATTGCATAAAAAAAAAAAAGCTTCTTAATACCCATTCTTCATCTATTTCTACTTGGTTTTGAGAGGTCACTTCCTAAAATTATTTTGGGGCCCTTAACTTGGTTATGTCCCCTTTTAGAACCCACATGAAAATATTTGAGCACCATACAAATATCTTCATCTTATATTTTGATTCCTCTTATTATTTCTAAATGGGAAGATCTCTTACATACTCTTTTGATATTATTTCTTCCTAAGAGAAGAAATGTTGTTTGATAGCATTTCGTATTCTTTAGTGTGTGAGGATACACATATAGGAGGTTGCATGGCTCTTCTCACTTCTTGTATCTCTCTATTATAGTGGGGGTTTATATATCCCTTCTAGGGAGGACATCTTTTCTTTAAGGGGAATTTGTTTGTACATGAGTACCTCATCAAGCTTCATTTTTTGGGAACCATGTTCTTACCCTCCTAAGATACACTTTAAGGGATGGCATTATTGTATTTTATTTTTCTTAGTTGTATATTATTTAGTTTCCTACACATTTAGCTTATCTTTCTTAATTGAGTGGGTGATAATAAGGGTAGATGACATTTTTCGTGAGTATAACTCTTATGTATTTTTCGGTAATTGGAATTAATTTTCTCATTGGTTGGTTTTATCTCCCCTCTTTTATATATGTCCACTTCTCTATCTTTTTATTTGTTCATGATTTTATAAGCTCTTGTAGCAATACATTTCTTCTTAAGTGTTTGCATATATCTCTTGTGGGAACTAAATATATTATTTTATCTTGATTTCACATCATTAGTACAATAATTTTATTTGATTCATTTCTTGTATTAGGTTTTGAGTAGCTTCAATTCATTTATAAATCTATCAGTTAGCTATAGAAATTTGTGTATAAATTGGTTGAGAAATTTATGCCACAAGAAAATAAAATAAAAAATAAGATGAAAGAATACTTGGAAAGGTTGGATGTTATTTTTAAATTCAATCAATATCAAGTTGAGATAATGGGAATGATAAAAGTAAGGGAACAAAAATCAATAATTTAAGTTTAGAATGGAATATAGAGAAGATACAAAAGAGAGGCATGATTTTTAGAAATGGATAGCCTGGTTCGTATATTTAGAACTAGTAGAGTGAAAGGATAATTACAAATTTATTTTCAAAACACCTATTCATGTGTTGAGGTACATTGTGGTTGATTTGCTAACCTAAACAATGGTTTTATAATTCAAATCATATTTTTCATCACTAAGCTCCCAAATTACTTACCTAGGGTGTATGATGTAGGAGCATCTAGGGTCAAATTCCTTTCTATTACTAGAGGGTATAAATCTAAGTCATGTGCATGTGTTACATTTTTTTAAATCTATAAGAGAGTTGATTCACATTAGAAGAGGAGAGTTATGATCTCTTCCAATGCCATAGTGTTAAGTAGAAGTTATTTATGTGTGATAATCTTCCAACAATTGTGATACAAGTGGAGGTTTCATTGGATTAGTATAAATTCATTTGAGAGGAATGATGCGTCTTAAAAATCTCTATGACATAATATAATGCCATTTAAGGATAATATTAATAATAGAAGAATACATTTAATTATATGTCACACAAAATTAAGTCGTTACTATGGATCAACATGTCCCCAAGTTACCAAACTTATACATCTATACCTTAGAAATAATCCTAGTTGACCTCTTCACTTCAAGTCATGTGAATACCGACTATCCTCCAAGTTAAATTAAAAAACAGAGTTTACATATTAGGATGTCACACCACTTTAGATCATGAGGGTAAGAAAATAAAGTTTACTATTGTTACTATATGACCTCTAAATCATGAAATATTCCTTATATGTTACCACATATGCCTAGGACTATCAATTTAGCCTATATATTCATGTAATAAAAAATAAACCAAGTGACCATGAGATACTATATATATATTCTCAATATTGATATAAACTACTACTAGAACCACAAAGCCAAATCTAAAGAAACCTCGCAAAAATCTAGAAATGATAGAAAACACAAATAAAATTTAAACATTTTTTTTGAGGGATGCAAGATTACATGACCCTTCAGATTCTCCTTCTTCAAAGTATAATAAATATTACAACCAAAAGAAATAATGTTCTTAAATAAAAATCTTACATCCCTTTAGAGTTTAAAGAAAAATAGGAAAGACAATGAACATGTTAAGAAATGAAAGATGACATAATATATATCTATATAGATATGTATACACTATAAGCCAAGGTATAATTTTGAATTAACATAATTATTTTTCCAACATTCCAATTAAAAAATAACATGAATATTACCAACATTAAAAATAATACTCACAATCTTGATAGTGAAACTATTTTTTGGACAAACCCAAAACTATCTTGGGTAAGAAAAAATTCAAATACATGTGATACCAATGAAATTGAGGATTCATGTCATTTTTTTAGTGTGCCTCTTTGTAATAATGTAAAAATAAACACCACAAAATATTGAAATTATATCCTCTTCTTAAGCTCCTTGCTTCTAAAAACCAAAATGACTTCTATAGATTCTAGTCTCACTAAAAAGATATATATTCTCATTTATGTTGATGTATGTACAACACCATATTTATCCCTTTTCCTTTAAATTTCAGATATTTTTTACACTAGAAATGGGTCCACTAATCAATAGAGAATCAAAAAAAATTAATAAATTGATGATAAATTCAAGTGTGACATGCCATAAATGGATATACTTAATAAATAAAGGACATGAAAAACACAAAAAAAGGTATTAATGAGAAAACAAAAAATTCTAATGATATATTACACTTTAAAGTTTTCATTAAAACCAAAAGTGGGTTTTGAAGGGCTAGTAAAACCTGTTACATAAATTGATATGCTAGCATAACAAGAGTTGATCTATAGCAAGATCTCAACAAAACCGAAACATAAAATAGAGAAATAAAGCACAAAATTATATTTTGTTTAAATTTTCAGCTATTTCTATCTTTTGCTTATAAAAACTCTCATGAAGATGAATGAACTCGTACAAATTTTTCTTTTCCTCATTGTATGTTTTCTTTTTACTACTTTGTGTCCTAGAGTTTGGAAAGCATTAGTGATTTTTCCATCCAACTAGGTCGTGGGAACCTTAGGATCTACAAAAAAACCTTCTCAACTTATCACTTGTAATCTATATATAAATGATATGATTTGACAAGTCCTATAGACCAATTTGGTCAAAAGGACATTAGAAATTGTTATCACCATAAATAACATAATTCATCTCAACCAAATTTAAATAATTATATTAAGATTGTGTGAAATTTGAAAGCATCATATGAGATCAAATTAGGTCCATTAGGTCCAAAAAGGTTTCTTCTATTATTTTTTAAATAAATTTGATTATCAATTAGTTGTAGATATTGGAATTCATTTTTATGAAAATAAAAGTGTAATTCTTTTTTTAAAACAATGGATAACATGGTTCAACTCAAAGATATAAATTTTGAGTTGTGCTTTGATCTAGTTTAAACTTTACAAGTTACTAATGGAATACTAGAATGAATAGTATTTTAAATGTGTGAAATACAAATTAAATATTTTATGTCTACTTCATTAACTACTAGAAAGCAAGAAATATATGTATGTATCAAAATTTATATTAAATTGGACCTCACTCAACCGCTTCATGAATCAATCACTTAAAAATTTCACTTAGATCATTCTTTTGACTATAAATAGGTCCTCTTTTATATAAATCTATTCCACCAATATGGTTACTTATGTAAATAATTCCTCACTTTCTAATCCATCAAAAGATACCTCATGTAGAACACATCAAGAAAAATATAAACCAAAGAACTTTATTTGGAGAAAATATAAAACTTGGTTAAAATTAAACATATTAAAAAAGATAGAATATCACGAGGGTAAACAAGTAGAGATAGTTTGGACATTGGTCCCTTTCTCTTCCATTTAGGCTATTCATGGGAAGTGAATGCAAAATAATATAAGGGAGAATAATAAGGAAGCTAGTGTAATGCTTCAAATCTCAAACCCAAAATATTAATTAGGATATATTTTTTTAAGAATGACTTGAAAAAACTAAGATACAACATTGATAGGTCACATTCTATGCCAATGTGCACTCAAGGTGTTGTGTCAAACACAACTACAACAAACAATATATAACAAGAGCATTGTGGTGATGTTCACATCATGCAAAACTTGAGACATCAATAACACTTACAATATATCACTATTTCCCAAGAAAAGCGACACAAGAGGAAAACTTACCAGTTATGCAATGAAACCACCATAATGAACCCACAAGAGGGTGCAACTGCCTCACCGTGACAATTGGGATCTACCCCACAATTTTATTCTCTCACAAACTCAAAAATAGGGTAGGACGAGGGAACCATCTACCTCAATTACATTCCCTAAACACACTTGATGGCACTCAAAAAACCAAGGGACAACTATGCAAGTGGTGGGACAACTAAGAGATACTACATCTCAATTAGATGAATGAATTTGATTTCTCTTGACACAAGACACACTTACCAAAACAAAGGTGGGATATCTCCCAACCAAGGACATAAAACACAAGGTAAAAACCTTCATAAGAGGTTGTCCCACTAGGAGGTGTAAACCATTGATTGAAAAGAATGACAATGAATCATTTTTATGTAAGGGAACACTCCCCAATGCTAAAGTAGCATGCATCTTAGATAAAAACACTTGTCAATGAATTGAAAACATATAAATGTTGCAAGGTGTGTGCCCTTGGTCTCCTTGTGTTGTGCAACACAACGCTTAGGTTCATGACATAGCTTAACCGCCTCTTGTGGTTTCATTAACTCTAGCGGTTGTATTAGACATTAGCAGGTTGATCTTAAATGGTGCAATGAAAACCATCTTTGCAACAATTGGTATTAGAGCCCGGGTCATGGGTTTGAACCCCTCAATTGCATTGGGGGGGATTGTTGCAAGGTGTGCACCCTTGGTCTCCTTGTGTTGTGCAATGTAGCACTAGGGTTTGTGACATGGCTTAACCTTCTCTCATGAATTCATTAACTTTGGTAGTTGTATCGAGCATTAACGAGTTGATCTTTTTGTGCAACAAAAACCGTCTTTGCAACAATAAAGTTACAATGCCAAGGGGAACAAATTCTCTATACATATTTTCCCTAATAAATGGCTAATGATAACTTATTGTATAATGAAATAGAGGACTACAATATGTTAGAGGACTGTAATGCATGGAAATGACACTAGTGTGAATCCATAGTTATCTAGTTTTTTCATTGGAGTCCAATTTTTGTACCGACATCTAGAAATTATGTTGGAGTCCAAAGTGTGTGCTATATATTTATTTCTATGTTGTAATCATTTTGTTGCACTGTCATCCTAACCAAAGACTAAAAAGATGACCATTTATAATTTTAATACTCAAGAAAAATTCCTAAGACACAAAAATAATAGTATAACATAAACATGCTTTGAAATGACCATAAACAATTGAGATGTAACACCCCTTCGTTTTGCTCTTATATTCAGAAAGTGTGTGTCTCTGTGATGATTACGCTTTCTAATTGTACCTTGACTTTGATAGACTATGATGCTTTGTTATTATTTGATCACTAACTTTAGAGCGATGTGGATTTTATATTATGATGAGATGGTACTTTATTCTAATGTTATTATTATGACATGCTTTGGATTAGCATAGTGGTTATTTGAATTAATATTGTTCTATGCTCTTGAGTAGATTATCGATGTTAGAATCATTAGTTTTATGATATTGTATTGGTGAAGGGGAAGAAATTGCACCACTCACTTGCAAGCACCCTGTGATTCCACGATTCTCTCTTCACAATGTGTTTTATTATGATATATATATGCATTTTTGATATATGCCTTGTTTACAGGTTTGCAGGTACAAGATATTGACTCCACCTGGTTTCATAGGTTTGAGCATGTCCAATTCCCAACGGTAATGTTGATTGGGAGATAGTACCTAGGTTTCCTATGTCAATCCACCACCCTGGTCATAGTGTGTTGTCGATTTTAGTTGGTTTTGTTTGTTAAATGTTCAATTTTGCCTTATTTTATGTTGCAAATTGTGGTTAAGGTAAATAATGGATTTAAATATTTTAGTTGATTATTAAATTAATCTGGTTTATTATGTTAGAAGATGGTAATTAATTAATTGATTAATTTAATCTATTTGGTAAAATAATTTAATCTTAGGATCATATTTATTTTATTAATTAATTAAATTAGTTGAATTAAGATTAAATTAGAAATGCTAAGTATTTTATAAATTATTAAATGTTTTATTTTTTTTAAATATCTTTAGGATTTGGTGCAATTTGATTTTAAAAGATATTTTTCTTTCAACATGTGTTGGAAAATATTGATGAGGGTGGTTGGAAAAATTTATTCACGGAGAAATTTTTGGCTGTAATTTTGGGAGGTGAGAAGCTTCTTCACAGAATAAGGATAGAGGATATTTGTGTGGGGGAAAGGTTTTAAAAATTAAGTTTTGGTTTTTGCATACAATTGTTAAATTTTTTGGAAAAAATACAGTCTCAAGAAAGCTCTTGTGTTCTAGATTTTTTTTGTTTCTAGAGGAAGCTCTGGTTGATCTGGAAGAATCTTGTCTATGGAAGACGCTCTATGTCAATTCACACCTTCTCAGGCATTGGATTTCAGGTTCCTCTTTTATTCTAATTAAATTCATTTTGGAAAAAGTGTCTTAGATTAGATTACTGTCTGTAAAAAGATTGCCTGTGCAAATTTTAAAGCTTTAGAGTTTTGTTAAAATTGAAAATGTCATGTGTGAAATCTTCTGTGAAAATGAAATCTTCTTTAGAAATGGAATCTTCTATAGAAAATTTTGCAAGATTTAATTGGGATTGTTGTAGACAATGAAGAACCCAAAAGAAAATATTAGAGATCTGGAAAATTCTCTGTTGGGAAGAAATTAAACTCTCTATAGAAATTCTTCTTTAGAAATAAACTTCTCGAGAAATTTGGGTAGAAGTTTTTGTAGAGAAATATTGCTCCAATTCATTATTGGATTTGATTTCTGTAGGAAATGATTGCTTCTGATTAAATTATTTGTCTAAAGAAAATTTAGAAAAACCCCTGTGTAGAAAATTGCTTCTCTTTGTAAAATTTGGGTATTTTCCTATAAATGGCCATTTTTGAAAATCATATTCCCAATTAGAACAATCAATCTGATAAATTTATATATATATATATACATATATGTTTGTTATATATATATATATATATATATATATATATATATATATATATATGTATATGTTTGTTATATATATACATATATATATATAAATATATACATATATATATATATATATAAATATATACATATATTCATATTATTCAATGTATCCTTTGTAAATGGAATAGTTTGAAACCAGATTAAATATTTTATTTTGAAGATCCAAATTTCCGTATGCGAATTATATTTTAATTGTTGTTTTCTTAAGAGGAAAAAATAAATAAAACAAACGGATTTTTTTATATATGTTAGGGGAGCCGACGACTGCCCCAGCCGACCCCATGGAAGGGGGAGTCGGCGCTGTAAGCAGTCGACGATCCTTGTATAAGTTGTCGACACTGCTTTAAGTAGCCTTCCCAAACCCTTAAATGGATTCCGTCTGCTGAATTTTGAGTTGTTCAATGTTTATTTTATGTGTTTGTTTTAATTAAATATATATTATATATATAGGTAAGTATATATGCATCAATATATATTTATTTGTATATATATATATATATATGCATTTGATGTGGTTATATTTGGATGAAGTAATTTATTTGTAAATAATTAGATAATTTATTTAAGTATATATATATATATTATATGTATATATACATATGTATATATGATTATATATATATTTAAATGAATATATCTAAAAGGATATTTTATAATAGGTGCATGCAGTTGATGCATAGTTAGAAGTTTTGTAAAATAATATGTTTTTTTTTTGAAAAAAGAAGAAATTTGATATTTTGTTAAAAGTAATCGAGGAATTGAAGTTACAGATAAGTTAGATTTTCCTTCTCTGTTTGTAAAGGCCGTTTATTTAATTAATTTATTTGAGCAAAAAATTTATGGTGGATTACTGAAGGGGAAATTGGATTAGTGTATCTGAAGAGTAGTTTTATTTCTTGTTTTATTGCCTTTGTATGAAATTTCTTCTGTTCTTATTTTGGGAAAATTTGTTTAGATGCATTATAAGACTTCCATATGTGTTATAGATTTGGGGTTTGTTGTGATTTTATTGTCAACCCTTTTATATTTCCCTTGGGTAGTGTGTACTGTCGTTGTTCAGTAAATCGCCTGGTTTCCACAAACGGGGATGTGATATCTTTATGTTTTGGATGGGGATTGAATATTTGTATGTGTGCACTAGTCACCCTTGGGTTGTGGATTTGTTCCACGTGTTGTCTATAGGGAAGTGACTCGTGATGGGGGTCGGGGCCTAAGAAGGTCTACCAGGGTAACCCATGTGGCTTTGAGAGGACACTTCTCCTATGACAACGGTTTGTGTGTATGGTTCAGTTGACATACTTTATTATTTTAACTCTAGAAGCATTGCACCCAATGAGTTAGTGTTGTACTAGTATTTGCTAAGTTCAGTTATGTGTTAGCCTGTGTCTAGTGGTAGATGGTCTTGCCTAGGGAACCTTGTTACTATCTCCTACGACGGGGGGTGGGCCTTCGGGTACCACTTGGTTGGGTGGAATGTGCACCTTACTTTGTTGGGTCTCCTTCCTCTGATCGTGATGGCGAGATCTTCCAGTTGGAGATCTCATGGGTACCAGTTGTTATGTTCCTTTCATTTGATTATTGTATCTATTGGGCATTTGTATTTATATTACTCCTCAAATGTGTTCAAGGAGGACTCATGTAATTTGTAACAGTATGTAAGATCTTCCTCAATATGGGAATGAGTATTGTAAATGTTATTTGAAAATTAATGTAATCTTTGGATCTTTATGTGCTTATATCTTATGTGATGTTTATTGCTTTGAATGTATGTACTTTAATTCATGTTTAGTAATTAATTATTTGCTATGAATGAGTTTATGTTTATGTTATGGAAATCAGTTGTAGCCTTAGTCGTGTGCCTTAGAGGATGTTTGTGATAGTGTAGTGCATCTTTCATGTTAATATTGCACTTTAAAAGAAAAAAAATTGTACGCTTTTGTAGTTATAGCATCTTCCTCTAGGGTTACGAGGCGGGGCATTACATGAGAGACCAAGATGATTAAACACACCTGATCCCCAAAATATGAACAAATGAATAAGATGATTCCTAAGATTTGGGATGTCCACATGGACTCTAAGATGAGCCCAAGGACACAAGAGACAAAGTTAAATTATCTCCACACACCCCATTTCCCTCATACCATGAGGGAAACCAAAATGACATCACCCTATGGTGATTCCTAATACACATCCCAACACTAGGATGATGAAACCAACACATATTCTAATCATATTATAATTGAATATGTTTTATCTCATTGCATTTATCTTAAGCCCAAATACAAAATGTGAGCTAAGTTCATTTTACCAATATAGAAATAATGAACAAAATCATATAAGATGATATACATATTTAACACCAATATAATACATGATAAAAGCTATAATCACATTATCACAACTTATGTGAGTGGTTTACAATACTTCTAATTAGGAGGTCTCAAAATAATTATAATTATATAAGATTACTCAAATATCATAAATTATGCATTTTACATAATTTTACTAATGAAACAATGAATGCAAATATTAAGTCTTTTTCCAATTCTTACACATTCCTATGTCACTATAATGGATCTAATAGTCCCCAATAGTGGTTAAGTACCACCCAACCATGTTTTACTCATATGACCACCCTATTGTGCTAAGAGATAGTCATGTGGGCAGCAAGCGCACTAATGCTAGACAAGGTAGTGTGGATTACACACATGCCAAACACCTTGTATATAAGATATGTATAAACACATAAAAGAAAGGTCTCCTCCAATCATACACATGGATAGAGATAGTCTCTATCATATCTCAATTTTCTTAATTGCATTTGATAATGTTAAATTAATTGAAAAATGGATAAAACAATATATATGAGTTTTGTTTATGAATTTGATAAATGCAAAGGATATACAAAAAATAATTTATCTTGCAAATTTTATGATTTAAAATTTTTATTTCACAATGTTTATCGATTAAAGGTTACCGATAAAGTTGGCATGCAAGTGCAAGAATGTGTGTGTGTAGGAATAGGTTGAAGAATGATAACTTTGTTGAGGCAGTAATGCTTAGCCGAATGATGAATGGTAAGCAAGATTGGAATTTGGAATCTCACACACCATAGTAGGACATGACATGTGCATTTGTTATTACAATTGATGGATAACATTCTTGCTTGAATGAAAATTATGATTGGTTAAATAGACAAACTTATTTATCTTGTTGCTTTTTCTACCATTTTTTTTCAAATTTAGATGGAAATGCGTCTGATTTTCATATAACCACCATGAAAAGAACAAATATGATATTCATCTTTTCAAAAGAACATAAGCTCTTGATAAGGAAAAAAATAACAATGTTGTGCTTTAAATAAATATATAATACATATTATATATGTGTGTGTGTGTAACCACATATATATATACATATACGTATATATATACATATAAACAAATGTGTGTCAAAGGATTTGCATCAATAAAAATTCTTCTATTCAAAAATCTAATCTGAAATGTATGGGAAGAATAATAAAAAATAATGTTCAAATATTTTCACCCTTCACATTTGAAGAAGAACGATTTCCTTCCAAAATAGAAAAGGTGGTAAGCAATGCTCAGATAATGGGGGAAGTGGGTGTCTAAGAGAGGGTGGCATGGAGAAATTAAAAACACCCCAAAAATAGCTCTTGCAATGAATAGGCAGGGTGTGGGCGGATTTGAATACAGAAGGTGAAATCAAGCAAAAAACATCAAAGGATTTTTGGGAAAAAGGCAGAGGTAAGAAAGACACGAGAGGAGGAAAAGGGATGTTGTTGTTTCTATTCAACTTAGAAGCTAAGGCAACTACATGCATTTCATAGAGGTAATCCAATTTACCATTAGATTTTTCTATCATTAGTTGAGTAATTTTCTCTCGAGTGCTCAATGGGTATTGATTGCCATAATGATATTCTTGTTTCTCTTTAGCACTGTAATTCATGGTCTCTGTTTATCATAATATATTTTGTCATGTTGCTCTAAGAAGCCCCATTTTGAGGGAAAAAATCCCCAATGACCCCCTTGTTGTTTGTTAAGATTGACATGCCATGCATGATCGAAGCAAGGGTGGCAGTCAGGCTCTAGATCATCGGTTACCAAGTTTGTCAATGTTTTATTGAGATTTCTATGTTAGGAATCACCGTATGAGATGATATTCATTGTAGCTTTTGCGAACTATATATTCGTTCAAGAATCTATGTCAAATATTGTAGATGCCAAATGGTAGGAACCATATGAAGCCGCATATTGGCTCCAAATGATTCCTATCATTTTTCCCCATATGAATATTTCCATGAGCGACATCATCGCCAACACTAGAGTTTCCAAAGAACAATGCTCATCGCTCTATTAATTCTTCGAGCACCAATTTTTTTCGTTGATCTGGTGGTGAGATTGTAGCCACCAAGATTGATAGTGTGTTAATGTATCTATAAAGGGAAATGACTTTGTGTCATCCCATCATGGTATTAAGGATGAACGACCCTGTTACGTTCGCTAATATGTGGATTATAATGCCTATTTTTTATTTGTGGGATTATCACTAAAATATGGTGCATGCAGACTTAATATGTCACTGCCAGTATATGTTGGCCTTAATAGGTTGAGGGGTATTGAAACCCTCACAATGTTTAAATTGAACTTCTATCTATCGATAGGGTGTGCATATATGTATATATATGTGTGTGAATATATATATATGCGTACACACCTGGATGCTCATGTGTCGAGTCATCATAGTTTTAGTGGCTATGTGCATTTATGTTTCACAAGTCAAGAGCCTCTCATGGATGAGGATTGACATCCATAAAGGAATCTTTAATGGGCATATATTTTTGTATGTTTATCATTCGATGTCATGTGTATCAACCCCAAGAGTTCTGGTTATTCGAACAAAAGTATGTGTGAGAAAGAATGGCTTAAAATTTGTGTTATATCCTTCAATTCTAATTTTATTTTATTAGTAATAATGAATGTGGAATAAGATGAATGGTATAATGGTAATATGATCACTTATTTGGAACAAAATAAAGCAATTATCAAGAAGCCAAAAGGACTGAAATTGTAAGCAAATCGACTCTTTGTTTTGAATATCTTAAACTAGAGACTTGAACTTTTTGGAACTTGAAGGAACTTTTGAAAACTGATGAATAGATGTTATTTTATTTCTCTCATTGTGAATTGAAATCCACCATTATTGTATGATCAAAATTGTTTATCTAATCAGAGTAATGTTCATTATGTATAGATTATAGTATTGCTTATAGATTGGAAACTTGTCTTAAAACTTAAGAATGTATATGCATATTCCAACTGTGATTACTTTCAGGCATACAAGTGTACCTGCATAAATGCTTCATTTATGCACGTGCACAAACATGTGGTATACCTTCTTATATCATCTTTACTTTACTCATTTGAGTATGTCTGTTTTATTTTCATCTGCAAAGGACATAACTGTATAAATGGAACAGTGTTGAGTTGCAATATGGAACTTAGGAAAAATAGATATATGATGAATAAGATGAATGGATATACTAGATTGTATATGGTTTACTTGTGTGATGACTGATGGAATGGAATGATACAAAATTATTGTGATAGATTGTAGCACACTAGAATTTGATGCTAGTAGATGGTCTAAAAGGGATGGATGCCCCTTTGATATGATGAGCTTTTCTTCTGAGAATGGGTGTCAGAGAGTGTAGATTCACTTTTTCAAATCTAACCTAAGCTACATTCTATGTAGCGTGAGCTTGGCCAAGCTTTGTAGTCATTTTTACTTTTAGAATAGACTGTTTAATATTTATCCTCTCTCTGTATTTATTTATTACCTAACATGGAACTTGCATATTCAAATAGTAGATAGAAATGCATGTAGTTAGGCATGCACATATTCCACCTTGCAAACTATATCTCTCGCTAAGTGTTTTGTGCAGGGTTAGGTATTCTTCGATGGAATGAAGAATTTTTGGGAAGCATCACTTCATGTTTGGTTAGAAAAGCACCTCAACCATGTTCTCGTCTACCAATGGAGGTGAGTTGTCAAAAAGTAATTATATTGGAATCTTATTTATGTACTTATCTCATTGATGAAATTGATGTAATTGATGTATTGACTATTGAGGTGATTGAATGCCAAGTCAAACTTGTAAATTGACTATTGACATTTGGAAATGAATATATATGTAGATTTATTTTTTAATTTATGGACATGAAATTGCTAAATAGAAATAGCTATTGGATTTATATCATAAATTTTATATTCATAATGTCAATTTTTAATTTATTGAGGAATATCTAGTTGGGCATGTTACATCTGGTATCAAAACCCAAGGTTCAGCTCTAGGTCGATGAGCCCACGATGGTTGAACTAGGGAATAGTAGACCCTTAACTGGATTTGAGTTACTTAGAGAGTAACCAAACTGAATTGGTTGTAAGGAAATGGGAAGGTCCAAGTCGGGAAGAAAGAAGGCAAAGACCATTAAGGCTTCGAAGAAGCCAGTCATTATCAAAGAAAATCCCAAACCTAAGAACCAACCCAAGATTCCTGACGATGAAACTCTAGCACACACCCTCACACATCTCAAGCTAGAGAGAGGAAAAAAGATTGAGGAGTCCAAACGAACTCCTAAGGATAAGAAACCCTCTACTTTTAGAGATTGGCTAATAGGATGTGTACCTAATGCACCTCTATTGACTAAAGAGGAGGAGTGCTTGTGTGCACATCTTGCCTCACCCAAAAGGGATGATGTAAATTTGGATGAGGATCCACAGGAATGCCCTATTTCCAATAAAGAGGGAACTACTTAGAATGAAAAACTTTTCTAAATAAGGATTAGAGAAAATCCATATTTAATATAAATAAATAGTCATTTTTTTGTTGTTAATCAAGAGCACAAAACTTGAATACTTGTTTTGATGTGAATGAACGTGTATATCTCTTTTAGATTACATGTTGTGAACATAGTATTGTGTAGATGCTACAATTTAAGCGTAAAACCTTGTGTTAAGATACACTAAACGTGACTGTGATGTAGGTTGAGTGTGAGTCATTATGGTGACCCCCAGACAAGATGTGGGCAGTAGCGGACAAGACAATGGGCCAAGTAAGAGGCTAGACCAAATTATGGAACTATTGAATCGGCAAGAAACTTTAACGAATCATTTGGAACAAGACCTGTCTGAGGGGTGCAAGAAGATCAAAATTTTAGGAACGAGGTACCCAACCAAGGAGAAAGGAGCCAAGGGGATCTTAATCAGGGTTGAATTGAGAAAGAACTGAGGAAGGATCTTAAAAAGGTAGCACCACCAAAATTCAATGGCAAGGCCATTAGAGATGGAGTCGAGGCCTGGATCATAGAGGTGGAAAAATACTTTGGGCTTCGCAACCTATCAGACCAAACCAAGGTTGCTTGGGTTGCATATCAACTATCTGGAGAGGAATCTACTTGGTGGGATAACGAAAAGGCGGAAGGGATACTTCCACTAGAGGAGATCACTTGTGATTTTTTCCTCCAATATTTTAGGAAGAGGTGGCTATGACAACTTTTCTTTGACAAAAAGATGACTGAATTTCAAAATCTAACCTAGGGTGGCCTGATTGTAGTTGAGCACTAGGATAAGTTCACCAACTTTCTCAAGTATGTGCCATAGTACCAATCTGATGAGCGTTTCCAAATTCAAAATTTTATACTAGGATTGAGACCCCACATTAGAGCTGAGGTAGACCTCCACAATCCCCTTACGATGGTAGATGCATTTGAGAAATCCATTAAGAAAGAACAAAAGTTTTAGCATTTGTCCAATCTCTGCAAGGGTTCAGACTCCAAGCCTCAATTTAGAAACAAAAAATTTTAGAAGGGTGGTGGAAAAAAGGGAAATAAGACCCATCAGATCAGAAATTTGAAAAGAGAAAACAACCCTCCAGAAAAGGAAGAAGGCAACCAAGGCGGAAGAAATAAAAGGGCTAATAGGGGAAACAACAACTTTGATAGTAATGAGAGGAACTTAAAAGAGGACAGGTATGAAGGTAAAAAATGACCACGTGATGGGTGTTATACTTGTGGGGGATACCATTATGCATCTAGTTTCCCGCAGAAGTCGAGGTCACAGAAGGAAGGGAACTAGCAGTAGAACCCACAACACAAGATCCATGCAGCGATGGATAACATGCAAGCAAAGTACCAGGATTCTTTGATATGATTGATGAGTAAGCTCTATGGCCAAACCACTTCTATTTTGATAGATACTGGAGCTACTAAGAGTTTTATAGATCCTAAAATTATTCCTAAGCTAACCATTAGACCTGGACATTTGACAAAATCATGGTCAATTCAGTATGGAAATTGAGTAGAGTGGGAAGTAGATTCGTGTTTCTTTTGCAATGAGTTAGAACTTCCTCACCCAAGTTGGCCTTTATGTGGCACCTCTAGGGTCCTACAATGTAATCTTGGGAATTAACTGGTTAACTAAGCACAAGGCTATTGTAAATTGTGAGGATAAGATGGTGAGTTTTCTATACAACTATGGATACCCAATTGAGGTACATGGGATTCAAAGACCCCGAGAGCTTAGGCAGATCTCAACTATACAACTCAAGAGATATCAGAGGAAGGGTTGTGCCATATATGTTGTACATGTCAATGAACTTGACAATGAGAAACCATACCTCGATGATTATCCAATTCTTAGGGAATTCTGAGATGTGTTTCCTAAAGATCTCATCGAGATGCCTCTGAAGTGAGAATTTGGTTTCTCTATTGACCTAGTGTTGGGAGTCGAGCCTCAATCTAAGGCCCCATATAGGATGACCACCACTGAGCTTTATGAATTGAAATCCCAGTTATAGGAGTTGTTGCATAAAAGGGCTTATTAGACCCATTGTTTCATCATGGGGAGCACCAATTATCTTTGTTGAAAAGAAGGATGGAACCTTGCACCTGTATATTGATTATGTTTCATCATGGGGAGCACCAATTATCTTTGTTGAAAAGAAGGATGGAACCTTGCACCAGTATATTGATTATCGGATGTTGAACAAGGTGACCATTAATAATTGATATCCCCTTCTGAGGATCAATAAATTATTTGATCAGATGAAGGGAGTGATTGTATTCTCAAAATAGATCTCATATCTAGTTCCCATCAGTTGAGAATAAAGGAAGAAGATATTCTGAAGAATGCTTTATGAACTTGGTATGGGCATCTGTAGTATCATTTGGATTGACCAATGCACCCATAACTTTCATGAATCTAACGAACAGTGTGTTTTGGGACTGTTTGGATGATTTTTTCCTAATATTTATTGATGAAATTTTGGTTTATCCCAAGTCTATTGAGGAACATGATTGGCACTTGAGGATAGTCTTACATTGTCTAAGGGAAAAGAATTTTTTTGGAAATTTATCCAAGTGCTCGTTTTATCAAGACAAGGTACACTACCTAGGCCACATTATCTCTGCTAAGGGAGTCTATGTGGATCCCGAGAAGATAAAAGCAATCATGGAATGGTCGGTGCCTCAGAGTATGATGGAGGTGTGAATTTTTATGGCCTTGCTGGATATTATAGAAAATTTGTGCAAGGGTTTTCTAAAATTGTAGCCTCGATAACATCTCTCCAAAAGAAAGGAAATATTTTTGAGTGGACCAAGAAGTGTGAACAAGCTTTTTGACACCTAAAGGAGAAGCTCACGATAGCCCCAGTGTTGAATATACCCAATCCCAATGGTCAATTCTTAGTGATGACGAATGCTTTAGGAGACAGTGTAGGAGTAGTGTTAATGAAAGATGGGCAAGTGGTGGCATATGAGTCAAGGAAGCCGAAACAACATAAAGTAAATTATGCACCACATGATCTAGAACTAGCAGCCATAGTGCGTGCCCTGCAGATGTGTAGAAATTATCTTTTAGGAAAACCGTTTGAGCTCAAAACGGATCATTTAAGATTGAGATACATCTTCACTCAGCCAAACCTCAATGCACAACAGAGGAGATGGCTAGAATTCCTTAGCGAGTATGACTTAGGAATTGAGTATATAAAAGGGAAGGAAAATAGAGTGGCAGATGCTCTTAGTAGAAGAAGACATTTGGCACCCTTGACCTCTACAAGATCCAATTTAAGGTAGTAGGTGATGCAACACTTACAAGGAGATGAGAATTATGAAAGGGTGAAAAAGGCTATAGAAGAAAATCCATCAGACCATTGATTCAATGGGCATGAGTTTGAATCAAATGGTATCTTAAGATACCAAAGGTGGATGTATATTCCAAATTTTGGAGAGCTTAGGAAGTTGATCCTAGAAGAAGTCCACATTGCACCATATTCAAGACACCTCGGAGTTACAAAATGATCATAGAGTTGAAAACCCTATATTATTGGTTGAGACTCAAGGATGACGTAGTGGAATACGTAGCCAGATGCTCAGAGTGTCAGTGAGTTAAGGTTGATCATGTGCATCCAACATGGATCCTTTACCCTCATGATATACCTGAGTACAAGTGGTAAGTGATTAGCATGGAATTTGTATAAGGGCTACCTTTGAGTAAGAACATACATGATGTCTTTCACTTACATGGAGTGTGAGAAACCATAATATCTGATAGAGATACATGGATGACATCAAGGTTCTGGACAACCTTGAATGCAACATTAGGGACTAAGATAAATTTTAGTTCAACTTATCATCCTTAGACCGACGGTCAAACCAAAAGAGTGAATTAGGTAGTAGAAGATCTCCTTTGGATGTACTGTATGGATCAATAGTATAAATGGGAAGAGTATCTACCACTGGTATAATTTTCTTATAACAAATCCCATCATGCATCCTTAAGTATGTCACCTTTCGAGGCCCCGTATGGGAAAAAATTTCATACTCCCATCAATTAGGACAGGTTGGAAGACAAGATCGAAGTGGGTCCTAAAATGCTAAAAGAGATGGAAGACTAGATGAGACTCGTCAAGAGCAGACTAAAGGAGGTGGTAGATAGATAGAAGAGCTATACCAAAAAAAATAGAACCTTTAGACAATTTTCAGTTGGGGATAAAGTCTTTCTAAGAGTCAAAACAAATAAGAGCTCTATAACCTTTGGGAAATCATCCAAGTTGGCTCCAATATACGTGGGCCCGTTTGATGTGTTGGAAGTAATCAACTCGATTGCATACAGACTTTCTCTACTACCTTCTCTAGCTTGACTTCATAATGTGTTTCATGTTTCTTTGCTTAAATCGTACTGCCTAGATGCATATCATATACTCGATTGGAATTATTTATAGGTGGAGGATCCAGGAGTGGTGCTAGTGGAGCCCAATATAATTTCGGATAGATGCAACATCAAGTTGTGAAACAAAGACATTGTCCAATATAAGGTCCAATGGGATCAATATTCTAAGGATAGTGCTACATGGGAGGATGCAGAGGAGATAGAACACTCCTTTCCTCATTTTCTTTCTTAGATAGACTATTGATGATTTATTATATACTGTTGTTGAATATTTTAGATTTGTATGTCATGAAGTTTTGGCTTGAAAATAGTATCAATGAATTTGAAATGAACATATGTGATTCAATTTTTTTAATTAAACATTGGGAAAATGTCTCTTCCTAGTGGGGAAGGATGTCACATCTCAATTTTCTTACTTGCATTTGATAATGTTAAGTTAATTAAAAAATGGATAAAACAATATATCAGTTTTATTTATGAATTTGATAAATGCAAAGGATATATGGGAAATTATTTATCTTGAAAATTTTATGATTTAAAAGAATTATTTCGTAATGTTTATCGGTTAAAGGTTACTGATAAAGTTGGCAAGTGCAAGAACATGTGTGTGCAAGAATAGGTTGAAGAATGAGAAGTTGGTTGAGACGGGAATGCTTAGCTAGATGACGAACGATAAGTAAGATTGGAATATGGAATCTCACACACCATAGTAGGACATGACATGTGCATTTGTTATTACAGTTGATGGATAACATTCTTGCTTGAATATAAATTGTGATTGGTTAAATAGACAAACTTATTTATCTCATCGCTTATTTTTGAAATGTTAAGCAGCATTTATAGGGGGTCGTACCCTTCACATCGAGCCACAAGGGCCAAAAAGGAGCAAGAATAAAAAGTAAATAGAGACAACCCACAAACAGTACAAAAACCACAGATAAGCAGTTGAAAGACAAGACACCGATATAGGCAGCAACTAACTGGCGTTGTCCCATTTTTTGAGCAGGAGGTCCACGGCCTCATCACCAACATAGTCTTTGTTTTCCTGACTGTTATTTCCCTCGAGATCATCCTTAATAGCATTTGACAGGGTGATAGTGATAAAATGGCCCAACTTCATGGTGAAGTGGGTCAACCCATGAAACCTTTTATTGAGCGTGTCCATTCTCTTCTCCAAATCACAGGGCTCCTCCCCAATGTCCATGGTCCCCGAGACCTCTCCAGGCTCTTCAACCAGGGGATGCGAAGAATGAGAAGCAGAGCCATCTTTGGGAACCTTGTTGTCCTCAAGAGTAAACTGGGGCCCCTCCACAATCTCGTCCTCATCATCCTCAGTTTCCTCTTCCTTGTACTCTTTGCTGTCAAACCGCTCTTCCTCTGAATCCTCAATAATCTACCTCTTTTTGCTGTTCTTTGCAAGCCTCCCGGATCTCCTTCTGGAATTTTCCCCACCAGTCATCACAGTAGTCCCCACAACAGTGTCTCCTCTGGAGTCTTTCCCTATAATGTTCTTTCCCTTTCCTTCCCTAACAATCGAGTCTAACGTACCTTTCTCCTTCCCTTTTTTTGCAATGGTGACCTTGTAGGCCAATTTCGCTGGAGTGGACTTCAATTCACAAAGACCCTCCATCGCGTTGGCATGAGCCTTACCCAAACCACCCTTAAGTTTCTTGGTGGCTATCTTGGCTTTGGGATTCCCCACAATGCCCATATTGGATTTTCAGGGAGGGATTTTAGACTCAGTCAGGGAAATATTCACAACCAACAGGGGTTCAATATCCTCAACGCGCACAACCGTAATAGATTTAGGAGGACAGAGGGCCAGGTGGAAGTGATAAAGTCTCAGAATGAGCCCCTGATGGAGTGGGAGCAGTGAGAGATCACTGGGGTTAAGGTTGGCTAACTCTTTGCATTTTTCGACCGAGTTTTCCAAATCCATTAGAAGAAAGAAAGGAAAACTAAGCAACATCTTGTGTCTTAAATGATTTAATAAGGGGAAGTGATAAAAAAGCAGGTTTTAAACCTACCTTCCAAGGTGACGTACTTCATCAGCGCCAGACACACCTGATCCTAGGGCTTCGGGAGAGCTTCTCTCTCAAAACCCGATTGGTTCCGCACCAGTTCCTCATCTCCTCTGAAAAAAGCTTTCAAGCTTTCATTGTCCAGTTTCTTTGTGTGTTTGGGGTATTTTTTCCCAGTGCACTATAATCTCGTGGCTTGCGCTATGACTTCCTCACTGATTTCAAATGAAATACCTCCCATTGAGACCCTACGATCCTTCCACGAGTTGGAAAACTGGCTAGACAAGTTAGGGTCATGGCCGAACAATATCTTCATAAGAGGAGCAATGCTACCTTCCACACAGATGTGCCAAACTAAAGGATTAATCTGGAATTCATCACAGTTATCCGGCTCAGTCCTCACTTGCTTGCCACTCATTTTTCCAACCTACACAGGAAACCCAAGAATTTG
Source organism: Sequoiadendron giganteum (assembly GCA_007115665.2). NCBI lineage: Eukaryota > Viridiplantae > Streptophyta > Pinopsida > Cupressales > Cupressaceae > Sequoiadendron > Sequoiadendron giganteum. The sequence goes on along the minus strand of CM021110.1, from coordinate 95,647,210 downwards.
CAAAAGATACCAAATGCAGAAGCCAACAGGATAACATATAATTATCACATTGTATTCGTTTAGGCAAGGTATACAGCGATGGGTAATTATGCCACCGTACAGGTCGCACACGCGGAAGGGAAAATCACAATAGGGTGACTTGACAACGGAGTTAATGAGGATCTTGGGAAGATTGTGGCTAGCAAGACAAGAATTGGTGGGCATGTAGGGTTCCTTCTTCTTGGAGAAAATGCACAAGAAACAAGGCAACTTGGTTGTATGACTAAAAATAGAAACCATCCTAAGGGTGAAAATTGAGACACACGCTAAACTAGCTAGCACGAAGACACCAGAAGGAGGCTTTCTTTCATGATGAAGAGTCAAATCATTATTAAAACTCTCAAACAAATTGATGCAAGGATGAGATAAAACAAGATATCTCGCGATCCCCAAGAGAAGAGATCGCACGGTACGGCTCCTCAAAATCGTTGAATTCACGTCCTTCCTTCTTTCCTTCATCAAGCCGCCTTTTTTATTCATGTTACCATTCTTAAAATTTAAACCCCGCCACCTTACCATCACCTTAGTAAGCAAACCCATCCACCAGGTCCAAAGGATAGACACATGGATCCTCCGGTCCATGCCCCACACACAAAAATCTCTAAGCCTATAGTGAACCAAAAAATTAGATTCCCTCCACCTGTATGACATCTCAATGTTAACACTCATCCACCAGACCCCCAATAAAATCAGGTGGACCCCCCATTCAACACCCATCATCCATAGATTTAAAATCATTGCAAAACTTGGTTACTTTGTTCCGTCGTGATGATAGCTTGAATATTTGGCGGTAACCTTTCTATTTTTCTCCAACATTTAGTGGAATCCCAACAAGAGCCAAGATTAGCCAAGGCATCCGCCACTTGGTTGCCTTCTCTAAAACTATGTGTCACCTTTTTATCCCTAAATTTGGATAAAAGGAATTTGGCATCCAACAATATATCCTTAGTATTCCAGCCAATTAGTCTATCTTTATTTACAACATCCGTAATAGACTTGGAGTCTCCTTCGATGTGGAGATTAGCAATCTCCAAAGAGACAACAATTTTGAAGCCCATTAGTAGCGCACGAGCTTCTGCCACTATAGAAGACTGGAACCCAATTCCTCCAGCAAATCCCACCACCAGAGCCCCCCCGAGATCTCTAATTACTCCACCAATGCTTGCCCTGCCTAGGTTGCCCTTAGTAGCCCCATCAAAATTGAGTTTGAACCAACCTCTATTCGAAGGCTCCCATTTGGTATTTTTCCTAGCTAAGAGTTTTGAATTGTCGAAAGAGTTAGCCTCTAATCCCTGATGCCAAGCCTTGGCCATTCTTATTTTGAAATCCAACGGCCCCGTCTCCGAGAGTTTCCCATTAAAGAGAGAGATATTCTCCTCAATGGGCCGAGCACCAATGTCGAAAACATCCTTAGGGCTCCTCTCAACATTCCTGAAGACCCTGTTATTCCTCTCCTTCCACAAACACCAACCCAAGACAGGAGGGACCTGATTCCAAATTTCACCAAGCAGAGGGTGGGAATAGGGACCATACCAACCCAGAATGAACGATAAGAGATCCTTTCTCATAACCCAAGGGACATGAAGTTTCTCAAATTCCAGCCCCCAAACTTCAGCAGCAAATGGGCAGTGTAACAAAAGGTGACTGACATTTTCCTCCCCACTCTTACAAAGAAAACATCTATTGGGAATACAAAACCCCCATTTCCTCAAATTGTCTTGGGTAAGAATTCTGTTATGATAGGTCGTCCACCAGAAGAAATTTATTTTAGGGATCATGTGGCAATTCCAAATCTTCTTCTAAGGTTCCTCAGTAGTATTTTGGTTTGTCAACAATCTGTAAGTCAGCCTCACAGAGAGATCCCCTTGTTTGTCAAAGGTCCAAAAAAACTCATCCTCTCTATCATAGGATGGAAACCTGGTGTTAGAGAGAATCACCTGAAGGGACCGAGCCAGACAACAAAGGTCTTGAGATTGGGGGCAGCAGAGGATAAGGTCTTTCCAAATCCTAGCTTCAGGGGGTCCTGAAACATAATCACTGATATGCATGCCAAAGAATCTCTGGGCTGGACCCATCATAGCCCTAAAGTCAGAGCAAGCCAGAGGGTGTCAATTAGCCAAGTATTTTCCCAGAATCTGATTCTCTTTCCATTGCCCATTTTCCATTTAATCCCTTTCCTAAACAGGCCTTGTGTGCTGCAAATTCTCCTCCAGAATAATGAGCCCTGGGGGTGAGACTCCGACAGACAATTGATTAAAGGCATGTCCTAAAGATATTTGGAATTTAGAATTCTACACCAATCCTTAGTGTTCCTTAACTGATCCCAACCAACCTTGGCCATCAGAGCCCTATTAGAGTTGACAATTGTCCTAACTCCTAGTCCACCACAATTTTTTGGCCTGGCAGACCTTTTCCCATTTCACCAAAGCAAGTTTCTTCTTTTCCTCGGTCCCAAACCAAAGGAAATTCCTTTGAATTTTTTCAAACTTATCAGATATGTACTGAGGCATCTTAAAAATGGAGAGAAAGTAAGTGGGGATACCTTGGAGGGCCATTGTGAGTAGTTGGAGTTTTCCAACATGGCTTAGGATGGAGCCCTTCCACCTAGCCAATTTCCTTTGGATCCTTTCCAGAACCGAGTTCCAAAAATCAATGGTAACCTCCTTAACTGTGAGGGAGAGCCCAAGGTAAACCAATGGGAGAGATCCACTGACACATTCCAGGACCGTAGTCACCTTGGATTGCAAATTAGGCATGCAGTTAAAGAAATAGATCATGTTTTTATTGTAATTGATTCTTTGACCATAACAAGAGGCATAGTTGTTAAGGCAAGCTTTCCATTTCCTGGATTCCACCATAGAGGCTTTCCCAAAGAGAAAAGTGTCATCCACAAATTTCTACACAACAACTAGATCCAGGGAGGAAGCCGCTCTAATACCCATAATGGAGCCCTCTGACAACAGACTAGTGAAGTTCCTGCTGAGCACATCAACAATCATTATGAAAAGATAGGGAGATAGGGGGTCTCCTTGTCTGATCCCTCTACCAGCAAAGAAGAACCCAAAGGGGCATCCATTAACAATAACAGAGTACTTTATAGTAATAACACATTCCATAATGAGTTTGATGACCAAATTGTTGAATCCAAACTTAGCCAAGACCTTCAGGATGAAGTCCCATAACACTTTGTCATAAGCTTTGGAGATTTCAAACTTGAGAGCCATCCCCACATATTACATCTATCCATTGAATGGAGCAATTCATGGGTGGTCAAAGTAGCATCAAGAATATGTCGCCCTGGGACAAACCCCTTTTGGGTAGGACCAATGATTTTATCTAGAAGAGTTTTGATACGGTTTACTAAAATCTTAGAAATGATCTTATAAAAGGTGTTACAAAGGCTAATGGGTTCGAAATCAGTCATGGATTGAGGCTCACCAATCTTGGGGATAAGAGCGATGAAAGTGTGGTTCAATTGTTTGAGGATCTTACTCGATTTGAAGAAGTCCTTGGCCGCAAGCACTAGGTCCCCACCCACAGTATCCCAGAAAATCTGAAAGAAGGCAGGAGGAAAACCATCAAGCCCCAAGGCTTTGAAAGCCCCCATGCTAAAGGTAGCCATATGAACTTCCATAGAAACAGTACTAAGAATCCCCATATTATCTTCTTGAGAAATGGTGGTAGGAAGATGGTTGAGAATCACACTATCCAAGGCCGAATCAGGCGCCTCAACTAGGGCCGAATAAGCTTCCTGAAAATAGTTAACAGCACAAAGGCCAATCTGAGCATGATTCAAAATCACCTCCCTAGTAGCATTAGTCAGCTTAGAAATTTGATTCCTTTACCTATGCTTGATGGCTGAAACATGAAAGAAGGAGGTATCCCTATCTCCTTCCTTCAACCATTGGAATCTTGATTTTTGCTTCCAAAAGACCTCCTCATTTTTGAGAACCCATTCCCATTCCATCCCGGTTCCCCATTCCTAGTTGTGAGTCTGCTGACTGTCATCTCCCTCCTCCATTTTCTTTTGTAAGGTCCTCAACTCTCCTTTTAACAAATTTTTTTTTTGAAACACATCCCTGAACACATTCTTGTTCTATCCTTTTACCATGCTTTTAATGTGTTTAAGTTTGAAGAAAATCCTATGCATGGGGGAGCCCTGTACATGAATATTCCTTATTTTTGAAATCAGGATGAGAGTTCCACATTATCTCAAAGCAGAAGGGAAAGGGACCTACAACAAGGTGAATATTGGTGGTCAGCAAAAGGGGGTTATGGTTAGAGACCGTCCTGGGCAAGGTTATTAGATTAGAATCTAAGACATTAGTCCAATGTGGAGAGCAGAGGAAGTGGTCTAGCCGGACCTGAATCAGGTTACCACTAGCTCGTCTATTAAACCAAGTGAATTTCTGACCCAAGAGCTCAATATCAATTAAACCCAAAGAATTTAAAAAATTAGCTAGGTCAGACATGTTGTCAGAGTAATCCAAAAGACCAACACTTTTTTCCGACAGAAAGAGGGGAGAGTTAAAATCTCCAGCAACTAGCCAACAGCCTCCCCTATTCAGATTAATTTTAACCGCCATGTTATGCCACAAAGTACTCCTCGCATTCCTTTGATTTGGAGCATAAATATTGATTATAGACCAGGATTCACCAAGGTAATCGAATGAGGCCCCCACACTATTTTTAAGGTGGAATAATTCAGAGCCCCGAAATTTAGATGGGTTCCAAAGCACAACAAGACCCCCAAAAGCACCCTCAACATCACTGTAGACATAAGATGCATTAGGCCAAATAAAATTAGCAATTTTATCAAAATTAACTTTCATCATTTTGGTTTCTTGAAGTAGGCACACATCAATCTTATGTTCCATGACATAGTCCTTTAGAGCACGTTGTTTGTGGGAGCTATTGAGCCCACGAACATTCCATGACATAATTCTCATTTTTGACCTTTTTTTGAGGACACATCCAATGTCCTTTGCTTTCCCAGAGAAATATCATTTGTCGTTTCTCTCATCCTAGTGTGCCTTTGAGAAGGTCTCCCTGGCTTGGAGTCACCTCCTACATCTACCTTCTTCTTCCTTCCTTTTTTCTTTGTCGTTGTCCATATCCCTTCTTCTATAATTTTCTCAAGCTTCAGACTCCACATACTTTTTGTAGATTCATCAACCATACCGAAGCTCTCTTCCTCCCACATTTCACCATCCTCAATCAATACCTCACAAGTCCCCACAGAGACCACTGCAAATAGAGGATCAACAGCCGAAGAGCCAAGGTCCTGAGTCCCCATAGAGACCACCGCAAATAGAGGATCAACAGCCGAAGAGCCAGGGTCCTAAGTCATTTGGATAGATAGGGGTTTAACAATAGACTCCAATAAAGCACCAAGGTCAAATAGTACAAAAGGTGGACCGACAGGGGTGGGTGAAGGAAGAGGGTCCTCATGTGAATGAGCAAGCCTCATGGAAATAAGTCCAGAGTCATCCGATGGACAAGGATCATTTCTAGAAGGAGTAGTGAGATTTTCCATAGTACAATTAACCTTAACCTCCCGACTGATGACAAATTTACAGTCAGAAATTAGATGCCCAGCTTTAGCACACTTTTGATAGTATATCACAACATTTTCATAACACACTGGTTGTATCCAACTTCCAAACTTAGAGCACAACTTGATAGAGTTCAGGAGGAATTTATCAACACAAATATTAACATAGAATCTAGCAAAGACTAACCTGGATTTCGACTTTGTAATAGAATCCATGGTGACAAATTGACCCAACGAATCCCCAATACCTTTGAAAATGACTTCATCCCAATACTCCAGAGGTAAGCCCGGCAACCGCACCCAAATTGGAGCTGACTTATTCAGATCTGTAGCAGGGTCGAAACCCAGTTTCCAATGACACATAGCTAGGCTATGTTTCCCATAAACCCACAGACCCGATGACAGAGTCACCACCGAGTCCTCTGTAGCCATGAATCTAAATAGGAAAAGACCACCAACCATTGTACAGATCTCCACACTACCCTTAAGGTGCCATTTAGCCGCAAACCATTTCCGAACCATATCCATCGTTGGATGGTAAGAAATAAATCTACCCACTACAACATTCTCCATGGAGGAGAGAATCCTGTCACAAATCAAATCAAGAATGTCAAACTTCGTCCCAAAAGCTGTGACAACCTCAAGTAAATAAGGAAACAAGGAGGAGACTTGTTTTCCATTGGATAGCACATTATTCCAACCAACAACCAAAGAGATCTCTACCGCCAGCGCAGAAGATTCACCCAAAACCGCCAAAATATTCAAAAAGCCCGTAGGTGAAAGCATTGTCCCCGCAGGGGTGGTACCCGACAGACACAGGCCCAAAAGAGAGGAGCACAGGTTAGGGGGGGCAGAGGGGGACCATTGGGTACCCCCAAAATAGAGTCCACCATGCACGCAGGAAGTTCAAAGTTCTACTATGCTTGTTTCAAAGTTAAATGGAAATGTGTCTGATTTGCATATAACCACCATGGAAAGAACAAATATGTTATTCATCTTTTCAAAATAAAATAATCTCTTGATAAGTAAAACAATAACACTGTGTTTTATATAAATATATAATACATATGTATAATTTGTATATATATGTGTGTGTGTAACCACATACATATACATATACGTATATATATATAAAAATGTATCAAAGGATTTACATCAATAAAAATTCTTCTATTTGGAAATATAATTTGAAACGTACGAGAAGAATAATAATAAACAATGCTCCAATATTTTCCCCCTTCGTATTTGAAGAAGGTTGATTTCCTTCCAGAATAGAAAAGGTGGTAAGCAATGCTCAAATAATGGGGGAAGTGGGTGGCTAAGAGAGGGTGGCATGGAGAAATTAAGAACACCCCAAAAATATTTCACACAATGAATGGACATGGTGTGGGTGGATTTGAATACAGAAGGTGAAATCAAGCAAAAAGCATCAGAGGATTTTTGGGAAAAAAGGCAGAGGAAAGAAAGGCATGAGAGGAGGAAAAGGGAAGTTGTTGTTTCTATTTGAATTAGAAGCCAAGGTGACTACATGTAGTTCATAGAGGTAATCCGATTTACCATTAGATGTTTCTATCATTAGTTGAGTAATTTTCTCTTGGGTGCTCAATGGGCATCGATTTTCATAATGGTATTCTTGTTTTTATTTACCACTATATTTTGTGGTCTTTGTTTATCATAATATGTTTTGTCATGTTGCTCTGAGAAGCCCCATTTTCAGGGTGAAAATACCCAATGACCCCCTCGCTGTGTGTTAAGATCGAAATGACATGCATGATCAAAGCAAGGGTGGCAATCGGGCTCTAGCCCACGGGTTACCAAATCTGTCAATATTTTATTAAGCTTTTGATGTTAGGAATCACCGTATGAGGTGATATTCATTGTACCTTTTGTGAACTATGTATTCATTTGAGAAACTATGTCGAATTTTGTAGAGGTCGAATGGTAGGAACCATTTGAAGTCACATATCAACTTTGAATGATTTCTATCATTCTTCCCCATATTAATATATCCATGGGAAACACTCTTGCCAACACTAGAGTTTCCAAAGAATGATGCTCATCACTCTATTAATTCTTCGAGCACCAATTTTTTCTGTCGATATGGTGGTGAGCTTGTAGCCACCGAGACCAACAGTGTGTTAATGTATATGTAAAGGGAAACAACTCTGTCATCCCAACATGGTATCAAACCTGAAAAACCCTATTACATTTTTTAATATGTGGATTATAATGCATGTTTATTTATTTGGGGGATTATCACTAAAAGATGGTGCATGTAGACTTAATATGTCGCTACCAATATATGTTGGCCTTAATAGACCAAGGGGTATTGAAACCCTCACAACATTAAAATTAAACTTCTATCTATCCATAGGGTGTGCATATATGTATATATGTGTATATATGTGTGTGTGTGAATATATATATATACACACACCCGGATGCTCATGTGTTAAGCCATCACAGTTTCACTGGCTATATGCATTTATGTTTGAAAAGTCAAGAGCCCCTCAGGGATGAGGATTGACAACCATAAAGGAATCTTTAATGGTCATATATGTTTGCATGTTTATCATTCAATATCATGTGTATCGACTTCAAGACTTCTGGTTATTCGAACACAAGGATGTGTGAGATAGAATGGCTTAAAATTTGTGTTATATCTTTCAATTTTGATTTTATTTTATTAGTAATAATGAATGTGGAATAAGTTGAATGGTATAATGATATTATGATCTTCATTGATATGGAATAGAATAAAGCAATTATTAGGAAGCCAAAAGGACTGAAATTATAAACAAATCAACTCTTTGTTTTGAATGTCTTAAAGTAGAGACTTGAATATTTTGGAACTTGAATAAAGTATTGAAACTATTGAAAACTGATGAACAAATGTTCTTTTATTTCTCTCATTGTGAATTGAAATCCATCATTATTGTACGATCAAAACTATTTATCTGATCAGAGTAATTTTTATTATGAATAGAGAATATTATTGCTTACAGATTGGAAACTTATCTTAAAACTTAAGAATGTATACACATATTCCAACTATGATTACTTTTAGGCATATATATGTACCTAAATAAATTATTCATTTATGCATGTGCACATACATACAGTATACCTTCTTATAGCATCTTTACTTTACTCATTCGAGTATGACTATTTTATTTTCATATGCAAAGGACCAAACTGTATAAATGGAATAAAGTTGATTTGCAATATGGAACTTAGGAAAAATAAATATATGATGAATAAGATGAATGAATATACCATATTGTATATGGTTTACTTGCTTGATGACTGATGGAATGGAATGATACAAAAGTACTATGATAGACTGTAGCACACTAGAATTTTATGCTAGTAGATGGTCTAAAAGTGAGGGATACCCCTTTGATATGATGAGCTTTTCTATCAGGAATGGGTGCCAAAGAGTACAAATTTGATTTTCCAAATCTAACCTGAGTTGCATTCTATGTAGCATGAGCTTGGCCAAGCTTTGTAGTCATTTTTACTTACGAAACAAACTGTTTAATATTTATCTTCTCTTTGTATTTCTTTATTACCTAACATGGAACTTGCATATTCTAACAATAGATAGAAATGCATGTAGTTAGGTACGCACAAATTCCACCTTGCAAACTATATTTCTTGCTAAGTGTTTCGTGCAAGGTTGGGTATTCTTTGACGGACTGAATAATTCTAGGGAAGCATCTCTTCGTGGTTGGGTGGAAAATCACCTCAACCATGTTCTCATCTACTAGTGGAGTTGAGCTGTCAAAAAGGAATTATATTGGAATCTTATTTATGTACTTATATCATTGATGAAATTGATGTAAATGATGAAATTAATGTAATTGATGTATTGACTATTGAGGCGATTGAATCCCAAGTCAAACTTGTAAATTGATTATTGACATTTGGAAATGAATATATATGCAGATTTATTTTTTAATTTATTGAGTAAAATCTAGTTGGGCATGTTATAGTCTCACATCATAAGCAAAATCCAATGGTAACAAGGACACAAATTTTAGAGGGAGGCAAGGATTGTCATCATAATACATGAAGGTATGGATTTATGAAACTGAGTATGAATTCTCATCGCAATGTAAGGGAGGTACCCAAGTGACATCCACCAAATCTATTTGAGGGTGACATGTCCTTGAAATTTCATACTAAACCTATGAAAGCACTCTATGTTTTCAACTTACATCTTGGTTTGTTTTACATACCTAATAAATTTATTTTGTTATCACTTAGTTAAATATCTCTCATCTATTGTAGCCTTAGAATCACTTGTAGATTTGAAACAATATTGAGAGCCACTTCTTGCTGCCCTTTGGACACTTAAATCCTAGGTGCTTCACATCTAAACACTATTTGAGCATGACACTAAAATCAAGCATTTTTTTTGGACAATAATTTGGACATAGTCCCAAGAGATTACAAATAAATAATAATGAGACTTGATTTCTCCTATTAAAATTCATCCAAAACTATTATGTAGAAACCTAAATTTATCCAAGTACAACATTACCCAAAAATAACTAAATGATTAAATTATTTAGATAATCCTCCTTCACCTAATGTACCCTCTATTATTTAACTAGTCATTTTCCTCTCATGCATAATTAAATAAGTATTATTTAATTATGTTACTTTTTATCTCACATGGCTAAAAGAATTAAATAATTTTATTATTTAGTTCAAGCTATATTCTCTTTATCAAAATTCAAGAGAAAAGTAGCCTCTAAATGCATTTGTCCCCACATTCCTATGGTTGCAAAAATTTACTATTTTTTATTTAAATGCAATCATATCCCTTCATTTTTCAAATAAACTCCATCATGACCCTTCATCCTCTCCTCAATCTTAAGCAAGTCTTCTCATTCATTCTACACCATTGATATTCTCATCACATCTCCACCATCCATCTTTCCTTCCAAAAAAATCTATAAATAGACATACATTCCTATGCATTTCATCATCAACATGCTAACATCATTTTGTCAAAAGTAAGTATTTTTGTGCAAAAGAGCATTAGCATCTCAATCACTTAGCTAAAATCATACTTGCAATGGAAATTTATGTTAAAATTTGCATTGTTTTCTTTGTTTGAATTCCATTTGCATGCTCTATCTGAGATTTGTGATAGTTTAGAATAATTTATCCTAGTATAGCCTTACCCAAAATTAACTAAATGTTTAAATTATTTAGTTAACTTCACCTACTGTACCCCACCTAGTTAAATAACTATATTATTTAATTGGTCAATTTCCTCTCACACATAATTTTATTATTTAATTATTGTATTTTCTACCTCACATGACTAAAATAGTTAAATAATTTTAGTAATTAATAAAGTTATATTTTCTCCACGAAAATCCAAGAATAAAGGAGCCCCTAAGTACAGTTGTCCCCCACATTCCTATGGTTGCAATAATTTACTATTTTTAGTAAATGCAATAGTATCCCTTCATTTTCAAACAAACTCCAACATGACTCTTCATCCTCTCCTCAATTCTATGAAATTCTTCTCATTCATTCTCCATCGTTGATCTTCTCATCAAATCTCCACCATTCATCTTTCCTCTCAAAAATATATAAATAGACACACCATCTTATGCATTTCATCCATCCATTTTATGCTAACTTTATGCTATCAAAATAGGTATTTTTTTATAAAGAACATCCACATCTCAATCATCATTGGAGAAAATCACACTTACAAATTGAATTTCATGGTAACTTTGTTTTGTTTCATATTTTTATTAGAATTTCATTTGTATGTTATATCTGAGGTTTGTGATAGTTTAGAATAGGACACTTTTCTTTTGCATTTGTTTCTTTTTTTGAATTTTAAATTAGGACAAAAACATTCCAAAATTATTTTTTTCTAAATAATTTTACACATGAAAAACCAAAAAATTATTCCCAAATTCTCTATTGTTGAATGCTTTTTTTTTTCAAAAACTAAAAATGCCATTTTGATTCACATGCACAAAAACATTCTTTTGCACTCAATTTCTCATTTTTTAATTTCTTGAAAATTTTACCATAGTAAGGACTAACTGAACATTTAAAAAATTAAAGCAACAATATTTCTCAATAAAATCCAATAAATTTAAATTGAAACTAAATCCATGCTACCACTTAAATGGGCACAAGCATCCATATATAGAAAGAATACAAAAACTAAGAGAAAAAGAAAGAAGTGCCTTCAATTTAAAGCACAAAAAATAGCAAATTCACTCACTTAAATATAATTTAAGAAAAAATTCACACACAAACCAAGCACACCTTCAAAGCCTTCAAATTCCAATATAATCTAAGTCTAAACACTCCTTCAATCAAACAATTTCATCCATTTTCCAATTTGAGAGGAACATGATTTTTTTGGAGAGTATTTTCCAAAAATATGAATGAATAATGCTATATCTTTTTCCTTTTTAACTTCCCTTATTTTTCCTATTTGTTTTTCACTTTATTTTTTATCCCTATTTTCTCTTTTTTCAATTAGCATTTACTTATTAACTTAATGTTTAATTAATTTTCTTAATTCCAAAAATAATGAATAATTGAGTTAAACTTATAAACAAGGAATATTTAACTAATTAAAATAATTACATATAATTTTTAATGCAACAAACTAGAATTTTCCTTTTTTTCATTCTAGTTTTTTTATTCCCAAAATGCATCACACATCATTAACATGCAAAGATCATTCATTAAATTGTAATCATATACAACTAGGAAATAAGCAATCATGGTTTAACCACAACATAAGCAAACTCTAAAATTGACACCAATTTAGATCCAATTCAACTTAGGGTCTCATAAGATACACCTCGCGCTCTATTTGAGTGCAATAGAGGGGAGAAAATGTATCAGTCTCAAATTCTCAATACGATATCTTTGATATAACCACCATTAGGAAAATAACCTAAACCTACACACTTGGGTGAGGAAATAACTTTGTACCTACATAATCAATACACACGTTAAGTGTACCCACATCGTATATATAATAGTCAAAGCAATACAAAATCACCCAACAAAGTACATCACATAAATCATATAATCAACACGTCCAAAATAGCTCTACATCAATGATAATCATCCAAACATGGGAATATGATCATCACTAAACATCTAGAGTGCCAACACATTAATATTAGCATCCATCTATGAACTTGTATATATATGTATATATAGAGAGAGATAAAATAAAATATAAACACTATCAAATATAAATGTGAGAGTGTCACATGCATCACACAATATACATTTAGAATCTAAATGTCAATATAAAATTATTTCATGAACACCTTGATGGAAAAATAATAAGGTATAACAATCATCAAGGCTAAATCCATAGTCACGAAAATAAATAAGTGTAAATGCCAAGGGCATCATAGCTACATTGACAAAGTTAACACATTTGAATACCAAAAAAGAGATAGAAACAAAGAAGGAAAAATAAAAATAACCCTTTATGAGATTGGTTATACTTAGATAACACTTGATAATTGATACATCCAATATGCAAAAAAATGGGGAGTTCAATCAAAAGATTAAGATTGAAACTAATTTTAAAATAATTTAAAAGGCAAACAAATGAAAAAATAAGATTACTAACATGAAATATAGTAATTTTCCATTCCCCAAAGACATAAAATATGGTTTATAAAATGGTATAGTAAGAAAAAGTAGATATCCTTCTATTACATGATGTTAAGATAAGTGGCATTCCATTTCAAGAATGGACAATGAAAAACTTTCATAGTGACAATATATAGCTTTTTTATTTGTGTATTGAAATAATGTAAAGAAAATAATAAACATAGAAGGAGAATAGTCAATATATTGTCAAGAAAAAAATAATAACCATAATACTACACGATGCAAAAGAAAAACAAGCCCCCAAAGAAGTAGCCTTTAGGAAGACCGAAACAAGGCTTACAACTATCCAAAAGCCCACTAGAATGACCTATAAAAAATGAGCATTGTGAAGCTGGGAAACAATATGAAATTTGGATTTAAAGAGGCTTTGCAATTGTCTAGAGTAGAGAATATCCTCTTTGTGGAGTTGAAAATTTTAAATTTTAATTATGTCCAAAAGATTGCTAGTCTTAGCATGCTCTTTCGCAACCCACTACAACTGAAAAAGAAAAAGCAAGCTAATTTGGAACAAGATGTCATAGTAAAATTTTAGTATTTCTACCTCTTGGTGAAAAAAATGATTTGAAAATACAACTAAACACCTACTTTTCTATATATTAAATAAAATAGACTATCTCATGGTATCCACCACAACGTTATTATGAAGACCAGTATCCAAAATAGCCTATTTCCAACATAAAACATGGTCAAAGATAGCAAGAAAATTATTAAAGATAATGTTCCATTTTTTTTTACCAAGAACAATCCCAAAAAAAATGTATTTTAAGTTTTCATTATGTTGTGAAAAAGGGAATTTGACAGGTTGAAAAATCATACATTTTAACTTATCCCCAACAGGTAGCTTGAAATGTAAGATTTTCCAAGCCAAAATTTGAACATTAGCCTCAACTCTAGACCTCCATATTTGAGCACTCAAATCAATATATAGCTAATGACTATGATAGATCTTCTAGAGAAATTGTAATACTAGGGAGCAATTACTTGAAAACAATGTACAATTTCATTGCATGAATTAAATAGTACTAAAGTCTCTTCTACTTTGACAAGTCTAATCTTTAGAATTCTCACGTGTCATATGCCCCACAAAATTCAAGAGAACTTCACCTTTTAGAATCACTACATAATTTTCATTAATTTTTTATAAATATATGTCATAGACCACCTTTTAAATTTCAACTAATGTAGGCTACACCATATGAGTAGATAAATTATGGTATTAACAATGTCAATCCTACACATTATGTATGTGTTCATTATTCTACCCAATTCCCCATGTCAAAAAAATATTGTTATTAAGAATAGAGAAAATTTAGAAAGTCATGAAAAATAAGTAGGAAAAACTATAAAGTATAATGTAGTCTTTTTATTCGATGTGTGAGAAACTTCCAAGGATGAGAAATTAAACATAAATTATATTAAAAATAAAAATGAGAAGTTAAGAGTTATAAAAGAAATATTATTATCAAAGAGTTTTAGTTTAATTGATTGAGTATAATTGATAAGGATGATGGTAGACTTCTTTATTATGTTATCTACCAAGATTCAAACTTTTTAGAGGTGCAATAAATAAGGCATTAATTTGAGATCATGTTCTAAACAACTTTGGCATAATGGATACCCCCCAGTTCTTGGCTCTTAGGCAAAGAAGTATTAGTTTAGATTCATGCTCCCATATTGGATTAGAAAAGATATCTAAGTTTGGCATAATACTCTCCAACTAAGAAAAAAATGATGATAAAAAAACAAAAAACAAAAATAAATTCAAAACTAACTAAAAAAAGATAACCAAGTTCAAGAGGTTGAGCTTAACTGGTTAAAGCATTGAGTTCTCAACATGGAGAGCCAAGTTTAAATTCCAATGAGACATCTAATATGGATTTCTAAATTGTGACTCTTGGTCTTTCATAGATAGTTTCTAATTTGGAGGTGGTTTATAAATAAATGGATTTCTAAATTGTGGCTCTTGGTTTTCCACAAGTGATTTCTAGTGTGGTTGCTTGAAAAGAACCGATGTTAGTCTCATGGTTATGCTTGTAATAAATTGTGATCTCATATTGATGCTTGTATGAGAAAAATATTTGTAAATGATTAACAATATAAAAGAAAAAAAAAATCAAGTATTTTTATCGAGCAACTACAACCAAGTGTTTTGACAATTATACCTCAAAGAATTTACATGGCAGTGACATTGAAACACACAAACATTATGGACATAATTGTCTACTTCAAATACTTGTTCATTGCATCAAAGAAAAATTAATTCCACATCAGCAAAGATTCATAAATTTGTTGTAAAATTTCAAAATAGTTCTAAGTTATAAGCTCTTGTTTCCAAAAAAAAAAAAAAAAGTTACATAAAAATAATTTTAAAGATGAAAAAAATTAGAAGTTCATAGCCTTCATGGCACCTCAATTTAATTTATCTATTTTTAAATACTATCCTATTCTCATTCAAGTACTAGAAAGTTAAGTGGACCCCAACCAAGAAATGCTCATGGAAAATGAGTTTTGACTATGGGACTCAAGGCAACTTGGGTCCATCTAGCATAGGATGTGTCATTCAGATTCTTTGAGAATATTAATTAAAAACAACTAAAATCTTAAATTCCAAACATTGTCAATTCCAATATTTCATCACAGTTTGTGGGGAATGTTGTAATGTTAATAGGCGATAAAGAGAACACCAGAGCTCTAGGGAGATGTTTCATATGGGAAAAGTTCAAGGTAGGAGTAGATCATGTTGTCAATAATGCAAAAGTTGAGAGATTATCTTCTCTCTTGATGATTGGGTATGAATTCCATGGGTTGGCATTAGTAAATGCAATGAGAAGCATTGAGAAGAGGCTCAAGGTCCTTATATAGGAGGTGGAAAATATCCAAAATTTTCCTTTTGTGAACAAGAAATATGTATTGTTTTACCTACTCAATATGCTCTTGAATTACTTCACTAAGAAAAATATTCCCCTCTTCAAGAGTGTTTCAACATGACCAAAGTTGAGAAGGTAATAAAATTCCTAGCAAGGCAGGCCACCTTAGTCAAAAGGGAAGATGGTGCCTATGGATCTAACGATAGTGGATTATTCTAATTTCTCAAACACTTATTTTGATATTTGTACTACCATCTAGTTCTAGGGTTGGAGAATTTTCAATAGAAATCCTTATAGTTTGAGTTTGTAGTGATTGTATACAATATGTTATGAGGAAATATATATATCTATATATATATGATCTAGATATATTGAGTCTCATTTCTTTCGATAAAATTTTATACTCTTTCCATTTTACATGAAAAGATTTCTGATGTAATCATTTTTTTATACATGAATACAATGGGAGGGGACCATAATCCATCATTTGAATGATAAAAATAATAATGAACACATCCAAAAAGAAAAGAAAAATGATTAAATTGATAAATAATATTTAAGGAAATATTTAATCTTAAATAATAATATAAAATTTTAAATACATATCGCCTTCTCCATATTATAAACTTAATATAAAGATAGTAGCTAATAGATTGGAAGTCTTATCAAATCTAATCATATTTTAAGAACATGGAGGATTGAGTGTTGGTGTAAATAAAGTCTTGTACCTAGTTGATTCATTACTAGGGGTCTTAGGGGACTTATTTACATGTTAAGTTTACTTAGGTCCTAGGAAGGAATCTTTCTAGAAGGTGTTAGTTGTCATTAGTTGTCATCTTATCTTTTGACTTATAACACATGTGTCCTAGGTAGTTGTGATAAGTTGTCACATGACATAGGATTAAGAAACTTGTCATAATCCTATTTAATCCTATGTCTCACCTTGGCTACATAACTAGGTGGTCTCATATGTAAATATTGTCATATTGATATATTCTTGGATAATCAATTCCATTGCAATCTTGAGCATTGCACATTGATCTCTCTTGTGCTTTCATGAAGTGCCTAGATCTTGGGTGGCTATAATCTTCAACCAAATATTGCATAGTGTAGAGTTGTTTTATACCAACTCTTACATGGTATCAAAGCTTGTGGGATTACTTGTTGTTAGTCTTATTGATAGAACAAAATTGCAAATCTTGGTGGATCTTGAAAAGTTGAGTATGCTCTTCTCTTGCATCGAATGATGATATGCAAAATCAAAAAGCTTGAAAGAAATACCAGATTTGGGAGTTTCCTCTTTGTGGCTTTCTATTGTAGGTTCATATCGTATCTTATTGGTGCAAATCTGAGCTCACCATTGAGATCAAAGGGTTCGAGAAAGTCAGTTTTGCCTTTTATTTCATCCAAATTGAACATATGAGACCATATCTATGAGGGTTTGAAGCTGAAGTGTGGTTCCCAAATCCAAAAGGTAGTTGCAATTTTGGAGCACTTTGAGTCAAATCCAACCCTACCATCACGTCCAGGAGGCCCAAAAACCCCAAGATCGACTATCAAATCATTGAAATTTGAGCACTTCACCTGAGGATTGAGAAAAAAAATCCCCTCCGTCGTCATCCGTACAACTATCATAATTGAAGACACAAAAAAAAATTTAGTCGGCAAAAAAGCAATTTCACTTGCAGGAAAATTGGAGGTGAAAAAAAAAAAAAATTAAAAATATTCAGGAATTATTTTATAAATTGTTTTTTGAAGTTTTATTTTTATTTTTTTATTAAAAAAACATGTAGGTACAGTCTGCAGACTGTACCCCACACTTACTGCGTACTGCAATACAATGGTAGAAAATCAACCGCCACGTGGCAACAATTAATCCTGACCGCACTTAAAACTATTGGCAGCCAACGAATATTTTGATGAAATAGTAGATTTTGTGCACCAGTGCTATCAAGAATATTCCGAGCGAATGTTCTATCAAATCACATATTCTGTCGATCACTGGAGATTCCTCAGAATATTCCATGCACAAGAATATTTTGTCAGCCAGGTAGTATATTCTTTTTTGATGAGTTGATGGTCGTCAAATTTAATTGCATCATCTACTGACGTCAACCTGCATCGGCAGTGACGTCAGCATCTTTTATAAAAAATTTCCACCCTCTCCAATGCAATTTTGATTTTAGAGGGAAAACTTTAAACACCCATAACTTGGTCATCCTGACTCCTTTTTCCAAGCAATTTTTTTTATTTGGGGTAGAATTTTATGCTCTACGCAATGGTGCAATCAATTTTTGATTTTGGTGTCTATTTTTTTCTAGAAATTGCAAATTCTCACAAGTGTTGCTAAGCCATTCTCATTTTTAGAACTTTCAGGGCTCTGTTCTTGCTTGTACGGTAACATTTTTGGGTTTTTTTTAAAAGTGCATAGTTTTTTGTGTACTTTATAATGGTGTGATCAGATTGATCTCATTCATTGTAAAAAAAAATTACTTTGAGCTTGTGGCCAAATTTGGCAATCTATAAGCCTAAGATCAAGTCCACTTCATTGTTGTTGGCAAGTGGCACTTGTAATCTCACTAAGTTTAAAGTGCCACAAATCATATTTTCCTAGGGGTTTCTTGATTGAGTGATTTGGGGTGGTAATCTTGTTGTGGTTGATTGCTTTCTTTTGCCTGGTTTGTGTTCTTGCAATGGGGAAATCTCAAATTGAACTCCTAACTCCACATAATTATGCTACAGGGAGAAAATCAATATGGAATTATCTCATGATGAAAGGTCTAATAGGCCATCTAAAGGAAACCATTCCTCAACCTACTGATGCTAAAGAATTGGAAAAATGGGAGCTTGATCATGAGAAAACACTTGGATGCATATGTTCATTAGTTTCATTTGATTTACAATTTCCTATTGAATCATGGAAAACACTTAAAGAGGCTTGGAAGGCTTTTGAAATTTTGTATGGTAAAATAGATAAGATTAGGGGATATCAAATTGATAATGATTTGATGAGTCTTGATCCTAAATTTTTTGACCACATCCAAGACTACATCTCCAAAGTTAAGTAACTAAGAACATAGCTGAAAGTTTGCAACATCGATAAGAAGGATTTACAATTGATTTTGAATGTGTTTTCCAAGCTTGGTCCTGAGTATTTAGTGTTTGTTTATGGATTTCATACCCATCTTTCTATGGGAGCATCATATGTTGATCCTAAGTTTGATGACTTTGCAAATCTCCTAATCCAAGAGGAAGCTAAGTTAATGAACATGGGTCTAATCAATTCTTGCAAGTCACAAGCATTGTTGGCTAGTGAGTCTAAGGTACAGAAAGAATTAGGGAATCTTGATAAGAAGCACAATAAGAAAAAGAAAAATTCACATAAAGAATTTGAATCCTCTCTCTCTAAAGGAGAATCATCTAAGAAGGAGAATCCTATATGTGCATATTGTAAGAAATCAGGGCATGATGAACAACAATGTTATTAAAAACATATTGATGAGTTGAAGCATCATCTTAAGAAGTATCAAAGCAATGAGTCTTCACCATCAAAGGGTTCATCTTCTTCTTCTTCAAAGTACAATAAACTCAAGGGGAAAGCACTTGTTGCAGTTGTAGATTCTAAGTCAAAGAGGTGGATACTTCATTCAGGAGCCTCACAACACATGGCTTCATCAGAGAGTATGTTCTATTTATTTGTGACTTCTTCATCACCACACATCCTAATTGCTAACAACACATATATGCATGTTTGTGGGAAGGGATCGATTGAAATGGATGATGAAGGATTCAAGGATGTTCTTTGTGTGCCTTCATTGTCAACCAATATCCTTTCTATCTATCAGATCACACATGGTGGAGCAGGCAAGAGTGTTGAGTTCACACCAAATTCTGTCATAATCCAAGATTTGCATAGCAGAGATTTAGTTGCAATTGGGGAGGTTGATCACCAATCTCAAGTCTACACTTTCTCACATTTTTCTCCTATTATTGATTCGACAAATGTTCACATTGAGGCATCTTATGTGGACACTTTTGAGGAGATTCAGTATGGTCATTTGAATCTTGGTAGTGTTTCATCTATTGGGGATCTAGTGACATGTGTTGATATTCCATCTCCTTCATCTATCTTTGTACCTGAGGATGCTTGTGTTGCCATAGTTTTGGCTCCTTGTGATTCAATGCAGCAGGTCATACATCCTCTTCCAGAGATGGCTACTTGGGATGAGTACTTGACATACATTGTTGGTTTGTTTTGTGAGTCTCATGTTTCAGATTTGGGAGACATCATTGATTATATTCATCTTCTCTTTGATGGAGATGATCCATCTTCAGTTGTTGTGAGGGAACACTCTGACCCTCTTGTTCATTCTCTACATGATCATCCTTTGCAGTTTGACATGAGTGTGGATACTTTTGGACAACATTT
The DNA here is from genome assembly GCA_007115665.2 of Sequoiadendron giganteum. NCBI lineage: Eukaryota > Viridiplantae > Streptophyta > Pinopsida > Cupressales > Cupressaceae > Sequoiadendron > Sequoiadendron giganteum. The sequence continues at coordinate 95,626,629 of CM021110.1, read as the reverse complement.
GGAGGAGGCTTCTTTGTCTTCAAAGGAGGTATCCTTGTATTTGGATTGTGTTCTATAATCATATATAGGAGATTATGGATCGTCTTCTTCAGGAGTGTGGCCTAGAACGCCTGTTTGGAGTGTGACACCTTTTAGTATTGACATGGAGACACTTGAGCATCATTCAGAGACATCATCCATCATTCTTCTTCTTGCATCTTCCTTTCAAGAATGGGAAGATATCCTGCATACTATCTTGGTTTTGTTTCTTCCTAAGGAGAGGAACATTATCATTGCAGGAGACTCAACATTGAGGGGGGTTGCATGGTCTCTCTTCTACTTCTCTCTTATGGGGGGAATTTTTCCTCGCATGGGGTTTTGTCCTTCTCATGCATCATTGAGAGCATTTTGTTTTTTCATCTCTCTTTTGGAGAGGAGTTTTGTCCCACTGATTTTTCTCCTATGCTTTGTTTGTGAGAGATTTGTTTGCATTTGTACATGGGTACCTAGCATGGCCTCATAGCTGAAACCCATCCTTGTGTCATTTGTATAATAATCAGCTACTCCCTAAGTTGCACTTAAGGGGGAGTGTTGGTGTAAATAAAGTCTTGTACCTAGTTAATTCATTACTAGGGGTCTTAGGGGACTTATTTACATGTTAAGTTTACTTAGGTCCTAGGAAGGAATCTTTCTAGAAGGTGTTAGTTGTCATTAGTTGTCATCTTATCTTTTGACTTATAATACATGTCCTAGATAGTTGTGATAAGTTGTCACATGACATAGGATTAAGATACTTGTCATAATCCTATTTAATCCTATGTCTCACCTTGGCTACATAACCAGGTGGTCTCATATGTAAATATTGTCATATTGATGTATTCTTGGATAAGGAATTCCATTGCAATATTGAGCATTACATACTGATCTATCTTGTGCTTTCATTAAGTGCCTAGATCTTGGATGGCTATAATCTTCAGCCAAATCTTGCATGGTGTAGAGTTATTCTATACCAACTCTTACATGTGTATTGATAGTAGCTAATAGATTGGAGGTCTTATTGAATCTAATCATATTTTAAGAACATGGAGGATTTATAATACTCAAGGCCATTCATAGTTACAAACAACATATGGGAGCCAATATGATATTGAAGTTGGACCTAATTATGGGTGAATTGGCAAGTGTGGTTTCTTATCATCTTATCCTTTATCTTTGCAGTTGATGAATAGGACAATTTTTAACATGTAGTTAATTGATATAGATCTTTTTAGGGTTATCTAATTCTCAATTGATGGATAAAAATATTTTTGGAAAGGTGGCATAAGAAAAATCTTAAAATCTACATTAGATTTTAACATTATTTATTATGATGATAAAGATATCATGACACAATCAAATATCTTTGGTAATCTTTCTCAATAACAACATAGTATTATAGCATCATATCTTAAGCATCTTTGAATTGACTAAATTGAATTTCCTTTAAAATATATAGGAATGCAAATGTAGAATAAACCCTTAAAAGGGAATGCAATCAAGTATTAGACTTGGCATGGGTCAACTTAAAGCATTAGATATATAGGCATTTAAATAAATAAAGATGATTGGAGTTATTAAATTAATAAATGTTTTTGAAAAGTTAAGCAACATTTACAAGGTGTTGAACCCTTCACAAAGGGCCCAAAGGGCCAAAGGACAACATAGTTCAAAACAGAATTTGAACTAAGGAACAAACAGAAACAGCTGACAGACAGTTGAGGAAAAACAAAGGAAAATGAAAAGAAACAACTTAGGATCCAGAGGGGACCAAGCTAACTCCCTGAACCCGAGGACGCAGAGAAGCCATAGGTTTGGGGAGTCCCTTTTTCTTTCTCAACACAACCGACCAAGGAGGCTCGGAAACAACCCTCGAGCAGGGCGAGGGGAGAGGATCACCAACAACCACCACGGGCAAGGAACTGGGCGCCAGAAGCGAAGAGGAGGAGACTGGAGTGAACAATGTACCAGCAGAGCTGTTAAGCGAGGGACGAGCAGGAACCAACTGCACAGCGTCAATAGATCGGGGCAGCAAAGAATCAGCAATAGAGGAAGCCAAAAAAGGAGCCTGGGGAGGCTCAGACACCAGAGGAGGAACAAGAAGATCACCCTCCTCAGAGGAAATGCCAGAATTCAAAGAGTCCGAAGAGGGAGAATCGACAATGAGATGATTCGACATAGCATTCTTCCACCAAGTAGCAGCACCCTTGCGGTGAGCAAGAGAACAACCCAAGGCCAAATGACCAGTAGAAAAACACCGCCTGCAACGAAAAGGGAGGCCCTCATAGTCCAACAGCTACGACCAAGGTCTGTCCAAAACCATCAGAACCACATCTCCATGAAGGGGCTTGGAAATATCCAAATCAACCAAAATATGGGCCACCATAGTGTGCCCCAGATCTCGAGACATAGAATCCACCTTGAGGAAATGTCCAATGGAGTTACCAATAGCTTCAAAATAAGACAGCTCCCAATACTGAAGAGAGAGATTCAGAAGGCAGACCCAAACAGGTCTAATATTTAGCGGCTCAGTAAGCGGGTTGAAGGAGCACGACCAAGCCCTGATGGATAGTGAATGGATGCCCCACATCCATCCCCTATCCATCACACAGTCCCTATCAGCAGGGGAGGAGAAGGTGACAAAGAAAAACCCCCGAGCACTGGAGTAAAGCTCAATACGACTAGCAACAATGGGCTTCCAAGAAGTAGAAACCCACTCATGTAGATTAGGAAGGGAGGGCCACAGCCCATTAAACCTGCAAACCACTCCCTACCTCAAGTAATAATCTTCATTTTCAGCCACATCAGGACCACAAACAACCACTGGGGAAGCTCGAGCACAAGGCAGAGGACGAACCTTGGAGGGAGCAGGAACAGACCGAGAACAGATCTTAGAAACCGCCTCAGAGAAAGACTTCTGACCTGTAGGAGCACCAGAGGTAGGAGCAATCGAAACCTTTGGGAGAATAGAGGGGACAACAGCACTCACACCAGGAAGAGCAGAGTCCACGCCATCCCCCACCGAGGAAATAGGAGGGGCTCCCGCAACACAACCCCATCACCAGAGACGAGAGCAGCAGCAGCCCCAGCAACATTCTCTACCTTGAAAGCAACGCCAACTCCAGCCAAGCTCCCGCAGGACAAACCGGAAGGGGAAGATGGGATAGGCCCGCCCACACCCAAGGCAGCCCGCGGCAGCCCAACGCCACTAGAAGATAGAGAAGAACCAACTAGCAGCACCACGTTCGCAGCAACCGCAAGAGGCCGACGGTCCACACATGCAGGAGGCCGTTGGAAACGCATGCCAAAACCTGTTTGAAATTGCCCGCTTAGAGTCATCATTTTTTAGTTATATTGTTGGATCCTTTAATACTCAATGTTATGTTGATTTATAAATTTGTTATTTTATATCTATTAATGCTAGGACAATTTTTAAATATATATTATAAACTCATCACACTACTAATTATCAAAAAATAAAGAATGATTAAAATATCCAAGAAAATAAAATTCTTAATAAATTAGTGAGACCCACTTCAAATATCTCTCCAAAATCATTTAATGAGACTATTTTTATTCTCCTTTTTTACAAGAATAAGAATTATTATATTAAATGAGAACTTTCTAGAGCAACAAAGTAATTAGCAACCTTGGATAAAGAAATGTTACAAAGAATCCTACATTTAAAATCATCCATAATATTCTAAAGATCCACTCCTTCAAGATATATGCCGATTTATAGACAAAAAATCATTCATAATATTCTAAAGTCCCACTCCTACAAGATATATGCCAATTTGTATACACAAACAATGGCAACTTTGGTATAGTTAATGAAAAAACCACAATCTAGGAAAATTTAGGTCTTAGATATACACAAACAAGGTTGATTGTCAATTTTAGGTTTTGATATATATATATTTGGACAAACAAAGTTGATTATCAAATTCAAGTCTTATATATATTTTTTCCCTCAAAAAATCAAAAGTGTGTTTTTTCATTAGCTATGACAAATTTCCCATTCTTTTTTGTCTACAAAATTGACATATATCTTATAAGAGTGGATCTTTAGAATATTGTGGATGATTTTTAAGTGGGGGATAGTTTGTAACATTTCTATATCCAAAGTTGCTGATTACTTTGTTGCTCTAGAAAACTCTCATTTAATATATAAAATCTTACAAGATATATGTCAATTTGTAGACAAAAAGAATGAACTTTGGTATAGCTAATGAAAAAACACATTTTTTTTAATTTTTTGAGGGAAAAAAACTACAATATAGAAAAATTAGAGTTTGCAACCAAAATAACTTTTTTTTGCTTGTAATGCTATTTGGATTAGGCATCGTCATCTAAGGCAATGGTGTACATATATCTAAGACCTAAATTTGATAGTCAGCCTTGTTTGTCCATATATATGCTTGCAAACTCTAATTCTGGTTGCAAACTCTAATTTTTCTATATTGATTTTTATATTTTTTTTCCCCTCAAAAACAATAAGTATTTTATCATTAACTATGACAAATTTCTCATTCAGTTTGTCTACAAATTGACATATATCTTGTAAGAGTGGATCTTTAGAACATAGTGGATGATTTTTAAATGTGAGATTGTAACATTTCTATATCCAAAGTTGCTAATTACTTTGTTGCTGTAGGAAACTCTCATTTAATATATATAATCTTACATAAATTTTGACAGGTTTGAAATCTCTCCTTTCATATGATATAATTTTTTTTAATTATTATTACTATATTTCATACTAAAAAAACCTAAATACGATCATATAGCCATCAAATTTAGGCCCTGCCTGCACCACTACAAACCCTAACATATTCTGTTGTGCAATCAAGAAAATATTTTTGCATCAGGAAGTTAATAGAAGCTTGAAAGAGGATTTTTAGTACTTAAAAAAAAATCTACCTTTGTGAACTTATAAAGCTTAATGAGCTTTGACCCTCTTTCCTCTAGGACACATCTTTGTAGATTATTTTTTCTAAAAGTTTGGGATTTGAATTAGAGTTGGAGTGGATTTCTAAGGCAAAGATAAATAAAGATTCTCTAACAAGATAGAGAATTGTGCCCTGCAATCACAAATTCTTGCACCACTAAAAGGGCACAAATGTTGTATAGTCAAAAAGGTATTGTAAATTAAAAAGTTTGTGCCACTACAACGAGTAGACCATGCCTGCAACGTCACGCCCAAAAGCTCTTACCCAATCATTTTTATTTATTGACAAAGGAAATGAGATATTTACACAGCCAAGTGCTTAGGAGGATTGGTCCAAGGATTATATGGGAGGTCAAGGGATCGATATCCTTTAAAGAAGCATTTTCTTAAAGAGGATTGCCTTGCAAAGAAGTGATTTTTTATTTTTGTTTTTACACTAGTACCAAAATTCCTCTGCCACCTAGGTGGGGGTGTGCTCAGGTCTCCTGTCTCCCCTCAAGCAAGCCCTCTACTTGGTCTAGTCCTTGTCCCCGGTTTGCTGAAGAGGGTTGGGGTACTCCTTATCATCCCTTAGTTGATCCCTTTCCTTGGGCTAATCTCATCCCAGACTGCCACCTCCACATTTGATGGTTTTTTCATAGAAGCTTTCTTATTATAGGTTATGTTTTAACTTTTGGGGTTGCACATACCAACCAACCTTTTTTTATTTTACACCTTCAAATGTACTTTTAAAAAAAAAAATTGAAGTACTATGACATATTTAAATGTTTCCAATACAAAAATTAGGGAGCATAAATTGTAAGTGAAAGCTAAGCCTGAAATATTATAGAGGGAGGCATGGACTTCATAAAGCAGTATCTTTTTTGGTATTTGATTAAAGTAGGGAAAGACAAGACTGGGGTGTCTCATCCTCACCCCTGAAGGTATTTGAACACAACAGCTTGGGTACTCCACACTCGCATGTGCATAAAACAATAATTTTACAATTAAATCTATCTCTATATGTTGTATTTGACATGATAACAAAAAGAATAAAAAGAGTTTTCCTTTGTTTAATGAATTTTTCAACAATTTTTTATGCTGTCTACTTTTGCCCCAAGTTTTTCCCAATCATATCCAAAGTAATTGAATTCCATTCATTCTTTTGGTTCGCCGAGTCAATTCTGAGTCCAAGGCAGCCATGGACTATGATCTCATGTGGCACAGCTTGAAAATGGCTTCTAATGTGTTATATACATGGAAATTACTATAGTTAACATGGATATAAAATTGGCCCTGCCTTAAATGCAGATATTACAAAAATATAACTTACACTAGATGGCAGCAATTCAACATTCAATATACCCCAGAAGCTTGGAAACAAAAAACACAACTGAATTCGGTTTAGCTCTTTACAACAAGATGCTTAATCCTACGCAACAACTATAGAGGTATGAAATTATGATCAATTGATATGCTGAAATAAATTTTCTGTTTTCTTGCATTCTATAAATGATCTTCTTTGAATAGCCAGTAATCTGTATTGGAATTTGAAGTTTCTCGTATATGTGATGACAAGATTAAACAAACAGTGCTAGAATCTTATGATATCATTTTCCAAAAATAGAATAAATATGTAAAAATGAAACCACCAAATACATAGAATGCATTTTCACCTTTTGAAATGCAATTTCAAAGACTTAATTCATAAACCATAAAATACAGAAAGAATTATTTATGGAAAATTAAATGTTGTTTGCTTCCATTTTGCCTCAAAAGCAGTTGCAAAGATAAATATGAACCTGTGTAAATTAAAAAATATGCCTTACATATTTGGGTTTAACCACTGACTGCATTTGTGAGGTGAAAAAAAACGCCAACACATCTAATATAGCACCATAGTATGTGTCTTAGTGCTGTTCATGAGAGTTTGAAAGGGATGCAGGTTTTGTTGAATGGGTCTGGTGATTTCACTCCAAACCTGTATATGATTTAGCCTGAACAATAAAGACGAATTAATACCTTAACATGCTATTTGCATGCAACATAAAAGGATGAGAATTTCTTTTAAATCTCTTCAAGCATTAATAAGTAACACGGACAACAAGAATGAAAAAACTGCATTCTATGCAAAGTCAAATCACCAGACTCTTAAGTTCTTCAAGCGGGCAGAAAACAATACAAAACATTCATTAAAAAAAATTAGGAGTAGACAAATAATTATCCCATATGAGATCCCTTGTCAAAGGAATTTGTCAGTTATGACTCCATTGAAGAATTACAACTGCAAAAATTATCACGTCAAGACATTACTAAAAAATGCGGCGAGTAGTCTTAAGAATGTTAGATATATTCCATAGTTAAAAAATGATCGACTATAATACAATCAAATAGCTTTTTCATCTTCATCAAAGCACAACATGAATCGGGATGTCATTAATCCAAATTCAACCTGTGGCAATTGTCAGTTGTAAAGAACTAAAGAAATATGTCGCATGGGATACAAAACAAAGGAACTCAACCTTTCAGATACATCAAAATGTTGTACCCAGGAGATCACAAGGAGAGATCTAAGAGTGACACAAACCAATCTGCAGCGGTGGAGTTAATAAAGCTTTGAAACAATAGGAATCTAAATCCAAATTGTTCTAGGGAACATGCCACCAATTATGCTGCAAGGACAATGATGATAATGAATGCTACAGTGGCGAAAATCACCAGCAACAAACAAGTCTGCATGGTCCAACAAACTGAATGTCAACATATTGTAATCATACATTGTCTTGGGTTAACAAGAAATAGTGAAGAGGTACAAACCAAACACTTACCAGAGAAGAATTTGATTTCTGAGCTCTAGATGCATGAGCCAATTGAATATTTGCTTGACTGGTTGCAGAATAGGCACCGTTTATGTTAGAGTCAATATCATCTGGTTTAAAAAATCAATAATCATGTTAAGGAACATAACTCATTATTAAACAAATACCAATTATATACACAAAAATGCACTTTTACCCATCATGATTCCTTGCTCGTGAACTAGAACTGCAAGATCTTTAAAAATTTCATTTACTTCTCCAATATGCTGCTGAATCTCCTTTATCCCTTGCTCTCGTTCTTCAATAATGGCCTCATTAAACATAACATCATTTTCTAAATGAACAACTTCCTGTCTAAAACATTTCAAAGTCACATGCATCAAGAAAAGCTTAAAACTTGTCAAGAAATGCATGCATGTTAACATGGAGCTCAAAATAACAATGTGGTCAAATTGCAGTGCACACAACAGCCTAGCTCATAAACTAAGGTATACATACTGGCACATAATGTATAACATATACATATAGAGTGATTCATTAACATTTCACATCAAAGAACTTGTTGGCGCATTGACCTTCCAATCGAGATTGGGATGGACTTGGCTAGAACAATCTTGTCATTTCTCAGGTCCCACATTCATCCTTCATTCAGTCAAGCTTCAGCTCATCTCTGCTTCCTTTGATTCTCTTTTCCCTCTTTTAGCTACTTTAAGCAACCTTGAGATAATGGTCAAAAGAATTGGACAATTATTTTGTCCATGGTCAAAGTAGTTGAACTTTTGGAGTTAGTGTTTAGAAATCCACATGTGCATAAATAGGGTTCTCAGTTCAACATTTTTTCCTGAACTTTTTTTAAGTCATCAACATATCACACCACATGATCCATGATCAAGATGGAAATGATATGAAAGAAAAGCAAATTAGAGCTCCTAATATGGATATCTTTAGTTATGTACACAATGCCCCATGGGTCTCCTAGGGGGTAAATATTTAGTAAATGCAAATAGCTATTAATTCTTGCAAATTGAAATTAATTACTTGGAAGAAGCTAATTGTATACAAAATGCTCAACCTTTTAACCTGAGGGGATTATCTTCATTTTATCGGTACTAGGCCTCCAAGAAAGGCTTGAAACCTAAGCCTTCACCCCTGTTATGGTTGGGCATAGGCTTGCTAATTGCCACTGCCTTCCTGAAGGATTGTTGGAAATAGCAATCCTCAACTGCAATGACCTTTACATCCTAATCCAATGTTCCTCTAAGGCCTATAATTTAGTCCTCCCACGACAGATGTTTAGTCACTTTAAATCACAGTGTTTGAGGCTAATATTAATATCCCTCATGAAGAATCAATACAATAACACCCCACTTCTAAGTTTAGGTTCTCATTCATCCTTAGTTGATCTAAAAGCCTTTCTAAATTTATGGTGGGGGCTTCTGTAGAACTTGTATTTTTTCAGCTTAGAATCTTTGAGATCTTGTTGGAATATGTGAACAAAATGCATGTGCTACACCTATTGACTCCTCCCTCTCCGTCAATGGCTCTCCTTGGCTATTCTAAAGGCCCTATTGAATCACTTTCTCTTGTAACTTGTAGCCCTTTTTCTTGAAAACCATTCTCAAATACTTGACCTCTCGTTCCAAATGTTCCCCATCAAAATCCTGTAAGGCCTGGTAGCAACAAGCTTAAGAGACCCATTTTTTAAGTAAGATGATGGAACAATGGAGAGAGCTGGCATGTAACTAGAGATTGGTGGGGATCCTTCCTTATAAAATTGATTTGTCAAGGCACCATCTTGTTGTATCCCCTCTATCGGCAAGGGAGAGATGGAAGATTCAGTGAATGGAATTAAGTCTGCCCTGGTAGAAGTCGATTGTGCTTTTTGAATAGGCATAGAAGAAATACCTACCGAAAATGTATAATAATGGCTCTTGGTGAGGCTCGCCTATGTAATTTACCTACCTCCAAACAAAACTAAAAGATCCATTCTGTATAACTCTTGTAAAATACTTTGACTGCTGCTGAATCAAATAGGATCTTTAAGGAAATATTGGACTCTCCACTTTTTCTCTGTGAAATATCTTAAAGGGAGTTTTCTTAGGAAAGCTCACCCTTTCATTCCTTGCATTTTTTCAATTTAGAATAGCATGGATGAAGGATTCCTTCCAAGCTCTGGATTCTGCACAATCAGGTTTCTCACCGCATTCATTTCTAAAACTTTTTCATTCTATTACTGGTTGCTGGTGTGGTGATATGGGAGAGGATTTTGTGCATTCTCTCTATCCCCTGTTCTGTAAAGTATGAGAAATTTGAGGGGATGGATTGAAGTTTGAATATATATGCTCCATCCTAAGAAATGTACAGCAGGACTCTTGAAGGATAAAGTCTTATGATGTAATCTGCAAGAAGGTTAAAGAGAAGGCGATTTATTTTGGAAAAGCTTAAACTGCAGGCACATTGTGGTCAATGTGCCGGTGGTTTGTGGTGAGTGCTTTATTTTGACCCTGCTTAGACAATGTTTAGTTGAAATAAGGATGGAACCACTACTATATTCTACTAGTAGAGGGGAAAATAATTAAAAAATGACAAAATCTATCATCATCAAATGAGCTATGGAAAGTACATGAACCCAAAGAAGCATCAAGGAGAATGACAGAGTCGGTTCATGTTGGATATAAGGTTGCACCTAATATCTTTGTGGTTGGATGATATCTCACTACAATATTATTATTAAGTATTGGTCAATGCCTTGATTCTCAAAGGCAGGCCTATTGGTAATGCATGATAAGGTGCTTGGTGCTTATATTTGTTGGTCCTGATGAGTTTAATCTATCGGTGACAGCTTTTTCATCATTTTTTTAAGGCTTCTAAGGTACCTAACCCTAGGTATCTTTAGCAAGGCAAATAATAAAAGACAAAGGTAAATTACCTTTCTTGCTGCTTGGAATAAAATTATCTTATATTTTAAGACATCATGTAACTGCATTGTGTTCCTATGTTTTTTTAAAACTTTGACATAACCCCACCTATTTTGTGGAATATACCCCTCCGTGCAAAACATAACTTCTTATTCTTCCTTCCATATTGCATAAATTATTCTCGTGTGAATATGTGAAAGCTTAGTTTTGATCCTTGAAAACTCAATTAAATATGTTCACATTTAATGAATTCCCAAGAAGTGTAATTCATCCAGTTACTTCAGAGAAATTGAATTACAAAGTCAATTCTTCAGTAATTTGAGGCATTCTAACAGAAGAATAGCCTATCTGTTTACACACACAGCTGTATTTGTCAGGTTGTTAATTCAAATTTGAATTTGGTCATTCATATAATTTTGGGGACTATGGCTGTAGTTACACTTCACACATATCAATCTTATGCACTTCTTTATTGCTATATTTCATCTGCCAGGAATAATTTGTCCAGATTTAATCTCAATCTAGTAACTGAGACCTTGAGAAATTTTCTTTTCAAGATATTATGCACTCTTAGATCACTACCCTCACTACTAATTCAGATATAGGATTTCAATTTTATTGTTCAAACTTTAGGACACATTAATGTTGAAAGAATAACATGAACAAGTTCTGAGATAGTGATTGTGACAGGTTGCCTAGGGCCAAGAGCCACTTGGGACATTCTATTTGCTGAGTCCTTGATAAAAATATGTAATAGTATAACTAGGTTGAATACTTAAATCCTTATTAAAAAATAATGATCTATGGGATGAACTTGAAGCATTGTTAGGAATGGTAACACATTGCATATTTGATATTAATGGTATAAAAAATAACTTACAGTAGGGCAAACTAATAAGATAACCATGTCATCGTCACTGAAGACTATGACACAAGAATTTGGTGAGATCTACTTGTAGGAACCAAACACTGTTGATCTATGAACAATCCCATCCTTGCATAGGTGCAATTAACATGCATGTAGAGGATAATTACAATTAGGCATCATTTTTCAGCCATGAAGTATGAGGTTTGAGTTAATATTATCAGATGTTGTAATTGTAAACATAATATGCAGATAGTAGGCATGATTTTCCAGTCCATGAAAATGAATTTTGAGAGCTCATGGATTTGACTGTGTAAGTTTTTTTGCATCAACATTTTGGATCACACTCTGATGATCCAGAAATGTTGATGCAAAAAACTTACACTCAAATCCAGAAGCTCTCAAAATTCAACATCATATGCAGCTAAAGTTGCAAAGGTAGTCCCATCCTTTATCACTATTTAGGCATAGAAAATGTGTATTTCAGGTATAAAGTGAGAATCACCAAGTACTAATTGTGGATTTCTTCCAACTCACATTTTAATCAAATATTGCACTGCACACCAACAAAACCTTATTTTGAAGAGGATGCAACTGCTAAAACCCAAAACTTATGCCAATAAATTAATCATATTTTCATCATGCATTAATATGATGATAAATTTAATAGAAAATCTATAAATGTCATGACAACCAAAAAATGCCACAAAATTTAATTCCGGTATAATTCTTTACATAAATAAAAGGCATAACAGCTGGCAACTGCCACAAAGCTCTCATTCTAAAACCATTATTTACATAAGTATAGTAGACTGCAAAGTTAATGAGGCAGAATTTATGCTCTTTGGATTTCATTTGACTAGACTAAGTTAATATTCTTTTCTTAAGCGAACATGAGGCCATAAGAAAAATAACCTACCAATGCTACAATCAAGGCAAATAAATAGCTGCATTAACACATCTAACAAATGCATATATATTACTTTATAAGCCCCTGTAGAAAAAAGTACCTCCTTGGCTCTATAATGAGAGCCTGATCCTCCCTAGATTTGTCTGAGCTTAAGTTCAACTCACTCGCAAAATAGCTGCAAAAAACAATAGGATAATAAATTTTCAGAAATGTCTTTAGCAGAAATGTATGTGAAAAACTTCCCAGTAGGAAAAAGAAGCCCTGCAATCTCAAAGTTTTCTTGAAATATATCCCATCCCAATGCAAGCATAAAGAGCCAATAAACAAATACTAATCAAATGAAATAACACTTAGAATGCTGCTTATAGTCACCTTGATGGTAGCACTGCTTGTGGAACAAAAGGTTTATAAGCTGTCTCACGCTCAGCTGCAAATCTTTGTGCCTTCTGAAATTCCTTTAAGACAGCCTGAAAATCTTTTGCAAGCTTTGCATCTGTTACCTTCTTGCTAGCCTGTTTCTGGACAAAACATTTTAAAAAGTCAGATATTCAACAACTGCCTTTGATGAATACAGGACCGAAGTAATCAGAATTTAGCACTTAATTCACTCAGAAGTTAAAATACATCACTTAGTAAAACTGTAAAAGCATTTCACTTCAATCGGAATGAGCTCTGCTAGGGTTTGTTGGTTTCACTGATTCTGTTGGGTTTGGACTGTGCTTTGGATGCCTCAGGAGATCTTTATTCATTGGTTTTTCCCCTTGATACTAAGTCGGGGGGAAATCTTCCCCTCTCCTACACCCTCCTCCCCCACCCCTTCAATCCTTTAAGGACATGCTGGCTGGATCTTGTCCATCCACGCATGAGAAGGAAACTGATGCTGTCATGGCAGTGGGTGGCAAGAAGAAGCTGGATCAACCTACGTGAGAATCTAGTCCTTGCATGGCAGCTTTGGAGGAATCACCAATCATCAATTTTGATGTTTTGGAATTCAGAAAAATGTATCTTCTTTGCATGGTCAAAGTCTGATCTGCAGATTCCTTGGAGCTCATCTTCCTTTGGAAGATTGATATTCTTGGGTGTAGAGGAATTAGAAAACCAAGCGGAAATATGAACTTTGTTCATATGCTAAAGGATATTTCATTGCCATCTTTGCCAATCAATCTGATTGATATAGTCTTCAGCGGAGGCCCTTATTTCTTCTAGAATGTTTTTTTACGAAATGCTGACAAATGGGTTTAAGCCATCAAAGGCAATTCCTTGTACAACACCTATTTGGATATGCAAGTATGCTCTTCCTCAAGAGTTCTGGTCCCCTTATGTGTTTGTGATGATTGCAAAATCCTTAGGTGTGGTAATTGATATATCCAAGCCATATATCACATTGGATGTGGGTGAAATTGAATGGATTCAGGCTTTGAACTATAGAAGTCTACCTTGAAGATATAGAGGTTGCCCTGAATATGGTCACCTAATAAGAGAATGCCTAGCTACCTAGAATATTGTTCAGCCTGTAAAAAGCTAAGAGGAATCTAGTAAAGATAAAAAATGGTTATATCAAACCAAAGAGGAAGCACACAACTAGGATCAAAAGCCATGAAATCAAGGGCAGCATGGAAATAGAATACCCAAGAAGGTGGAGAAATAGTAAAATAAACTTAGCTTCAGTGTGGAGAGCTGGAAAAGAATGACAGGATGATAGCAGGGTATGACTTCAAGGAGTATCTAGAAAGGCTCCTTGAGGAATCTGGAGTGAATCCAGAATCGTCTAGACTTAAGAAAGAAAAAAAGGGCAATTCGCTCCCTAAAGATTCCTTCAAAGGGGAGAAGAACAAGCTAAACTAGAGAAGCACTAGGAGTTCCTAGATGGATATAACTCAAATCAAGAAGACAATTATAAATCCTTAAAACATAACTGTTCTGAAGAAAAAAGAGGAGACTTCAGATCAAACAAAGCAGGTAATAGACCTAACAAATATGGCACATTTTAAAATGTGGCCCTAGTAGACATTGCAGCTGGTCACCAATCTCAAATGGAGGATATCTTGGTGGACCAAGAGGTCTAAGGTTTCCTCATGAAGATTCTCTCCTGGAATGGTAGGGGATTAAATTCCCCCTCCAAGAGACAAGTGCTTTGGAGACTCTTGGAGAGACATACTCCAATCATTGTCTTGCTTCATGAAACCAAGATGGATGATGCTTAGGATGTCCATGCCTTTTCTCTCTTTGAAAAAAAAATGGGGCCTGCTCAGTAAAGAGGCCAAAGGCTCATCTAGGGGAGTGGCCATCATCTAGAATAAATGAGAGGTGGAAGTGATTGAGATCCATGCTTCAAACTCTTGGTTGGGTTGCCAGTTAAAAGGATCTTTTTCTAAGTTTAATTTTCCTGTTAACAATGTTTATGGTCCCCAAGTCAAGCAAGATGAGGTAAGATGTTGTATCCAGATTCAAGAGTATAAAAAAATGTTTGAGAGCTCCCAATCAGTTTTTGTTGGGGGATTTCTGTGTCAAGCTTGATTCCTCTTAAAAGAAGGGGGTACTCTAAATATGAAAAGTTGATAGTCCAACATCCTCCTGAAGGACTTTGACCTATGGGATGTCAAACTGCGGCATGGTTTCTTTAGCTGGACCAACAGAAGAAAGGGCAAAGACCACATTGCTGCTAGGATCGGCTAAATCTTGGTTTCAACCTCCTGGTTGGACAAGGATATTACACTCAGTTCTGAGGTCCCTACAAAAGATGGTTCAAATCACTGGCCCATCTCTTTGGTTTTTGACTAGGATAAGTTTCCTAGAAGAGTGCTCTTTGAATTAGAGAAAGTGTGGATGGAGAACCTTGATTTGGAGAAGGTTGTTACTAACCCTTGGCTTACCCAAATGACTAATGTTTGGAATTAGAAAGAGACATTAAAAACTCTGAAAGTTAGGTTTGAGGAATGGAACCGCTAAATTTTTAAGAATTTGTTTTAGGAAAGTATCTCCTTGAGAACAGAATGGCTGGGACTCAAAGAGATCCCTCTGATGTGGTCTTTGACAGCTTGAAGGAAGAACAAATGGAAGTTGCACTCCAACTAGATGATATTTTAGGTGTGATGAGATCTTCTAGAATCAAATGGCTCAAAGAAGATGATTGTAATACTGGAATTTTTCACTTAGCTTGTAAATGGGAAGGCGAGAAAACTAAGTTGCAAAAATTGAAATAGTTGAAGGATGGACTACAAAAAGTCCTGAAACCATTAAGGCCTTATTGGTCTCCTATTGGAAAAAATATGTTTATGGAAGTGAATGGAAATAGGGGGGAGAAGCGGGATCCTCTTTTATTACATCACATCCTAACTCTACGAGGTGCCTCAAATAATGTTTCCTTCACGAAGGAAGTTTTTAAAGAAGCAAAGGAAGCACTTTTTGCCATGGCAGGTGAGAGAAACCCAAGCCCAATGACCTTTGGGGAGTTGTAGAGGAATCAAAGAATCTGACATCTATCCTAAATGCCCTTAATGCTACTTTCCTAATTCTCATTCCAAAAGAAATAGATTTGTAGAAAGCTAAGGACTTCAAACATAGCTCCTTGTGTACTACTTATTACAGTGCATAAGCTTACATTCAAATTGATTGCTAACAAACTGAAGGTACTCTTTCCTACCTTGATATCTAAAGAGCAAGGAGGTTTTGTGAAAGAGAGACAAATTATGAAAGGATTTGTTATTGTACTTGAGCTCCTACATTCTTTACATGCCTAAAGAAAGTTGGAGCTCATTAAATTAGATATAGTTAAAGCCTATGACAATGTTAATTGGTTTTTCCTAGACAAGATGCTTGAGAAATTTGAATTTGGATTATATTGGAGGACTTGGATTACAAGGTGTTACTCATCTGCTAGTTTTCAAATCTTCATGAATGGCTTTGCAAAAGGCTTCTTCTCCTCTTCCAAAGGTCTTGAAGACTGAGGTGATTCCTTATCTCCCTATCTCTTTATTATCATGGCTGAAAACTTTGGTAGGTATATTGTTTTTCTTAAGAACAGAGGTAGTCTCAAAGGGTTGAAAGCTTCAACCCATGGTAAAGAGTTGACCCACTAATAGTTTGTTGATGATACTATGCTTTTCTCCTCACCATTTGTTTAGAAGTGAAGATTATAAGGGATATCTTGGGTAACTATGATCAAGCTTTAAGATAGAAACTAAACAAAGCAAAATCCAAAATCTTCTTCTTGAATATTAATGGTGGTAAATAAGATTTCCTTTGTAGGCATATCTCCTTTGAAAAAGGTTGTCTCCCAAATTCCTACTTGGGTTTCCCCTTTTCTTCGGAGGCAATATAAAACACTTTTGAAATCCAATTCTGAATAGCATTTGTAAGAATGTGGAGGATGGAAAGGAAGGTGGATTTCCTCGGTAGGGAGATTGGTGCTTCTTAAGTCAGTTCTCCAAGCTGCCCATATCTACCATTTCTCTTTGATGATAGCAACCAAGAGTATTATCTCCAAAATTACCAAATTCATGAAATCATTTCTATAGAAAGGTCGTGGGGACCAATTCAAGTATCCTTTAGTTTCTTGAGAGAAGATTTTCTCTAGTCTTAACAAAGGTAGGTTAGAGCTCAAGGAGATTAGCCTCTTCAATCAGGTGCTTGTGGAAAAAATTGTTTGAAGGTTTGTAATCAGTAACTTAGCATCTTGGTCCAACATTTTGAAGAAGTACCTAATAGAAAACAATTATATATATGCATTCTACCTTGCAATGACTATTTAGAGGATCAATCATATGGGTAGGAATGAAGATGGCTACAAACCTCAACTTGTGGAAGATTTAGAATGGAAGAAAGACATTTTGGGAAAAACCAATGGATGATTAATCACCCTCTCACAAAAAATGCAGATTTTCAAATGTTGGCTACCAACCTTAGAGAGAGGTGGGGATCAAAAGTTAAAGGATTACTAGACTGAAAAGGAGGAGACCTTTGGACGTGCCAAGACTTGAAAGGTCATCCCAAACTTACTTTGTATTATTAAAAAATATTTGTTACAACTATGTATCCTTTTGTAAAACTTTAGGCCAGTCTAGAATAATAAAGAGGATTGCTTTGGGTGGAAAAATACAATACCCAATTTCCCTAAACATTCTCCAAGAACTATGAGACTTGGCTCCAAGAACAATTCCATGGAAGATTTGGATAGAAAGGAATATTAGGATCTTCAATGTGAAGGAGAAAAAACAAGAACAATTATGGGGGTAGGTGGTCATGGCTTGTTCTTGTCAAAACTTGGCTAAGTACAAAGAAGCCAATCCTATAGAGTTGGCAATCATTAGGAACTGGCTTGAAATCAGAAAAAAATTGACGCAAGACTCCCTAAAGCTATGAAGAATTAGGATCCAATTTCCTAGAGCCCTCCTAAGGAAGAGATGGATTAAACTAAATTTTCATGGTGTTGCTACGATAACGTCAAGACTTGTTTAGCAAGTGCCATCCTTAGGAATCACAAGGATGAGGTTCTAGTTTTTGGCACCTTGTACACTAGAACAAACTTCATTGAAGCGGAAGGTTTGGTGTTCCGGCTCAAACTTGGCAATAATTTTTGTATAATCAATTTAATAGTTGAAGGAGATTCTCATATAGCTATTACTGGTTTGGAAAGAGGAAATATCCTCAATTGGCATCTTGGAAATCTTCTCTCGGAGACAAAATCCCTTGTTACAAGTTTGAGAAATTTTGTCTTATTCGCTCTAGGAGAGAAAAGAACAAAGCGCCCAACTAATTGACCAATCTAAGCCTCAACGGAGGTTTCCATCTTTTCTCTAGAGATGACAGTAGCATCTACATGGTGGAAACTTTTAATGATTTTTCTAAAATCCTTCATAAAGATAGGAGTGTTGTTCAAAGTTAATTTTAGAGTTCTTTCTAATTTGAGTTTTGATGTTGGGAGACTCTCAAACTCTAGGTTCTTGGTTTTTTCTATTTCCAAATTTTCTTGTTCCTATCTCACTTACCATCATACCTCCTTGCTTTTTGGATGTTCCCATCCTTTCACCTCATTCAATTTTACCATGCCATCTAGTTCATTTTTCCCCTCTTTTGTGTTGAGTGAATGGTATTACCTTGTTTAACCAAGTCTTATCCTCTTCACAATTGTTTGGGCAATCCCTTTTGATGCTATTTTAAGCTTTCAGCTAGAGCTTCCACTTGTGTGCTTATTGCTCCTTTTGTCTTTTTTCCTTTTGCGAGGAGTTCTCAATCTCATGTCACTATGGTGTTTCTTTCTTGGCTTTGGCTTGCATGATGTGCTTTCTTTTGGAATGTCCTGGATGCTTTTAGACACTTCCAATTCAATTTGCAATGCAACTCATCTTATTCCTCTCCTTTTCCTTTGAATCTCAATGCTACCACGGTCGTTTCCCCTACTTCCAGCTCTGCTAATAGACAGATTCATCGTATTGGTGGTGCTAGGAATAATCAAAATGCAAGTAGTGATAATGCGAATCAGCGTACTTCTATCTAGACATTGGCTGATAATTTGTTTGTTTCTCTTCCAAGACCCCACTCCAAAGGCAAACATAAAACTAATTTTCAAGAGCAATCTCCAATTGAAAAGCTCAATGTTGCACATGATCATGCTAGAAAGACTAGTGCAGCTCTGTCTAACAGCTGTGTTCTAGTGCAGATTAGAAATCCACAGGTGGAGGCCTCTTCCAGTGTCTTCTGTCTTCTCTAGGAAAATAACTCCATTTGATTGAACTTCTTTCAGGGATTTAGACAAGATAGAACTGCAGCTTCAATTCATGATCTCTTGGGTAACAACAATAATCACCTTTTCCAGCTTCAACACAAAGCATCATGTAGGAGAAGGTTACTGCCACCTACTCTTGTTGATTGTCAGTCTGTGACCTGGATCTTGGTTGTAAATTGTATCTTTAACAAAGCTTCTTTGTAATAATGGCACTTATGCTCTTTTAATATGATAAATTTTTAGATGTATCAAAAAAGAAAGATGGCATCACTTTAAAATATTATCATGTAGAATGGTCACACTAACATGCAATGTAGAAAGTGTGTTGTAATTGCAGCTTAGAAAGACAAGTATAAATGCAAATAAGACAGAAAACCACACCAATGAAGAACATAAATAATATCGCCAAACTGGCTTTTTACATAAATAGTAAAAGATGAACTTTCTGATAGTTTTACATATAATGATATATATTATATGCAATTGCACAAACTTAGGACAACTTTATAATTGTGCAATATAACCAGTATTATCACAATTGATGCAAAAGAGTCAAACAAACAAAACTGGTAACCACTGAAAACAGACAAAACCTTTGCATATCAAACAAACATAACTTACACTAACTTCTGCATGCAGATCTGCTTCACTGGCTGCTTTAAGTTTTGCAGATGTATCATTCACCAACTGTCCAATATGTTGCCTAGTCTTATGCCTGCCCATCATAGTAAGGCACCATAAAAGATAAGTAGAAATCATAGCAACACTCTATATAAATCTTGTGCAGGATGGTAAGAATTTATAAAGTGAATATCAAATCAACCATCTAGGAATTAATTGCAAAGCCACAGCGAGAATATTAGCAGCTTTGAACTTAAAAGGGCAGAAAAATAAAATGCACAAAATGAAATATGTGAATCTCAATTACATTGCATTCAAATTTGAATTACTTAATATCCGATATAAACAGAGAGGTAAAAGTCATTAAAAGTTCAACACTCATGTTTATATAATGAAGGATTCAAGTTGTTGAAAGAAAGATTCAATGCTTTGCCTTTCTGTTCATTTTTGTGATAAATATAGAAGTTTAAGGAGTTGAGTCAATAATTCTCAGTCTCCAAGTTTGCTTGAAGGTATTTTCTGTTAGGTTCCTTCTGCTTTCTTCATTAACACGTGCCTTGTTATGGGACTTTAACCATGAATTCAGTACCCTGCAATTTTAGGTTCTGTAACCTTCAGTACAGTTTGGTGAGCAATGGGCTTGCTAATGCATTTTGTTTCTTAGTCTTTTAGTTTTGGATATAATCTACTAGAAAATAGGGGGCATAGAGTGATCTTATTCATTTTGTTGGCACCCATATGAAACTCAATTTTCTTATTATTTGTCAATTTTGTTGTCAACCAATCATTCTTTATGTGTTACTCAATGTCGATTATAGTCTTACCCTGTTAGGTTGCAAGGTTTTTGTGTCATGGTCTTATTTTTTGATGAATGATTCTCGCAAGTTGATTGAGGTTGCAGTTGTTCCAAGGTGAAAAATGAAGTTATTGTGCAATGATGGCCAAGGAGAACAAAGAAGTACGAAATGGCTATAGCATGAAGGCTTTCAAATGATGTGGTGACATCAAGAGAATTCTCCACCCAAACCTCTATCTAACACTCAAAAACAAGGGTGGCACACATCTTCTATGGCCAAACCACCAAATAATCCCACCAAGCAACAAAAAATGGCAAATCGTAAAGTAATTGTGCCAAACGTTAAGTGAAAAATTCTTAAGAAATGCTGGGGGCATGTGTTAGGTGGCTAAATCATGAGTAAATCATGCCAAAAGTCATGAAATGGGGCAGAAACAAATTAGGCACACTTTTGCAGTGGTTAAACAGATAGTAATGTGTGCCTATAACATCAGAAAAATGGCAAGGACTTAAGTAAAAAGCACCAGATGTTGTGATGATTTCAAGTTAAAAGTGTGGTGCACCTTTTAGTGGGTTTAGCCACCTTTTTTTGGTGCCTAAGTTTTTAAATCATAGCAAAAGCTTAAGTGATGTGGACCCAAGGCTAAATCAAAAAAATTCAAGAAAGAGAAGTGCACTCATTGATAGGTTAAACCATAGTTCGCAGACCCGGCGAGTACTCACGGTTTCAAAACCCAGGCAAGAGACTTGCAGGTTAATTCACGGGTATAAACTCGCCAATAACTCGCTGGAAACTTGTTTTTATGGCTTTCTAAGCATTGTTTTTTGCCTTTTAAAAATTTATGAAAATGGTGTGTACCATGAAGGTTTGTATGGTTTTAAAGTCTTCATTTGGGCTTGGTGGCCCAGGGCGCTGCCCCTCGACCCCACTGGGGGTGCTGCCCCTCAACCCCACTGGGGGCACTGCCCCTTGACCCCGTGGGTGTGTTGCCCCCAAACCCCCACCAAACTCATTTGATTCATTTTGTAGCTATGTTTTGCATAAAATTTATCTCTTTTTCAAAAATTTAAGAGTTTTTTAAGATGCCGAATTTTTGCCGAGTACTCTCTAAGTCAACTTATTTTTGGCTTGCCGAGTACTCTCTGAGTCCAAGTTTGCGAACTATGGATTAAACCCATAGAAGAGTATGCCTAACTCACTAAACAGAGGCAATAAGTAGAAAAGAATGCACTCAGGCTCTAATTGCATCATTTAAGGTCTTTAAAAATCTGAAAAAAGTGACAGAAGTCAAGTGATCTGTGCCAAAACATCAAAGTTCAAACAGAGCAAGTGTTGGAATTCACACAGACATTTCAAGTGGCAAGGCCATATGTAATGTCCACAGGGAAGAGAAAAGGATGATGAATGAGTAAGTTATGTGTGCCAGGGTCTCAATCAGCAATGATTAAGTTTGGGCATGAATGTCTAATGGCTTGGCCATCTCCAAGTTCCTGTGGCATGTTTTGTTGCTGGTTCAACCATCAGTAACTTCCACTCATATTTTAAAGTTGGCAAACATATCCAAAATCTCTGCCCAAGAGCTACGCACACATGTGACAGGGTTTAGCCACTGTTTATCTCTGCCAAAGTATCTACTACATGCAAAAGTGTGCCTGGTTTTAACACGGAAGTTTTCATGTGTGTAAAGGCTACTGTTTAGGGCCTGCTTCAGTCAGATTTACAAGGATTTTCAGTCTCTACTGTCATTCCCACTCTGCTGTTCTGCCTCTTCAAACTTCCTAGGGTTTAGTGACTTTAGTCATCATTTCAGCATGTTTTCAATCCCTGATAACCATGGATTTTTTAATACAGTGGTAGTTTGGATACCTTCTTCATTGCAGATTTCATGGTGGCTTCCATAATTTGTTGCTAATTTCATCAAGTCTCAAGTTAGGGTTTTAGAAGAAGACACGATGGATTGCAGTACAGAAATTGTTTCAAACTTCCCAATGGACAGTCATATGCAAGTTACTTTAGCAGTAATCATATCTGGCTAAAATTATTCTCAATCTTCTATTCCAAGGAGTGGATAAGGATATATTTTGGGCTGTTTTAGTTAAGTTGTATTTTATTAGCTGTTTTAGTACAGGTTTGCTTTAAAAATTGTTTCTTTCTGTCTTTCCTACAGCTCTTGGATAGATTTTCCTTAATGCAGTTCTTTTTGGGATATTTAATTAAGATTCTTAAATCCCTAAAAGTTGTTTATTGTAACTTATAAATAGATTCTTAGAGCATATAAACTCTTAGAAGAGTTGACACTAGGCTTATGCTACAAAAATTGTTATTCATCTAAGGAAGGTGAAACTTATGTTTGTAATTTCATCAAATAAATTGAAATGATATTGTATTAAGTCAACCTTTGCATAGACAATATTTGTTTGTTTGAATTGTAGATTTGACTGTAGTTTAGTTGTTTAGTTTTTGAAATTATGTGTTGTTATTTTTCCAATCTTGTTTGTAGCAGAATACTAGTCTTTGATTTAGCTAGTCGGAAGTTGTGGTGTTTGTTTGTGTTTAGATAGTTTATCTTCTTCAATATCTGAAAATCTCATCTGTAGGGCTTGACTGTTAATAGTCTAGCACATGTATCTAAGTCAAAAACACAGGCACTTAAATATTTATTTCATGCAAACCCCTTCAGTAAAATCTTGTATAGTGTGTATACCTGTAAATTATGTCTATAGATTTAGTCTAGGGTTAGTTTTAGGTTTAATTAGATATTAGGGAGATTCCCCTCATAATTTGAAGAACCATTCTACCATACACTGTTCCGTTTTGTGTCACCTCGCAAGAGAAATTAAAGTGCTAAGATATTTCTAGTTCAATATTCTCTAATCTAAGAGAGAAAGAAATTTAGTCTCAAACTGCTTGAATAATCAGTTCAACAATTATCATACAGATTCAACGTCTTCGATGAGCATGGAGATTTTCAGGGTTTATGTCAATAGAGACTTCTCAAGCCAGTGAATGCATCTACATGTTTTATTGGTTTTGAGCTGTTTAAGGTTCGGGGTTCAAAACCTCACCCACATTTATTAGGCCGAGCATTTGGAGAGAAAATTCTCCAGCGAGGAATGTCCAGAAGTTGCACGATGACAAACAATCCTGGTGACCCAGGTACTACACCTAATTGCAGGAAGAAGCACCCCAGCTCTGCCAACGCATGGCTTTTGTCCTACCCACTTGGCCAATGGCTCAACATGATACATCCCAGGCCACCTACAACCAGCAGTTTATATTTTAAACCATGCTTACACTGCTGGGTACTGCCTTAATTTTGCTTTGTTAATTCTCCCTTTTGATTTTATAGGCTAATTTAATTGGAGATTTTTTTATAAAAGATTAGAAAGTTATGTTCCCAGTTGATGACCGTGAAATCGTGTTAATCGTCAGTGGAAACTCGTGTTTATCGTCAGTGGAAAATCATGTTCAATTATGTTTAATGAAAGGCTCAGCCGTTAGATACCCTCCACAGAAATGAAAATTCAATCCGTGCAAGGTCCAAGTTTGAATCTTGACACAAAAAGCGGAAGCAGAAACAACTTACAATTTCTCCCTTAGCTCAGGAGAATCCTTCGGTGTGCCCAGGGTATTGGCAAGCCGCTGAAAGGTTGAAACCGCTGTATTGACCTGGAAAACTCCTGCTGCCACGGCCTGAGAGAAATCCTGCTTCCCATTAGCGGCCTCTTTCCTAATGGGTAATAACCGTCCTGCTTCTAAATCCTGAAAGCTCATTTTCCCGCAATGCAAAGAACGCTACACAACAACAATTTTCCACAGCTGCCCGGGACTATTTCAATTTAAAAAGAGAGACGTTTCATATCCTATCATCTTATTCCGCTGATACCAATTTGCGTTGACGTATAATTCAGATGCAGAAGTCACTCAGAAAGGCTGAATTGACTTTATTTAAAACTATAGGAGATTCGATCCAACGATAGAATTGGGGAGAATGTTGATCCTATCACTATCATACATAGTTACAGTGGCAAAATTTAGTACGAAGTATACATCTCGGGGAGACGCCATGTAAGTGATTGAAGAGGCGACGGGTTTCTCATGAGGCACGTTGTTTTAACGTTTTCCCTATTTTTTGTGTTTGAGCATTTTGTTCATAAATTTGGTAGTCTTATAGACGAAGCAAGGAATACTTCTTCTCTTGATGTGTAGCCATCTCACCATCCAAAACCATGTTGGTGTGTCACATGCTTTGTTTCGTGGTAGGTTAATCAAAGCAGAGACAAGACTCATAAACCAACACAACAGCAGCATTAACTTACAGTCCACGCTGATTAGGTGAAGCGACTGGTAGATTGCTATGAATAGAAAAAAATTAATGTTCACAGGTTCCAAGAGTTAATGTATAGTAGACCTTACTTTCTGGTTACAAGAAGTTTGATGATGAGTTTTTTTGTTTTTAAAATTTATCATATTAGAATAACTTTTGTAGCGAAATAGTCATTAAAGTGTTTACATACTTGACCTAAGTATTTTAAAGTGTTCTTCAAATTCAATTGTCCCTATTTTGCAAAAGATAGAGGCTATTTCCCCTCATTCTTCTTTAGGTTTTTTTCATCTACTTGTTTCACATTGAAGATTGTGTGAGCTAGTTCTCGATTGAACTATAAGAATCTTCACTCTCCGAGATATATTTGCCCTTATGTATGCCTTTTGTTGATGATCGTAAGTGAGGTTAAATTCATTAAGATAATGTTTCTATTTCCTTAATGGCTTTTCTTGCATACACTTGTGAAATTAATCTATAACAAAGGCCTTTATTTCTTTGTTATTATTTGGGCACACACTTAGGTGAATGTTCCATTTTCTCATCCACTTGATGTTTTGTTTCATCCAAGACTTATTTGTCTCTATCAAGATTTCTTTGATGACAACCTTAGGCCATCTATGTGTCTCCATTTGTTCATTTCTTTTGAGATAACTTAGAAGACACACCATAGCAATGACCTCAATAGGGAAGGTACCCATTTTACCAAGAAGAATCTCATAAGGGACTGAGTTTTGAGTTTGAATATACTTGTGATCTTGTGTTTTTGAATCCTATATATATGTTATCATTTCACCATATAGTGTTGCTACCCTATAATTCACATCTGTAAAGTATCACTGAAATAACTAAAAGCCCAAATTTAAGAATTTGTGTAGTTTTTTGATCTCATAACTTTGTTTCCCTACTTTTGTTTTGCAAAGCATATAGAACTCTCCACCCTCCCAAATTTCTCTTCCTTCTTCAAGTATTCCAATTGAGTTTGTTGATCAAGTCAACTCCAAGATATTTGTACTATGTTACTTCCTCTAGAATATTCCCTTCAAAATAAAAGTTGAGCTTCTTTTTTCTTCCTTTTTATTGGAGAAGATCATGATTTTCATCTTGCTAATGTTGACTTGCATACCTACCTTCTTGCAAAATTTCTCTAAGGCATATAAATGCTCTTGTAACCCTTGCATGGATCTAGCAATCGAGATGAGATTGTCAGCATACAAGGGCTTCCTTGAGTTTTGATTGTTACTCGAACTTCCTCATAAATTTGAAGAACAACCCCTCTATATTGCTCTAGGATACCAAGATCCTTCATTCTACACCATAATTTGATTCTAGGAACCTGTCAAAAGTTGTCTTGAAGTCAACAAAACATCAATATATCCTCTTTACTATCCCAAACTTTTCCAATGATGTATTTCAAAGTGATGTCATGGTCTATAGTCGAGTGCTTTGGTCCAAAAATTGATTTCCCTTTTGCTCTCTTACCTTTTTACTTCTACCCGCTTGTTGATCATGTACTCAACCATGCTTTCAAAAAAAATTGCAAACAAAGGATTGATCATGATGGTTTAGTAATTGGAGGGATTTTTTATATCACCACTCTTAAAGAGAGGTATCACAAGGTTGGTTGTCCAATCAATTAGAAACCTGGGATTGATGATGTTATTGAAAATGTTCCTAATACAGGGAGCAAGAATGTTCTTTCCCCATTTTAAGTACTCTACCTATAACTCGACCTTGTCACAAGCCTTACATGTGCTCAACTTCTTAATATCTTATTCAACCTCTTGCAAAGTGAATAGTTGTGTTGTGTTGACCATGGGAGTTGCCTCTATTTGTGGTTAATGCTCATATAGTTTCCTTGCATAGGTAAGCCATTGCTCAATTGTGATATCATTCTCTATGTTTTTTTCCTTTACTCTAGAGCTTCCTCCAAATTGTTTTTGAGTTATTCTTCCTTGAATAGATTAGTTCCTCTCTCCTTTTGATAATGTACTCTTTCTTTTTGCTTTTATAATATGTTGTTACAAATTTGTGTGTGCCCCTTCTTTCCTTATCTCTTTGAGATTTTTCATTGTTGTCTTGCACTCCTCATCAAACTAAGTATTTGTCAAAAAACTTATTTTTTACTTTTTCCTATTTTTTCCCTTGTATACATCTTTCAATAGCCTCTTGTATTATGCTTATCAATCCATGGATTATAAACCCCTGCATACTCTTTTACTTCTTTTGCATTATTTTTTTCTAGAGGAAAAGTGGTTTTCTTGATTTACTAAAAATTATTTTTCCATACTAACTTAAGTGTAATGGAAAAATGAATGGAAAAGCGAGTTCACTTGTGGCAAAGATGGATTTCATGTAAGACAATCCAAAGACATAGTTATGGCATGAGGCATCACAAGTAACTAGAAATGTTCAAATTTTTGTATGTACTATCACAAGCTTGTAGATAGCATTAGTGTCCATACAAGAAGACACGTACACACCAATAGTGTTTAGTAACCAACTATTGATTTTGTGTGCAATAGTGGCTAGGTAGACATGATGATTATCCATATGGAGACGTCATGGCAAGTGATATATGTAGCATGCTGACATCATGGTATAATTAGAATATAGTTGTATGGCTCTTGGTATACCATGGTTTGGTTGGATACTCATATAGTTGGTATCATATGATGATGCATCTATATATTCTTGAGTGAATGTGCCAAGCTTAGATGATGGATGTTGGATGTGAGATATTGGAAGTTGATTATAGAAAAGGGTATTGCTATAATACTATAGATTGAGACTCTATAAGAGACATGTATAAAATATTTATATTTTGAATTATATAATGATGACTATCTTTTGGTTTTAAATTTTATCTCGTAATGGTTTCCAATGTAAATATTGGTGTTTCATGTAATCTTGTGTTTTTTATTGTTTTATATACCTTTGTCAATGTTATTAGTTAGTATGGATGTCTTGAGGACTTCTCGGCCCTACTAGGGTTTATTTCATGCATCCTTGTCCATATCAGACTACTTCAAAAAGTAGGATTTTTGTTCTTATCCTTGTATTTATGCGGAAACCTTTCTATTGCTAAACTTGCAAGCATTTTAGGCCCTCTTTAAATGGCCTCAAAATTTCATTCCTTTACATTTTATACTAGAGTTGAAGGTTTGATGGTGAATAACAATGGTACCCTTGCCCAAATGAACCCAAAAATTTACACAATTTTTTTCCATGAGGTGTATCTTTTAAGACACCACAAGATGTTATTCTTCCAATTTTCTAAACTTTGATAATGCATGTTGCTAAATAGAATCTTTTAATTTGATTAGACATTTTTTGGGTAGGCCCCCACCAAAATCATGCTAAAAGATTGGGTTAGCAGGGCTTAGAGTTTGCATGGGATCCATCTTGCCATTGTGTAAAAAATAACCAAAGATTTTTTTTTTTCACCAAATCTAATCATGATGAGGCGGTGCTTAGTTATGGCCCTTGGCTTGTCCATTCCTCGCTACTTATTTTCAAACCTTAGACATGTGAATTTAATGTATCTAATAATAAGTCCTCTAAGGTTCCAATTTAGGTTGATTTTCCCAATTTTCCCCTACCATGCTAGATATTTTTGAACTAAATAACCTCTTCTCTAGCCTCAATTGTATGTGTTGAACCAAAATAGTTCTATTCACCACAGATAATGGTGGGTTTGTGTCAAGGTGGACCTTTCCAAGGACCTCAAAGAATTTGTTGACATTAGGTTGGCCAAACTAGATATATGAAACACATCCCTTATATCAACCTCCCAAAAACCTATTATTGATGTCAATATTTAGAGCATGAACTTTGGGATTTCTCTCTAGTTTTCGTATACTCAATGGTCATTGCTCTACCCTCTTACGGGTCGACACCTTCTAAAAAAGAAGAGGAAGGTTGGTCTACTATAATTGGCCAAAAAGATAAGAACTCAAGTAACAACAAGCCTTCCCCTACGCCTTTTGTCTTAAGGAACCAAGCTACGCAAAATGTTTTAAAATCTCCATATTTAGGTAAATTTATACCCTTCTCATCTTGGGTCCAGGCATATGATGAGATGAATTTAGTTCAAACCTCCCTCATGATGCTAGCCTTGGCTTGAATATTTGTCGTCAATGCATGCCCTACTTTCCCTCCTCTTACCAAATAGAGGAGGTCTTGTAGTCTATCAGGATGAATTGAGGAAGGAGAATTTATAACCAAACAATAATAGGACATACCTCTCTACTTCTAGATAGAAATATTTGGATCCCATGAAGCTATGTAGAAAAAAATTTCCACTTTGATTGAGCTAGATAATGAGGTGCCTCTTGACAATAATTTATGAATTTTATTTCCTAGAATGTTAGGGGGTTGATGGACCCCCTATAGAAATACTTTATTCATGATGTTTGTATGTAATTATGAGGTTTAAACACTCTCTATTTACAAGAGGTTACCTTTTTTGTTTCTTGCTTTCTACAACTTACCATGTGATTCGGCCTTATATCCATGTGTGGTGTAGTCATCATGAAGTCAGTCAAGGTGGTTTTATCACCCTTTTATTGTCTGCATGACATCGGCATTTAGTTTATCAAGGTTATGACCCCACTAACTGAGCACTTTGCACTCTCTTCAACATTTATAATCATTCTTTTGGGGTTATTATTTTTTATGCATCAAATGATGTTATTGAGAGATCTTCCCTCTAGTTGCTAAGTAATTGCCATCCACCACTTGGGATATGTGTATAGATTTTGATATGATAGAGATGGATTATGAAAAATGTGGGACCTTGCCTATGTGGTGGACAAACGGAGAAAGAGAGGCATAGTTTTTCATGCACAATGAATTAGGGATTTTTGATCCTAATGTTAGTGGCTTCCAAGATCATATGACATGGAATACTTGGATTATTTTACAAGATATTCCAAATAGGGTTTTGAAGAGGCTAGATCATTCCATGATGTTATCTTATTATTATTTTTATCTTTTTATCTACTATTCATTACTCATAGAGTTCTTACTCAATGTTGTCATTTTGGGTCACTTCCCAATATAGTTTCATATTGAATGGAAAGTTTCCAAGCCCAGGGCCATTAAGATGCATTTTTTTCTTAACACATCAATGCTTAATCACAAGGCCACTTCATTCAAATCGCATATGTGTCTAGAGTTTAGAGCCTTACCCCATGCATGACACTGACTAGATATTGTAGAATGATTCCATAACATGCATTTCCTACTTCCTTTGCATTTATGGGTTCCATTTAGCCCACCTTTGTTGCTACACTTATGATTCCACCACCCATCAAGCCACCATCACTTTTAAAGCACAACCATTTGATTATATTGCTCAGCTTCATGTGGCTCAACTTTTCCACAAAAAAAAAAGTTGCAAATGTTGATTTAGCATGAGGGCCTTAAAATTTGTAACCATGTTTTGAAATAATTTTTCTAGGTATTACATTCTTTTCATTCTGCTCAATCCATCAAACAAATCCATGAAGGGTAGTAGCTCTTGAAAGAGCTTCTACATATTTGTTAGGATTTTGTCTAGCACTTTGAGCAAGTCTTAATTTGTTACCAAAGAGTATACTTCAAATCAACTGACTATCTTACAGTAATGCCTCATTGTAGTCCCTTTCTAGGTTTTTGATTCCCAATGCAATCTATGTGACCAAATTCTCATCATAGGAGACTTGGAGGAAGTTATTTTTATAATGGCCAATGATAAGGCTCCCGATTTTGACAGGTTCCCTTGTGAATCTTACAATTCCTTTTGGGATACTGTGGGAGATGACCTTAATAAGGTTTATATTCAAGCATTTCATTCCAAATCTCTAGGAAAATTAATCAACAAATAAAATGTTAAGTTCATACCTAAAGCTAGTGATCTTGAAGAGAATTACAATTGGAGGTTGATTACCTTGTTGAATGTCTCCTACAAGATCATTGCTAAAGATTTGGATCTCAAGCTCCACCCTATGCTTCCTCAAAAAAAAATTCTTGAACATACAAGTTTCATGAAATCTATATTTATTTTGGATAATATTATTACTATTTGGGAAGTAATTGAATGGGCTTTCTATTCTCAATATCTTGTTGTTTTCCTTAATATTGGATTTTCTAAGGTATATTCTCATAGTGAATATCCATTTATCTTTGCTATGCTTCAGGAACTTGGTTTTAGGCCCCATTTCATTTAGTTTTTGGAGATACTATTTGTACATGCTTAAACTTGCATCATAATTTTTGGCCAACAATCTACACCTTTTGGGATAAATAGGTTTATTGGTCAAGGTTGTCCTCTAGCCCCAACACTTTATATTTTGGTTGCTAAATAATTTGGCTACATCTTGGCTCATGTGGTCTCTTAGTCCCTGGTCAAGGGGATATATCTTCCCAACTCATCCTAACAAATGGTTAATGGTCATTTTATTGAAAACTCTTTTCTTACTCTTATTAAGGAAGAAAATAATATCACTCAAGTCCTTCAATTCCTAGATGTTTTTTTATCAATCTTCTAGCTTGAGCATTCAATGAAAAAAGGCTCAATGTTATAGACAATACTTTCTTTCCAAGCCAATTTGGCTTGACCATTTCAACTGAAAATGAATCAATCATGGGGAAGTGTTCTACTTTTTGGGCATACCTTTTTATTTTCAAGCTTCATACTTTGCTCTTTAGCAAGCGATGGTTGATAGAGTTGAAACAAAGCTCTATTATTGGATTGCCAAGCCTCTTTCCTTGGCAAGTAAATTCTAAATTTGCTCAAAAGTTTTGGTAGCCACACGCATGCATTACTCTTCTTGTTGGGTTCCTTCCAAAGCTTCATACCTTCAAATTGAAAACTCCTAAGATATTTTCTCTAGGCTACTAGTGAATGACATCACAATTTTCATCATGTAGCTTGGAGTTTTCACTACCTAGAGGCTTAGGATTACTCTTTATTTGTAGACAATGCATTTCCTTATGTGCCTAATGGATAATTAGAGCATTGGAAAATGAAGCGTGGAAAATTTTGGTCAAAATTTGTATTAATTATGGAGTGCCAACTAGTTGTTCAACTTGGAAGGGCTTGGACTTTGGTACTCTTCTCACTATGCAAGAAAAAATTAAAATTTAGGGAACTTTTTTCATCAAGAGTGTTTGGAAAGCTTGGGAAACTATCAAACCTTGGCTTCATTGGACAGGAAATGATTTCTACAATGGCCTTTCTATCAATCAACAATTTATGTGATGGTCTCTAGTTATTTCTTCTCAAGATCGTCCATTGAATAAAGTTTCATGGATTCATGCCTCAACATTCATTGGACTCTTAATCAATTAGAGTAATTCATCACAGTGACTAACAAATAAAATATTTGCACTAATATTGCAAAGATTTACCAAATATTTCACAATAACTAATATTCCTTGCCTCTTAAATGCTTAGGTGCAAACATGGTAAATTATGAAGTGTTATGAATCTAATGATTCTCATTCTTTAAGCACAAGTGGGTTGGGAGGTTTTCCTCATATTGACTAGTGCCTATTCAAGGAAACATAAAGTCATCACATATAGCCTACATTCTATATTGAAAATAACATTTTTGGTGCTCTCTTTAAATGTATCACTACCTTACAGTGCTAAAACTAGTCGTTATAGCTTAAACAAATATAGTTCTACTTAATAATCTATTATGATTGTTACATTCCCCATTACCATTCATGAAAGGTTTAGAATATTCCTTGAATATAAACTAACATAAATTGGTAATTCAATACATCAAATGTGTATGAAGAAACTCATAACCCTTAGTTATTTATCTAAGAGAAAAATAACATAATAAAGGAGACAACTATAAAAGTAAGCATTCATTCATATAAAGTAGCTAGATATAAGTTTCATAATTAAAAAGGATAGAAAACATTGAATCTTCTATATTTCTACAAATAAATGTGATAAATAGCATAGAGGCTTATTCCTATTGATGAAAGATCCACCCCTTATATAGAAAAGATATAAAGATAGTCCCCACGGATGGGTGACACGTGTCAATCTAAGATTACAAGATGAACTACCAGAAAATTGCTTAGAGGAGAGCATGTGAATTCCTCATGAGAAGCTCAACCTCCTTCAAGTTATTGTGACCATTAGTTAGAGATAAATCAATGTAATGAAACAACTTGCAAAATAGAAGAATATAGTAGTAAATATGCTACAAATATTTGATAATAATATGCCACTTTGAGGGGTGCAACCTCCTAATCCACTTCTAGGGGGACACCTCTAATAGTCTTCACTAAGATTATAAAACTCAACATGATAATAATTAGCCACTGGCTCCTATATAAACCTAATTATGCCATGGATACCACCCAGACTGACTTAGATATTTAAATATAACCCATAGGACAACCTAAATAAATACCTATATGTGGTTATAATAATGTTATGTAACTTATTAAAAGTTAAGGTAGTCACAAGTTGACTACTCATAACCTCATACACACTATCCTCTTTACAAAAGCATTGTCCTCAATGCTAATTAATTATGGATTCTTTTATATAAAATCTTCATTGTCATCATCATCTTCTTCTTCTTTACTTCATCTCCTTTTTCTACTTTTGCTTTCGCTTCTTTTGTTGCTTCTTGTTCTTGTTTTTGTTCTTATTATTGCTCTCGATCTTGTTATTTTTTCCTCTTTCTCTTGCTCTTGTTCTTCTACTTCTTGTTCTTGTTCTTTTTCTTGCTCATGTTTTTGTTCTTATTATTGCTCTCGATCTTGTTCTTTTTTTCTCTTTCTCTTGCTCTTGTTCTTCTACTTCTTGTTCTTGTTCTTTTTCTTGCTCATGTTTTTGTTCTTATTATTGCTCTCCTGGTTCTTGTTCTTCTACTTGTTATTGTCCTCGTTCTTCTTTTTCTACTTCATGTTGTGAAGAACTAACCTCCTACAAAAATATCCAAGAATTTCACTAATCTGTAGGCTTGGAGGTGAATTTAGTGCAAACCCTAATTTTACAATAAACCACACAAAATAAATCAAATCAATCTAAAAATTTCACTATAGCTTAATAGGTCTTTGATCTGAAAACCTAATTTTGTAATAAATCCTTTAATTCTTCTCGAATTGACCCCAAAACTAGATTGTAGTAGTGTAAATATGCTCTTAATAAACCCTCTAGAGATTGGATTTTTTTTTGTTGATTTGCCATTGTGGGAGCGAATTAAGTGGAAACCTTAGTGTAACCCTAATTTTGCAACAACTCCTTTTATTCTACTCTAATTTCCTTGAATTTTTTACTATAGCACCTTCAATGTAACCTAAAAAAAACCTTTAAAAAACAAGAAAATTTTGCCAAAACAAGAAAGATAATCACTTCTCAAAATGACCTCCAAAATTGAAAAAAATCCCTTGCCTTGACATTGCCAAGATCATGCTCTTATACCACTTCTAATGTTTAACTTGCACAATAGAGGAATATGATATAAAATATTCTACAAATGCTTGGTAATAATGTGTCAATTTGAGGGGGAAACCTCCTAATCCACTTCAAGAGGGATACCTCCAATAGTCTTCACTAAAAATATAATACTCCACATGATGATAATAACTAGGCACTAACTCCTATATATACCTAATTATGTCTTAGCTACAACCTAGACCAACTTGCATACTTCATTATAACCCCTAAGACAATATAAATACCTATATAAGATTATTATAATGATTATGTAACTTATTTAAGAGTTAAAGTAGCCACAAGGTGACTAATCATAACTTAATACACATTATAGGGTTAATGACATAGCAACTTGCATAAAAAGAAGAATATAATAGAAAATATGTTGCAACTACTTTATAATAATATGTCACTTCGAAGGCCAACCTCCTAATCCTCTTCAAGGGGGGGATACCTCCAATATTCTTTGATAAGAACACAATACTCAACATGATGATAATAACTAGCCACTAAATCCTATTTATACCTAATTATGCCTTGGTACCACCTAGGCCGACTTAAATAATTATAACCCTCAGGAGAAGCTAACTACCTATATAAGATTATAATAATGATAATGTAACTTATTTAAGAGGTAAGGTAGCCACAAACCGACTACTCATAACCCAATACACAATATAGGGTTAGGGGCATAACAATGACTTAGTGCTTCAGCCCTATGAGCATCATCTAGATGCTATGAGGGTTGTTAATGCTCATAAAATATGGGTTCTTACAGATCACTACTTATCATATATGAATCAGTAATGATTAACAAAAAATTGCTCATTTGAATACTAATAAAACATAACATAATTTGATACACTTTGAAAACACCACTTACATGAAAATAAATAAGCTAAGGAGGTCTATAATGAATGGTTCATCAAACAACACTTAGATGAAAGTTTTGCAAATAAGGTAGCAAGCTAAGTGGGGCTCATTGGTTAAGCACACTTGAGCCACAATAATACTATGATGGATGTTAAAATGAATAGATATCAATAATCAATGTTGCTTGATAGAATAGGTGATGCTATAATGAATGCATTGGTACATCATGTATATGCATGTATACGATAAAGGTTCCTATGAAATGTAGTGAGATGCTAGTGTACACAAGCAAAGGTAGCAAATTGAACTTAATTAGCCTTTTAACACACTTTAAGATAAAGGGTGCAATGGAAGTTATCACGTGCCATAGAATTGATCCCATTTTTATGTAGCTTTATTTGATCTGCATATCAACTACCAAAGTTGGAAGTGTATACACACTTGCTACCTCCAATGTACCATTCTTATAAGAAACTAATAGGTTCTTAACAACCATATGTAGGTCTAGGAAAAATGAGGAGAGGTTGAATTTCCCACTACAAGGCCTACACCACATGTTGAAGAGACCTCAAATCACTCACCAAGGGAGGGGATTGAGGATCGTTGAAGGCTCCAAGCCCCAATGAAGCATTAATAGCAAATGACACCTCCCCATCACTATCTAGTGACAATGCCCCACCAAGACTCCACCACAACAGACATTGGGACATCCATATTTTGGGATGGAGGACCAATCTTGCAAGCAACCCCCTTAAATCCTTAGAAACTACTACCACATCAAGTTTGGACTTAAAGTCCAGCAAGATAGAAGCCATATACCAAAGTTGCCCTGAATCACCTAGTCCATCCTAACTTGACACGATCTTAACCATAATCAACAAGGAGGGAAATGAAAAATAGAATGCCAACAATGATCCAACACTTAACCACACAATAAGGGGTCCCTCGAAATAAAAGAGCAACACTTGGAAGCTATAAAACCAGCTCAAAACACATGTAAATGCCACCTATTCTTAGCCAAATCTTTAAGAGTGGCAAGCAAGAAGCATGCCAATGCAACATAGAGAAACTAAACCACAAAATGTCGTAAATAATATAAGAAATCCAAATTGTGTTGATAAGTATAGTGAGATGGAGAGCAAGGCCAAAACTTATTAATAGGTGATGCTAGCAATGACCCAAACAAGGGAAAAGACAAGAAAAGCCACATTAAAAAGGGTGAACCTAAAATTAGTAGTTTGAAAGTTGAGCCCACCAAAGACATCAAGGTGGTTGATTATCCAATAGTAACCGTTCCAATGACGGCCACATGTTACATTCACCATTAAAAAGAGCATAAAAGCAAGCTTAAGAACCCCTCCCCAATCCCCACCCCAACCCCCATTAGCAAGAGTATTAGTTGGTCTATTACCTTCCCTATAACAATGCATGAAAGAGACACTTGAGAATTTGTTGCTTTACTCAATAACTTCATGAAGCAATCTTTGAAGCTTCCAATTATAAAAAACTTGTTTATAAAGGCCCACAATAACTTTGTGCAAATCTCCTTCAACAACCGCCTATTTTTACAACCAACCTCAAGCAGCAAATTCAAAATAGACACCACAACAATCCATTCTGCTCTGTTATTAGTTTTGTGGCCAAAATGAAGAGATCTTACTTGGACAAGATTACCTTTGGAGTCACTAATAAGAATTCCTTCCCCTACCAAACCAAGGTTCCTCTTGGAGGAACCATCAAAATTAGCCTTGAACAAACCTTCAATGGACAATTTTCATACAATGTCCTTTCTATCAATCTTGCTGATTCCTAGCCTTGAATGGGGGCACAAACACTCCGTATTGTGAATAATTTTCCTATTTAATTATATCTTATATGACCACCCCCAACAATAGGGATGTTCCCATTTAATTCATTAAAATATGAAGCAAATTAATTTTATTCAAAATATTAGCATATATACCTAAATCATAACACACTTATATTAGCAATGGAAAAAAATCATTTCACCATCAAGGAAATGAAAATTTAGTTTGCATATCCCATATAAAACTGGGTTCACTCATGGCCACAACAATACCTTTTTAGGACCCTTCAAACACTGAAAACCTCTCTTTAAACAGAAGTTGTATTAATTAG
This sequence comes from Sequoiadendron giganteum, assembly GCA_007115665.2. Lineage (NCBI taxonomy): Eukaryota > Viridiplantae > Streptophyta > Pinopsida > Cupressales > Cupressaceae > Sequoiadendron > Sequoiadendron giganteum. The sequence continues at coordinate 95,589,240 of CM021110.1, read as the reverse complement.
TGAAATAAAAGTCTTAACTTCACTATGAAAATTTTCCATTGAGCATCATCTCAGCAAAAACAAAACAATGCATTTCTTCATTGCCTTTTTACCATTCCAATTGAGTGTCTATGCTTGCTTACAAAACATAAATTAAAGGGGAGGAAATGCTTGCAGCTGGGAAACCTATTCACAAGTCCATTTGCTTCCTTGGAGCAACATCAGGGAATCAAATTTATACAGTGGAGAATATTAGTATGTGCTGAAGCTAACTTTTGAATTCAGGTCCTCAAATAATTTGGAAGAGCCATTTTTAGAGGCATTCATCACAAGAAAATTTAAATAAAAAGAAGATGGGTTTGGTCCAAACCTTTCGCATTAAAGTCATTCACTTATGGTGCACTAGAGACTACCTATGCGCCATGCCATATTTTGATCTTCCTTTGACATGACTTATTCTATTGACTACTTTTTAAAGTCACATATGACTTTTCACAATAATAAATGGCCCTGCACTTTCTAAACAGCATCACAACTAATAGAGCCCAATCAAGTATTGGCTCCCGTCCTAAACCAAAAGACAATTTTAGGGACCTAGATACAACAAGAAACTTTAACCTGACAAGCATTATCATGAAAGAAAATATGCCTACCAGCACAAACTGTAAGTCAACGTGTGTACCAAACACACATTCAGATCTACAACCTACGTTGATGGAGGCCACAGCTAAATGTCCAAGGCAAACTGCCATTAGTTAGTAGAACCCATGCTGTGTATGGCCCAAATTGTAGCGACATAGTTTCTCTTTGCACTGGTGTTGATGCATTAATACAAGCATCAAGAACATTTTTTAATTTACATAGTCTGTAAAAATAGTTGAGCATCTATCAACCGCCCATGGTCTACTTATGTTCAAAGAAACTCATCATATAACTATGTATGAGTTTTCATTGACAAATCAGAATTCAATGATTACCCCTGTTAGGCATGGCTGCTAGCCTTGTATACATTCTGGCCATTGATTGATACCCTCGATTATCACCGGATCGTAGAAGATTCCCTGAAATAGATGTAGAACTACAAAATTTAGTAAGCCCTCCAACTTCAAGGTTAGTAAATCTGATTTTTAGGTTTAAAGCAGATCACGCACCACAATCACAGTTTAAGGGACTGTCTGCTTCTGGATGAGCCATTAAGGCAATTATGGCACGGCAAACAGATTGTAAAGTCCATGCTGGGCTCCAGGCAGTTTTCAAAATGTCAAGACATATCTCTCCCGTCTGCTTCGTATTAAAGATTATATAACGTTCAGATAAATTCAGTAGAATGCTAGGCAATAGACAATATCAAGAATCCTGCTTTTTGTCTATAGGAAAATGCATTTGAAGTCTTGGGAATTAAGTCAGAGTACATAGAGTAACTGGTATTGATTGACATACCTTGAAATGAACATTTGGATGAAATATTTTTGTGACAAACCTCACTAAAGGTGGCACTAGTGGGTATTGCTCTGGCACAGTCACGGAAAGTTGGAACAGACCATCTTGATAGGGTGTTTCCGTAGGACCCTGTGTTCAAAAGTGCAAATCATATTAGCCTGTTTTGAGTATCACTTAAAACAACCAAATAATAGAACATATGGATGTCAACTTGCAAAAACGAACATTCCCACCTTGATGATAGCTGTCCATTTGAATATATTTGTATCATCACATGAAAGTTTGATATCTGAATCCACAGATTTGTCTCTTTGCACCTCTTTGTACTCCTTAAATAGTCTGGCTCTCGATGCCTGCGTCAACAGGGGTGTGCTTATGGAAATGCAGAAGTACAAAGTCTAGACAAACACGACATAATGAGCATTAACTTTACTCCAAATCCACCATCCTTAATCTCTCCCACACACAAACATAAACCATTCCGAACAAAAATAGGGAGAAATTTATAAATAACATTTCAGTCTTACAAGGTTAGAGCCCGTTCAAAAATTAACAAATATTTCAAGTTTTGTAAATGGATATTCCTTGTAACTTGTGGTTGTAAAGATTGAGAAACTACTCTCTCATGAAACTTCTCTCCCAGCCATTAAAATATAGTGTGAGAAACTATGTAAATAGAAACAAATCTTCACAAATTTCAGAAGAGTAATGATAAGGAGACACAAGATATACCCTAGGAAAATCTTTATTAGAAAAAGTGAAAAACCCAACAACAAAGCACACTCAATGCATTAATCACCAAATGGATGGATTAAAATAAACCATAGACTATTTGTGCTTCAATGCTCCTATTTAATCTAATCAACAAATGGATGGATTACAATACAACACAGAGTACTCGTATTTAATCTAATCAACAAACGGATGGATTACAATACAACACAGAGCATTTGTGCTTCAATGCTTGTATTTAATCTCTATATCTGGAGTCAATCCAATAGCATAACCCTACAATCAAAACTACCATACAATTTCCATCCCAAGCCCACGATTTATAGGCCAATGAGATCTTAGAAACTGCAATGGTTTCCCAAAACCCTGAGCCAATACAAAGTCAAAATGGTCTATCATGGACCCATGCACCCAGCTCCAAAAGCAATTCCTCCCAGAACAGTAAATAACTCCTCCTAGGGTATATCTTGTGTCTCCTTATCAACTATGCTGAAATTTGTGAAGATTTGTTTCTATCTACATAGTTCTCAGTAATCCCAAGCATGTGAGAGAGTTGCGAAATTAGACCCTCATGAAACCTTTCCCCACCTCCCCCGAGACTAGGAATTGCAGAAGAATGTCAACTGAAATATCCAACCAAAAACAAAGGGGCTGAGACATTCACCAAGGTTCAATAGTTCAGAGGTGCAATTGGATTTGGTTCAGTCTATGGGTGACTTTGATGGATTGGTTCTCTCTTCTCATGAGAGCTAAGCCAAAAAAGACTTTTTGGAATAGACATATGCTTACTCAACATGTTATATTGCACTCAAAAGCAGAAATGCTGATTTCTAGGTGTAACCCAGTTGCATCCATCAAAAAGAAAAAAAAAATCCCGCAACCAGTATTTGCTCAATTAAATTGTGCGGCCTGCAAAGGGGAATCCAGGTATTGCTGGGGCTGGAGGTGTTCTTCACATTGGCAATGAAAACTTCATATGCGTTTATAGCAAGGCATGCCAAAAGCCACAAATAACGAAGCCGAAATTATTACCTTGGTACATGAATTGAAGGTTGCCCTATAAACATACACAAAAACTCTCAAGACTGAAAGCGATTCAATACTTGTTCTCAATGCTATAAACAACAGAAAGAGCTCATGTTGACGACTTAAATGTATATTAGATAAAGCCTACAATCTCCAGCACCCAGATCTTACTCTCATCACTCGTGCACTCAGATCTCTCTCTCTCTCCCACGCATTCACACTATTTTAGAAGAAAAATTTGCAAATTATCCAAATTGTAAATTATAAGTCTTCTTAAATATCATTCTTTGACCTTTTTATGTTATATGCCTGCCATTTTACAAACCGCTATTGTTGAGAAAAAGAAACATACCTGCATCATGATTACCAGATTAAGATGTAACGAAGGATATGCTCAAACCCTGATTATAGCGATCCTTGAAAACGCCCTTCTCCGCCTTGGGCTCTACCAACAGAAAAAGGTGGAGTATTCAGCAATGTAAGACCTGCAAAACCCTGGTTTTAAATAAAGGGTCAATCTTGTATGGATTCTAATTCATGGCACAGAAGCAATCGAAAACCATTTGCCCTTTTGAACACAAAGGAATCAGGAGTCATTAAGGACTGCATAAGGGCTCTGAATATGACCTGTTAAAAGGGTAGTTGAATTATGAGTCAACAGAATTAAGGGCTTTGAATATCATTAATCTAGAATTATCGAGCATTGATTCTAGACACGGATGCTTTTGTGGGACACAATTTCATTTCCAATGTAAAAACTCAACTGTAACTGGGAAATACAAATAAATTAAGGCTTATACTTATATCACTCTGAGGGATAAAAGAGCATACTGTAAAAACGAGATTTCCCTCTCTAGCTCCACAGTCAGGGTTCGCAGATCACCAAATGTTCTCCCGCGTAGGGTCTAATTTGGATGGCCGAATGGATGATTGCCCAAAAAAAACAAATTGACAAGTAACTCCAACTGTCAAATTTAGGCCTTGTATGCCCTCATTATAGGAGTTAACAAGGTGCTTTTGCTATAGATCACCCTATCCCTATTATGAGTCAAAAGAAGGGATCAATGAGTTAAAGCCCTATCAATAATAAGGTTGGGCTTTATAGATAGTAGGAGAGGGTCTTATTATACCCATGATTTATTGAACTCTTTTAAAGCAATTGAGGTATTTAACTTCTAGTATTAATAAGGTATTTGTTGTGTCTCACATAATATTCTTCATTTTGCTTTGGTAAAAGTGCGGGGTTTTTTCTTTTCATATTTGAATCAAGATTTCTTCAATCTTTTCTTATCTTGTTTAGTCTCTAAGGTGATCTGATTGACAGTGGTTTACTTTTTGGGAAGTACACCCTTGATTTGAGCAAGATTGCTTTAGGGGTAGGGCCCCACCACTTGGTTCAACATGCCTTCCATTTGCCTATTAGATGTGGAGGTGGTAGGATCTTTTGTTTGGTGACCTTAGTTGTTGTCATTATTCTAGCTTTTTTCTTTTCATATTTGAGTCAAGATTTCTTCAATCTTTTCTTATCTTGTTTAGTCTTTGAGGTGATCTAATTGACAGTGGTTTACTTTTTTGGAAGTACGCCCTTGATTTGAGCAAGATTGCTTCAAGGTAGGGCCCCACCATTTGGTTCAACATGCCTTCCATTTGCCTATTAGATGTGGAGGTGGTAGGATCTTTTGTTTGGTGACCTTAGTTGTTGTCATTATTCTAGCTTTTGTTTTTGGTGAATTCACATTAGTAAGGTCATGATTGTTGTTTTAGTTGATTATTCATGTCTTCTCTTCCTTGAGTGTCTTGATTATGATTTTGTATCGATTGTCATTGCTTAGGAAATCTCTTTAAAAGGTTATTCTCTTCATTATTTATTTGGATTATATTGGATGTGTCTAAAGGTCATACTTGCATAATACTTCTATTAGAAATTGAGGTCTTGCTTGGTTTATGAAAGGTCATTGCCATATCCTAGTTGACATAAGTCCTATATGGTTTGCATGGATCAAATGGCATAATTTGGACAAAAACATTACATGTCTTGAGTTTACTAATATTGGGTTCATACTTGAAAGGTCATTTTATTAATGTGTGAAGTTGTAATACTAGTTGCATATTAACATTTAAGTCTTTGAAATCATATGGTGACAATTTAATGAGTATGAATTTTGTTTTTTTTTACTTTAAAGGCCTTCATTTTAATCTTAGTTCCTTGAAGGGGTTGTTTGAGGTCTTTGACTATATTTTGGGCCCATGAAGGTCTAAATTGCATAAGGGTCTTAGGAATGACTCAAAGTCTACAAGTAAGCCATTTTTGTTGTCTTAAGACCCTCCATTTGCATGTGAGTGATGCTAAATCACATTGGCATCTAGATTTTAAAATTTGAAGGGATGGAAAGGAGATTTGGGATAAAAAGTTTAGATTCCCACCATTGGATCTTGAGGGATAGATCTTCAACCTTTATATATTTTTTTGTAGCACACTTTTCAAGTTCTTTTTGGTCATTGCCTTCCAAGGTGAAATTGACATCCTAGGTCTATATGTAAAGCCTTCTATCTACTCATCCCAACTATAATAGTTGGTGCTTGGGTTTTGTAACCAATAGAATACTAGTGAATGCAAATTTTGACGCATGCCACTCCTCCTAGCATTCTCCCACACATCAATTTATCCTTCCAAGGCCCTATAATAGTTGTCTATGCCTCATAAAGCTTGATTTTTTAAACCCAGATTGGTGGAAACACATGAAATGTTAAGATTAAGATGTCATCGACCTTATAAATCCTATGTTATTTATTTTTTCTGACACCTTTGTCAAGCTTTCCCTAGGCTCCTAAGGTGTTAGTGAAAAATAATTTGTAATAATATTCCACCTATAAGAAGATAATACATACGCGACCTCTCTTTTTGGCAGATTTTTTCCCACAAGGATCATCACATAAATATTATGTAATGTGATGTTCTCATGGGATTTGTTGATTTCTTATGCTACTAATTTTAATTTCTAAATCTTTTTATGGCATTCCACAATTATACATACTTAATTGAACGAGGTTTCATAAAAAAAACGTACATAATTTCACATTTTCATATTGTAGTATTTTACCTTTGTTATCCCAACATTTCGTACCAAAGCTTGATCAACTTTGGTTCCTATGGTTGGAAAGGTTTTCTGGAGTACAGTGGGGGTTCTAGTCAATTTTATTTATCAAATTTGTGTATAGAATCCATGACTACATCTAAATCTTGGATAGACATTGAAAGATTCAATAGATCTAATTATGAGTTGTGAAAATTAAATATGGAAGATATTTTGGAGGAGAGATAAATGGACAATGAAATTAAATGAATTTAAACATGAAAGTATTGCCCAAGACTTGTTAGGCAAGATGGATTAGAAAATACAAGGAAAAATCTAGCTTTGTCTTGTAGATTTTATCCTTTTCAATATATTATAAGAGCCTAACCACTTATTCCTTATGAAAAGGATGGGTGAAATTTATCAATTTAAAAGTCTTGTGTTTGATCGTGTAGATTTTGGTTCTATTGGTAAATGTCATTATTTTGTGACCTTCATTGATGATGCCTCAGGATTCACTTGGATTTATTTTTTAACATAAATCTAAATTTAACACTAATTTTAAATATTTTAAGGCCTTTGTAGAGAAACAATTAGAGTGTAAGATAATGATGTTGAGATTTGATAATGGAGATGAATATTGTTAGAAATAAATTTAATGATTTTTGTAAGCATGTAGGTATAATTAGGAAAAATACTACTCTATACACACCTGAACAAAATTGGGTGGTAGAAAGGATAAACTAAACTTTGATGGAAAGAGCTAGAAGTATGTTAAGTGGTGCACAATTAGATATATGTTTTTTGGGAAAAAAAAATAGAGTGTTACTTGTTAATTAATAAATAGATCTTCTTGTAGGACTCTTGATTTAATGCCTTATGAAGTTGGATAGGTTAGAAAACTTATGTTTCACAGTTAAGGTTTTTTTGATGTGAGGCTTATATTCATGTGCCTAAATAAAAGCGATATAAACTAGATCCAAAAGCAAAAAAAGGTATCTTCATTAGATATGGTGAGAATGTTAAGGGTTACAAGCTTTTGAATCCTCTCACCTTGAAAGTTGTCTATTTTAAAGATTTGGTTTTTAAGGAATTTATACTTATTTATATTCATGAATAGCGAAAAGATAAAGAAGGGAAAAAGATGGGGCATTTGAATTAAGCAAGAATATGCAAATGTGGAAGAAAAAAATTATGGATTGGAGGATGGAGAAGAAGAAGATGGTTCAAGTGCGAGTTTTGATCATAATTACCTAAATAAGTTGAATAAAAAGAAGGGGAATCAATTACTCTACCCTTAAGAATATACACAAGACAAAAAAGTCTATTGATAGGTATATCCCACTAGATTTCTATTGTGTATTTGTTTTGTTAAGTATTGATCTGAAGCTATTATTTCAAATGGTATTGAGTCTTTGCAACAAGCCATGTAGAAGGAGATGATGGATCTAGACTCTATGACACCTAGGATCTTGTCTGTTTAACCAAAGAAGGGAATATGGTGGTTGTAAATTTGGGTTTATAAATGAAGAATTTTGGTGAAAATGATTCATTCGAGAGGTACAAGGTCAAACTTGTGGCCAAGGGCTACTCATAGAGAGAGGTATTTGATTTTGGTGAAATATTCTCTCTTATTACTAAATTATCCTCAATTAGATTTCTTGTATCCATAATTGTTGCTTATGATTTTGAAATTGATTAAATGGATGTTAAAACTATATTTTTGCATGGGGATCTAGAAGAGAAATTTTACATGCAAAAATCTAATGGGTTTGAGGTAAAAGAGAAGGAATACTTAGTTTATAGATTAAAATAATCTCTCTATGGTTTGAAACAATCATCCTAGATGTGGTATCAAAATTTTTACTCATTTACATTGAATTTAGTTGTAAGAAGTAAGGAGGGTCATTTCATTTATATTAGATGTATTGTTGATAATATATTAATTAGTGCCAAGTGTATGTGGATAATATTTTATTTTTAGTAATTCCAAGGATATGATTAATAGGATGAAAGATAAAATTTTAGGTGAATTTAAGATGAAAGATTTGGGAGCAACAAATTACATATTGGGTATGTAAATTAGGAGGGAACATGAATACAAAAAGACTTTGGTTGTCTTAAAGTATGTGAGAACTATTTTATAGAGGTTTAATGTGTAGAACTATAATCTAGTTAGAATTACTTTACCAATTAGAACTAAGCTTACTTTAGATATGTTTTCCAAATGTGCGGATTGTTTTAAGGATATGTCTAATGTGTCATATGCTAATGTAATTGACAACTTTATTTTGCAATGTTTTATACTAGGCTATATATTTCCCAAGTAATGGGAATATTGAGTAGGTTTATGTGGTAGAGATAATTATAACTATTTGAAGAGGGTGCCTAGATATTTGTATGGTACTTTTGTTTTTTTTTGGTTTATTCTAGTACTATTAATATGGATAAGATATTGGGTATACAAGGTAATGTAGATTGGGTTGGTGATTTAGATAGTTAGAGGTCTAGTGGTGGCTGTGTTTTTTTTTTCTGGTGTAGTGAATTGGATGAGAAAGAGGTATCCCATGGTTTCTTTATCTACCATCAAGGTAGAGTATATGATTACTACTCATATCTCTAAGGATACATTTTGGTTATAGAGATTGTGTGCAAGCCTTGGTTTTGATTACATGATAATTTAGATTGGTTGTGATAGTTAAAGTGAAATCTATTTGGAAAATAACAATGTTTCATGGTCAAATGAAGCATGTGATGTTCAGTACCACTATGTTTAGGAAATGGTTGAAAATGGATAGTTTATGTTTTTTATTAGATTAGAAAGGGAAGGGCCCTAATCCCACGGCTATAGCCAAAACTTAAAAAATAAATAGGGTGGATAAAACAACACTACTAGGCAGCATTAAAAAACAACATGTCTAGGGTGGCACATAGGTCGAATAACAAAACAATAACCATAGAACCACTATACTTAATAAAAAATAAGAGATTACTACTAGAGTTCTTAAAATCATGAAGACCATTTATCAAGTCCACCATATACTATCTAGTCCAAAACCATAACAGAGCTATTTGGAAATAGTAGTCCAAAATATAAAATTAAAATGACAAAAAGAGTAGGGCAGCCATATCAAGAAACAAAACATGAACAATGCCAATAATTAGCATTAGCTAACAAATCCTCGTAGTCACAAATTTGAGAGACAAACTCCCTCCAATCAAGTCCAACTTCAATGGTAACAACAACCTCACCTAGGGTGGGCAAGACAACCCAAATCCGAACCACCAAAAGATTAGTATTTTTAGAAAGTTTGAGACCATCCACACTCTTTAAAACAACCAACCAGTAGTAAACCTGTTGCTTAGAAAACCAAATTTTAGAGCCATAACTTTGCCTCTCTAATAATTGATTTTCCTCTCCACCTTTATAGGAGAAATTACTAAGAGTACCGAATCCACTGCTGCAAAGACTCCCTAGCAAACCCGAACTCCACTTCAATAGGAAGGGTCTCCACCTCAATTGGAGTAGCAAGGGAGAATACCTACAAAAGAAGCATGAGCCACCCATGAAACCCTCATAACCCATCTCCACCTCCATAAGAGAGGTATCCACCACAAAAGGAGAGGACTCAACCTCAATAGGAGACACCATCTAAAGATCTAAGAGGAAAACATGCACTCCAATAGAGAGAGAACACTTAGCAATTAAAAGCAACAAAAAAGTCAGAGCCTTCAACAAGAAATTTGAAGGTCATCCCACCAAAGAGATTCTTGAAACAATAGAGTCCACAACACCCTTGAGGACTATCTGCAATCTTGTCACAAAAGGAACCAACAATTCTTCAAAGAGGACCTAAAAGGCAATCTTGAACCACACATTCAACAAATCCACCATAGCTTCAATAAAAACCACAACACCCTTGAGGTCTATCTGCAATCTTATCACAAAAGGAACCATCAATCCTTCAAAGAGGGCCTCAAAAGCAACCTTCTACCACAAGTTCAACATATCCACCATAACTTCAATAACAACTCCACTTGAGGCCAACACTACCACCTCCTTAAGCAAACCCCAAACCTCTTGAGGCAGAAACATAGACCAACAATCATAAGCATTGCATAAATTATAACCCTTGAACAAACCTTGCTTGGTGGCACCAAAGCATGAAACTATAAAAAAAAAAGCATGAAAAACCCCCCACTGCCACTAGAGGATCTTACAAAATAAACCAACTGTCATCACACAGGCAGTTAAAGAAGAACACCCTAAAATATCGACAAAGGCAGGACCTCTCCAACAAAGACCATACACCCTATGCACTAAGGAAAACTTGAGAAACAAGAAGCATTCCATAGAAACGTACCTTCCGAAGGCCAAAGTTTGAAATACAACCCTGACCTTGAAACCCACTGAAGCAAGAACGGGTAGCTCAATGACAAAACCAGAGAACAAAACACCCAACTCAAACAAAGAAGCATAGAGCATAAAATCCCATTAACCCCAACGATCCCAAATTCCATAAATAGGACATAAACAACCATAAGAAAGAGCAGGGAAATAAAGTAGAGCACCCAGAAAGAAGGGACAAAATCACACAAGCCAAGCAAAGCAAAGCAACAAAACATGCATTTAAAAGGGAAGAAAACCTCAAAGACCCGCGAGGGCACCATAAAGAACAAATCAAGAAACTTCTAACAGTCATCCTCTCATCAACAAATAGATTAGTAGCAAGAAACATATTGAAGACATCCAGTGACCAAGCCCAAGAGTCCACCATTGTCATCAAATCAATGACCTCCAACAGATTCATAAATGAAATGTTTCTCCCTGTGGAAGAAAGCATAAACAAAACAAAGTCTTTGGAGAAGAAACCAAGCACAAATATCCCAATAACCTCACCCAAACTGTCTCCCTCAAGGAGACACTTCAGTAGAACAAAGAATAAGGATCTCAAAGGCCCATGAGGGAACCATAGAGAACATCTCAAGGAACTTCTACCAACCACCATCCCTCCAACAAACAGAATAGCAACAAGAAAAATTGTGAAAACATCCAAAGACCCAACCCAAAGGTCCACCATAGTCAACAAATGGACCACCGACAAAAGCATAGAAGGAACATTGCAACTCGTGGAAGAAAGAAAAAATAGGACGAAGACTTTGAAGTAGAAACCAAGCACAAGAAACCCAGTAACCTAACCCAAGTCATCACCCTCAAGGAGACTTTGCATAACAATAAGGCATATTAAGCAAGAATACTCCACGGGAGTAACATGAAGGCACACAGTGAAGCTACCCACGCCAAGAGTAGGCAAAGACAAGCAACAAAAAGAGTGAAGAAAGTGCTCTAAGGCCTAATACAACGTCCCCACACTGACAGGGAAAGCAAGGAAGAAAGGCCTAACATCAATGACCCCAACCAAAAAAGACATAGGCAACAAACACTTCAAGAAGACTGGGAAACAACTGAGAAGCCAGCGACCCAGACGCCCCAGCAAGTTGAAGCTTGTAAACCTCCCACAAAATTTCAATGCAGGGATGATAGAGAAGCCCAAAAAATGCTCTCCAACATCGACCTTCCAAAGACGTAGGCACCAGATAGAGGTGATAGAGGAAGACTCTAAAACACCTCGAGAAATCGCTGCAGGAACTTCAAGCACCAAAAGAAACCATTATCGAACATCAAGCAGGAAAAAGCAATGCCATTGCTCATCGTCATCCTCTGAGTCATCCCCTCCAACATCCTCCCCTTCAGAAAATTTCAAAAATCCAGTCGCCTGCCCTCTCTCGCCCATCATCATCCTTCCCATTCCTTAGGTTGTTGAAATTTTTATGAATAGTTTATGTTGAGGAAGGTTAATAATTGAGATAATGTTCTAGATTCTCTTACCAAGCCTACAACCACAAAAATATTCTCTTGGTGTATGGAGGCCATGGCCCTCATTTTTTAAGCTTAATTATTTTGTGTTCTAATGGATGCATTTACAATGCATGATGTCAAGTGGGAGAATGTTAGGATCAAGGTTCCATCAACCTTGTAAATCTCAATTTATTTAATTATTCAAACATCCTTGTAAAGTTGTCTTTAGGTGGCTAGGGTGTTAAAAAAAATTGTGATAATATTCTATCTATATTTTGTGAATATATTCATAAGGGGTGAAGGGATCCATGGGCAATAGTAAATAATTACTTGTGACAAAATTAATTAACTCCTCGAGTGGAGCATTTGGAAAGGAGGGAAAATATGTCCTTTGGGATGCCAAAATGAGTGAATTTACACATTTTAGGGGGGATTCCAAGGAGTGGGATATTTGGTTTTTGCAAGAGGATTTTGGGCACCATGTTTTACCATGTTATGATCACCTCTTGTTTGGAAAAACTTAGTGGTATCCTTTTTCACATTTCCTATAAATTGGAGCCTTTGGATGGTGGTAAGATATGATTTTGTTAATAATTTATGTTGGTCCAGTTAAAGGGTACACAATATGATACTGTTCACATTTTTATAATCATATAATTTTGCCAATGCATGTTGATACTATTAGTCACTCTTAGGGTTTGAATATGTCTCCTACATTGTAGATCGATGTTAAGATTGAAAGGGTTTTGTGAGGAATATGATGTTGTCTTGTGTTGTGATTAGATGACTATTTATTAACAAAGAATGAGACTAATTTGTACAAGAGTCTTACACATTGATTAATGATGGCTTAAACTATAATTTCTATTCACTTATAAATATTGGTTGGTTGATCTAAAATAGAGATATGAATATTGATGTCCTAAAGATTCCATTTTTATTTTTTTTCATCCTTGAATTACCTTGAAAGAGAGGATGTATTAATAATATTCCATAATAAATAAATACAAACATTAGAGAAGGTAATGAAGATGATAGGATATTTCAAATAGAATGTTGTTGCATTATTGAAATATAAAATTAAGGCCTTGTTCAAATGATAATTGATATCCTAATGGAGATGAGAGAAAATTAGTGCTTGATAGTTATCTTTGAGTATGGATGAGCACAATCAACTAACTCATATTCCCTATGAATCAAAATAATCTTGTTTTCATAAAAACAAAATAATCTTGTTTTCCAAAACTAAATATAGTGTCAGATGGGGTTTAATCACTACAACATAACAGGCAATTAGCGCCTAAAATAACGTCGGATTTTAGTGCATTTGAGTTCATGAATTGGACACTTTTGTCGGTGCAAAACTCGGCGCAAAATGGCATGCTCACTTCAGCGCCAGATTTAGCACCGGATTTTGTTGCTTCTAGTTTGGCTTTCGATTTTGCTTTCGGTTTTGCTTCTTGTGTTGCTTCCAAGTTTGTTTCCAATTTTGCTTCTGGTTTTTCTTCAAGGTTTGCTTCTGGTTTTGCTTCCATTTTTGCTTCCACTTTTGCTTCCAGTTAATTGCTTTTATTTTTGCTTCCTAGATAACACCAAGTTTTGCTTCCAAGATTGCTTATGGTTTGCTTCTAGTTTGGCTTCCATTGTTGCTTCCTTTTTTTCTTCTCTAAATGCTTCTTGTTTTGCTTCCATTTATTAATTTAATATGTTTTATTTCAATTTAATTAGTTAAATATATCACGGCTCTTAAATAACTCATATGATTATAGAGTAAGTAAATTAAATAATATGTTTTATTTCAATTTAATTAGTTAAATATATCACGCCTCTTAAATAACTCATGATTATAGAGTAAGTAATTTAATTATTTAACTCATGATTAAATAACAAGATAATTATTGTTACCTAATTTTTCTTCCAACTAAATCAAGTAGACTTATGATTGTTTTTGCATTTAAACAATAAAAGGTACATATCATTTTCTACTAAGTTTCATCCATGTGCATAAAAGAGAGTATAAAAAAACTACATTATTTGATTAAGGGAATTGCATACAATAGAAAAGAGAGTCAACATTTATTGCAAAGGTAGTATTTATTGATAACCATAAGTGTATAATGTCCCTCACAAGCTGAGGGACTGACTATTTTTATGCATATAAAGAAAAAACTATACATTTACAGATAAAAGGAAATGCATATGTAAAGAAGGGGGACCCATCATTCTGAATGATGAATCCCAGTTGAGTTGCCTTGCATCAGCTTCAATCCTCCTGCCCATCCAGCCTCCAGTTGTCACTTGCCCCTACTACTCCGAGTTTCCTTGTATTTGTGAGAAGAAGTTGGTTAGAGAAATGAAGGATCACAAATCAATACATAGGAAAACATCTGTAAACATATAATTTGATCCTTATAAACATTAAAATAGCTAGCATATCATAGATGTCCAAGAAAATAAAAGAGTTATCAAACACATCTATCACATGCTCTGTTTATCTAACATTTTTTTCTCTTTGTGAAGATATAGGACATAACTTTTTTACTGTTTTGTTTCAGCTGATTACAACATGTGGAGTAAAATGTGGCTCCCACAAGGGTTGATTCCAGCATGTTTCCCTCATGTTTTAGGAGGGATAAGAAATTGAGCAACTTGATCAAATCAAAGATAAGCCTATTCTTGATGCATTAAATCAATATGGAATCATACTAGTTGATCAACTTTCATTATCAGATTCAAAAGATGAAACAAAATGGTGTGAATTATCAAGAAAGTTACTTTGCATCTTTCACAATGAATCAAACAATAGGCTGCTTGGAAATATTACTCTGCTGGACATGTCTTTCAATCTTCTTAAGTTGGATCCAAAGTCCATTTTAATAATGATATGAGTTGTATTTCATTGTCAACATTTTCAAGGAGCCAATAAAGAAGGGAACAATAACAAGGACAACAATCATTCAAAAATGAAACTGTTTGTCTCTTCCCAAGAAACAAATTATTTCTATGATAATATGAATAGTGAAGCACAAATGCATCAAGTTCAATTATGGATAATCATTATGGTCAAGTTACTGATCAATGAGGTCTTAAAGGTTATCAAGAGCTATTAAGAGCTATCATGAGTTACATGGAGAAACACAAGGTGAACAATTGAATGCAAGGCCAAAGCCATCATGTCAGTATGTTGTCCCAAAGAGAAATGCATGAGAAGGAAAGCACATTGATGCAAATGAGTAACTAATATGCATCGGTAATCATCTTGCTACTGATACAATGAGTATTCACAAAAAACTATAGTGCACACTCTGATAAACAACCAATGCATGATGGTTTGAGGATATACCAAATGATTCTACAAATGAATGTAGGACAGTCATGAAGGGCAGCCTTTGAGAAGGATTTCTTGGTAATCATGTCAAGGGAAGACTTGGTAAAGAAACTCGTCATGCTAGTAACAGTGTGAAAAGATACATGTGAAGTATTGCAAAGTGATAGAACTACATGAACTATAAAGTGATGCAAAAGTTGACAATAATGATGTTGACAAGAGATTATGGACATGGCAAGAACTCTGTTGATTCAAAGACAAGCTATCATCAATATAAGGTAATGCAGTGCCATTTCCACTTTTAAAGGCTACATAAGATTAAAGTATGCAGTAAGTGTATGTAACTCTTGAAAGGTTCATGAAACCCTATATCATTCATGCATAATGATGCTATGATTTAAATCAAAAAATGACAAAGAAGATGAAGATTTAAGTATTCATTTTCTCCAAGAAAGGAAATATAGAGCCTCGGCCTATGTGAAATAAACCCTCAAAAATAGAAAAAGACCTAGAAATGAAGGAGCACTGTCATATTTCCTTTTAAGAAAATGCTTATGGAAATGACAACTGAATGCAAGCATGGCCATAGCCATGATAAAAAGTATTTCTTCCATTGTTGTACATAAAATACTATCTTCTGAAGAAAATACAAGTTCCACAGAGGGTTTTTCATTTTTCTTACAGAAAGACCAGAGACCGAGCATACAAGAATGAAGCATGAAGACATAGAAAACATAACATTTTCACCATTGTGCTGAATGGAGAGAGCTCAAAATGAGCTTTGATTCACACAAAACAAAAGAGAAAATCAAGGTATACATTGACATAGAGCTTACCTGAGCTTGAGTTTGTTTGTTCTCATTGAATATGCAAGTTATTTTTCACCATGGGAAGCTTCAAAAAAATAAATCATGGCAGCCAAGAGCAAGCAAATATTCCACAAAAGAAATGAAGAGAAGAATGCATTAGAAAAATTAGAGAGGCCACAACTAAGAAGCCTCAAAACCCTTCGAAAATGGAGTGAAAATGCTACAAAATACTCAAGAAGAAACTTACCATCATGTTGCAAGAGAATTTAGACCCCAAGTATGGAGGAATCAACTGAAAAATGCATGGAGAATGCTCAAACACTAGTTCATCATGGCGACTGAATACATAACTCTTTTCTTCCAAAGTTGCCAAGTAAAATGATTCACAAGTTTTTGAAAAACCCCAGATCAAAGACAAACCCAGAATGCCATTGAGTAGAGCCTGCAGACATAATCATGGAGCCATGAAGGAGGCTCAAAAATATAATAAAGAAAATTTTACACTGTGTTCTTTTTGGAAATAGAAAAAATATTCTAGAGAGGCCACGGCCAAGCTATCACCAGGAAAGAGAAAAAATAAAAAATAAAAAAGTATTTCATCATTTAATCAAACTAAATATGGAGAGTATGATTTGTTTCATTTATTTTTCTAGTGATCTAATTCCAGAGAAGCCGAGCCAAGATAGAAGGGTTTCAAAATAAGGATTCATGGTAGAAACAAAACACCCATTCATTCGTATCTATTGAGTCCAAATCGAGCTTGTTTTATAGAAAATGGAGGTAAGATACAAAGAAATGGCGCATAGAAACTTACTCAACTTCTTGTTGTTCAAATAAATGCGAGCTCCAAAAGTGCTTTGATGCTAGCCTCAAGACAAGCAAGGCGTTGACAGAGTAAAGAAAGAGAAAAATGCATGAGAATTCGAGAAGGAATGTCTTTGAAAACACATTCAGATAGGTGGGAACAAATGATGAACCATGAAAGCTTTACCTGATTCAGCCTCAATAGAAATTTATGTGAAGAAAAATCTCAAAAGTAGTGAGAAAATTTACACAGACTCCTTTAGAAGGCTCGAGGTTTCAAACTCTAATGATGGCGGCATGTGCAGGGCAAGGAAGCTCGAAAAAACCAAGTGAAAATGAGAGTTGAAAATTAGGGCTTGGGTATTTTGTTCTAACTCATCATGGCGGCAAAAATATTGATGTGAAAAAACTCAAATATGTTTAATCATTAAATCTTTTAATATTCAAGCAAATTTAGAAAACAAAATACATATATTTTATAATAAAAAATTACTATTATCTATTAAATTCATAAGTGTTAAGTTCATGCTTTTACCTCTGTACCATTGGATGATTGTGAGAGAGGTTTGGTAGCATGGTATACCGCCATACCAGAGGAGATTTCTTACTGCCTAGCGCTAGTGTAGTGTATACCACCATACCATGAGAGGTTTTTGATTTTCTAGCGGTAGCGCGGTATATCGCCACCCCGCAAAAGCCTTCTAGTAGTGGGGTTGCGGTTTATACCGCATATGTTGCTCACCTTCCCAATGACATAGCGGTGTATGCTTTTGATCATTACTTGAAGAGTGTCGATGAGACAATCTTATTTGTCTTATCGATATCTCAATCTCTCATTGAGATTAGATCTTATGTTCCTCTAATGTTGATTATCGGTGTCGATGAGAGAATTTAATATCTCTTGCCAATATGCCACTGTCTAAATTTGGCACTAAATCCAACGCTAAACCCGACGTTAAATCCAGTGCTAAATCTGGTGCTAATTAGCGCCTGTTTAGCGCCTACTTGTTCTGATCGGCGCAAAAAATGCCAAAAATGGTGCCAACCCAATAAATAGTGCCAAATTTTTCAAAAAATTGGAGAAAAATACATTAAAACAGTGGGTGGAAGCAAAAAACGAAGCAAAAAAGGGAGCTAATCATGGGGATTTGTTGTAGTGAATGGAGTTGAGGAGTGTTTGTCTTAAGATAGTGATTAGGAATCGAAATTATTACAAACAAGGTGTTGTGACTTAAGAGTTGATTACATAATTTATGATACATTAAGACTTGTGTGAGGAGGTGTGGAAAATAGAACTTGGAGACTTTCTAAGAAATTTTATGAATTACCAATGAGGTGTTATGCACCTTGGTAATTGTTTCTTGGTTGTCTACTTGAATGAGAATTTTTTATATGGAAATATGTCAAGGAGGGGATTTATTGGCCTTAAGATTTGTGATAAATTACTTTTCTCTTATAGATGGATGAAAGGGATCTCCTTAATGAAGAAACCTATTGTTACAAATATTCAGTATATACCAAATTAACACCCTAGATCTATTTTCTCATGATCATTAATATATACTTGAAAATTTAATGTTTTCCCCATATTGTTGGGATAAAAAAGACTATTTTAGAAGTTTTTATATTATATATGGATAGTAAAACAAATTGTATAGTGGTTGGAGACTTGATTTTTCAATATTTTTTATTGTTATTTTTATCTTTTTTAGTTTTACAAGTTCCCCAAGAGTGTTATGTTGTTTTAAACTATTTTTTTAATAATTTACTTAGATTGATGGAATTTCAATGTGCTTAATGAAAATTTATATAAATTGAAGGCCTTGGGAGGCTACGTATGAGATCCACATGTGAAATATAATGGTTTTGTGCATCATTTATTCCTTGTCCAATCTCTTTAGACATATACACCTCTTTGTGTCCTTCATCAAGAAAAATATTGATCAAGTAAAGCTAGTTATTTAGAAGTTTTATTATCACAACAGGATCAAAACTTAGCTCATTCCAAAATAGGATCCCTTCTTTATTTTCAACCTTGTTTATTTTTCATTTTTTAGCACATTGGTTAGATTGGGAGTAAAATTAGGGTTTTGTTTATTAGTTAAGGGTACATTTTACATGATAACAAATTTAAATTCATTACTAGTCTAATTTTTTCTTATTTATAAATACATTGTGTAACTAAAGGTAAATTTAGGTTAGCATGATTAATGCATAAACAAAATCAAACCTAAGTAAGCAATGAAGAACAAAGGAAGCATAAAATAAAAACAAGGAAAAATCTCACCAAGTCTTCAAGCCTCCATGAATCACCTTCATTGTACCTTCTCTATTTGTTGTAATATGATTTGTTCCCTCAGATTGTGTGTGAGCTACAATGACTATGCTTAGACTAAGCAAATGTTGAAGGATTTCAAATGGCTAATGCAAGAGATGATATATGCAAGATGCAGGATGTAAGATCCAACATACCAAAAATGAGGACAAAATTGGCATTTTATAGAAAATGCAATTTTGGATGGAGGAACAAGATAAAAGATTGACAAGTGCCCTAGAATCAATGGACAAGATTCAAAATGACAACCCACAATTAGGTTTAGGGAAACATTAGGGTGAATTCAAAATGAGTGGACAAGATTTAATTTAAGAAATTAAATCAAGGAATAAGAATGTGTGTGACAGGGAGATAAGGTTTGGCACAAAAAAAGAGGGAGTTAGAAAATCAAATAATTTTAGAAATTACTTAATTTATGGAGGAAAATACTATTTTGAATTTAATATTAATTTAATTCAAAATGGTGGGGTCATGTGACAGTAAATAATAATTTAAAATTATTTACTTAAAAAAGAGAGAAATTTAAATAAATGATTTTTATTTAAATTTGGAAGAGAATTAAATGAGACAGTTAAATAATTAATTTTAATTATTTAATTGTGGAAGGAGTGGGTTAATAATTAAATAAATTGTAGGGGATTTATTTAATTATGAGAAGACCTTAGTATTAGAGACGAATTTAAATAAACTATATTTATTTAAATAATCAAGAGGGAAATAATGGATTAATTAAATAAATTTAATAATTTATTTAATTTAAAGAGGACATTAGACATTAGTGGCGTATTTAAATAAAACAAATGTGATTTATTTATTTAAATAGTCAAGAAGAATAAATGAGATGAATTAATTAAATAATTTAATCATTATTTAATTAATAGTTGAATTTGAACAGAAGGACATAATCAAATGTTTTAATTATGTTTAGAGGAATTAAGGAGAAAATTGAGTTCACAGGCGGAGGTCATTTTTATGTGTCTACATTTTGCTCCTCTTTGTCATAATGTAGTTTATCGCATTGTGACAAAGAAAATAAGTCAAAAATATGCCCCAGTGTAAAATAAGATGAGGAAGAATGACAAGGAGGTAGCGGTATGCCCCCTCGAGAGGACTGGCGAGTTCATAGAACACGAGTGTGCTCTCAAAATGGATGAGAAGACTAGAGGATGAAGGAATAGAAGAAATGTTAGTGCGGAAGACCTAGATGCTAGTTGGAGAAGGAAATGCATCTTAGTGCGAAAAAAAGGAATCCTTCAACATTTTCCAAAGTACTTAATAGTGGTTACTCTAATCATCATTGGGCAGAATGTCATAATAGCCAAAAAACACTATGATATGACATAGATCAATAATGTGCACGGTCGAACCATCACATAGGACAAAAATTCGTAGACAAGTATGATTGTGACTCATACGAGGAACACAATTGCCCCTAGTCATTTTGCCATAACCAACCACAAATAGACAAGACTAGTCATGAAATGTCATTGCTTCTCTAAATCCTAAAGTTAGGACATCCTCGAGAAACTAGCCACATGACAACTGAATCAAAGACAAGAAAATCATCGCATATGTCGTTGCTCCTCTAAATCCCGAAGTCACGACATCCTCGAGAAACTAGTAGTAGGATGATCAAAAAGACAAGGACAATCATCATGATACATCTAGCTCCCATGACGCAAGGAACTAGTATCACGATGACCATCAAAAGACAGATAGTGTTTTACAAGTGTTCAAAATGTCAAGTGTTTTGATTTCAAAATACCAAGGTTGACGATGTCAAGGTTGCCGAAATATCTAGTGATGCCAAATTTAGGAAAGACACATCCTGAATGATGTTGATGTCAAGAGGATTGATTCTCGGAGTCAGGAGAATCCATCAAAATTCCAGATGATGATGATGAAGCTTAGGAAGGACACATCCAAAAGCATGAATAGATGACAAGAGTTGTTCCTCAGAAAGATATATCTGAAGAAGGACCAAGATTTTGATAGGTTGACTTATTTTGACTAGATGATAGATTTGATTACATGCCACCATTGGCATGCAAAGCTTGATTGAGATGTCAATTGAAAAGATTGTTTAAAGTTTGCCAATAGATTGCCTATTTAGGATTGAGGAACGATTTGATTGACTTGATGATATTCGACGTGTGTGAAAGGGCAGTGTCATGAACCCTAATGGACTGACCTAGTGCAGCCTCGGGGGCTCATCGGTTGATGGCCTTGCCTATGTCGTGCACTTAGAGACCTTGTAGTTCAACATGACCAATAAATTTGTTTGAAGGACAGAACATTGAGTCAAGATTTTATTTTGACAAACCTAAAAAGATAGACCTAATGTCTCGAGGATTCAAAGATGAATCTTGCCTACGTAGCAAATGTGTAGAGACAACGTAGTTCAGACCATGACAAAGACTGATTGTCATAACTGACGGGACATATGTTGACGTTGTTTTTAAAAAAAATGATGTTTTCTGAATGTTTTTGTGTTTTCTTTAGGACATTTTCTGATTTTTATGACTTTTTTCAAGATTTTTTCTGATTTTTATGACTTTTTTCAAGACTTTCTGATTTTTGTGACTTTTTCTAGGACTTTTTACGAGGATCAAGACAAATGCATGTGAATGATGCCTACACCCATGAATCCAAGGACAACCATGATCTTTCCGCTAGTCAAGCCAGAAACCAATTGACAAGTGACGATGATGATGACAACGTTGTTTGATGTGGGAAGGACACATCTTGAAACAACGTGAAGATGATAATGATGTGACAAGATGATCAAGGCAATAATCTTATGAAAAGAACTACTCATGACCCCCATTTTGATGTTTTTATCAGATAAAGTTGCCCCTAATATCGAGGAGGGACTGCTAACATCGTTTGATTTTATGACTGAGGAGTAGCCAAGACCTTGATGTCTGTGATTTTTTTGAACTTGTAGTGGTTCAAGAATTCCTTGCTCGTGTAGACCTAGTCCTTTTCCTTGATAATGCATGTTTTGACATATTTTGTTTGCGATGGGGTACTTGTTATTTCAGAAGAAAGATGCTAACCCATCATTATTTAGTTGATTTTTTTTGCTTGGAATTGTTTCATCTGTACGAAATCCTTCTCCGACAAAGGTAGATGACCCTAGCTGATAAGATGTCGTAGCTTTGTTGTCATATGAGATAGATTTCTGATTAACATCTTTGGTCTGATTTTCTGACATATCAGATTCTGATGATTGTGCTGGTACTTCAAAGTTGATGTTGAAATCATCTTCATGGTCTTTGTCATAGAGCCCACTGAATTCAGTTATAGCTTGATCATTTGAAAATATTTCAAGAATAGTAGCCTCTTGTTCTATAGGAAGATCATCTATGTGTCCCATGGAGGAAAGTATCTCATTTAGAGAAGTGTCGATATGGTTGTCTTCAAGTGTTTGATCATGAATGGCATAGAGGTCAAAGAGTGGATCATTTTGGACTTTTGGATCAATGGTAGTGTCTTGGTCAAAGATGGGGTTGTCTTGGATGACCTAATTGGAAATGGAGTTTGGATCAAGGATAGGCTCATCTTGGATGACATGGTTGTGAATGGAATCTTGACCAAGGATAGGTGTCTTTTGTATTCCATGATTATCTAGGAGGACTTCTTGGATGGATTCGAAGATAGGGTCATGGGATGGACAAATTTGATCTAGACATGAAGGGGGAGTTATGGTGTCATGCTTTGGATTTTCCTTTTGACATGTATCCTCAAGTTTATGAAATGGGATGGGACTTTGGAGACCCTGACTAGATGTGCTTTCATGACTAAATTTATGTTGAGATGGAGTGTCTTGGAATGGATTGGTGTTTGATGGACTAGGATAGGATGTGGATACTTGGAAAGGATTAGTGTATGAAGGACTAGGATTGGATGTGGATAAAGGAATAGGATAGGATGTGGATACTTGGAAAGGATTAGTGTATGAAGGACTAGTATTGGATGTGGATAAAGGACTAGGATAGGATGTGGATACTTGGAAAGGATTAGTGTATGAAGGACTAGGATTGGATGTGGATAAAGGACTAGGATAGGACATGTATGAAGGACTAGGATAGGATGTGGCAACTTGGATTGGATTGATGGATGGTTTATTTCCCTTGTCAAGGTTAGAGTGGGTATGAATAATGGAATTTTGTTGTGACTTAGTGCCATGGATGGTGTTAGGGGACTCTAGATAGTAGATGGATAGAGGACTAAGACTTATGAATTGTTGGTAAGATGGATATGTGGGTGGTTGAATATGGGTTGTTGTGAATTTGTGTTTGGATTGGAGGTATAGTCCTTTGAAGTCCATGGCTAGTTGGGTTTGACCATTATGGATAAATTGGCATTCAATTTCGCTGGCAAGCATGTCATAGTGAATTGAAGACATGATGGTGGATGACATGAGACTAAGACTATGTTTTTGGTATTTTCTTGGAATAAGGAATGCAATGATGCAAGGTGAAAACGCAAAGTGATAATGAGGACTAAAAAGGAATGTCCTATGGCAAATGATGGGGGACTAAATTATGCTATGACAATGCAAGGTATGAGGAAACTTTAAGGTGTACTCAATTTTGATAGACTTTTATGGAAGGTTTACTAACCATTCAAATTTTGGCCAATGTCTCAATTTTGGATTGTCAAAGGACTTGTTTGGAGGACTAAAGTGACAAGGTGACAAAATGACAAAGTGAGGTTTCCAAACTAGACTTATGAGTTGGAAATGGCTCACAAGAGGATAATGACTATGGATTGATTTTTTTTGGCTTGGTCCAATGAAAATATATTTTTGAGGCAATGTTTTGACAAAGTAAGGAAAATTTGCCTATCCTAAAGTTTGCAAAAATTGAGGACTTTGGGATTTGTCTATGGTGAAAATGATGGTGGAGTCTAGAAAATGTCAATGTAAAGGTATGATTATTGTCAAGGCCAAATGACAAATCTAAAGGTGCAATGGTTGATTGTCTAAGCACTGTCTGGTTTGGTATAGAAACTATGAAGGAAAGATGTCTAAAAATAGATTGAAAATGATTGGTCTCAGGTTTTGACCGTGACAATGAATTTTCTTAATGATAGGAAAATGTGTCGTTTCAAGTGTCAAATGCAGTGTTTAAGGAAGCAACTACATTGCAGGAAGGAAAATGCGTTGCAAAGTAGTCATATGTGTCTCAAATTCTAGAAAATGCGTTGCAATATGTCAGATGCATTGCAAGAAGGAAAATGTGTTGCAGAGTAGTCAGATGCATCTTAGATTCTGGAAAATACATTGCAGGATTTAGCAGGTGTTGTGCAGAATGAAAAATGCGTCATAGGTTCTACAAATGTGGGGTTTCAGGTCACAGATGTGGTGCAACAGAGCGATTGTGGTTTTGGAAGTAGCAAATGCGGTCCAGGATAGCAGATGCATTGCAGTTTTGGCAAATGTGTTGCAAAGTCCGGTTTTTGGTAAATTTTCTAGTAAATTGTGAAGTTTGTTTCAGATTTAAAGTGTTATTCCATATTTGAAAAGGATGTTTAATTGTTCATTTTTTTTTAAAAACACTTGGCAAACATATTGTCTTGGAAAATTTGTGAAAACAAACACAAAGAAAACATGTACAAACCTATGGTTTAAAGGACTATATTCTTTTGGATTCCATGCAGATTTTACTCCAACCACACTTATTCTTAGCGGATGAATTTAGAAGCTTGGCCACATGGGCTCCCCCTTACAGTGCACTCACTTCTCGGTTCAACCAAGCTTCCAAACCCCATGAAACTCCCATGGCAGATTGATCATCTCTACTAAGAACTGCAAGAATGTGGATGCCTTGGCAACAACCATTGTTGCACCAAAGAATAGATAAAGGTTTTTGGTCACACTATAACAAGGGTTTTAATGCGGAAATTTCGTTCATGGGGGACCATCCATGCAGCAAGAGACCATTGTTGCCCTTCTTGTTAGAACAGTCCTCGTGATACTTGAACTTTCCTCAAGTACCCACACTTATATACCGGCTAGAAGTCGCTTGGCTTTAGCGTGTTACCGATTGGGTCGTTCCTTGGGGTGATTACTTTTTCCCACCAGGCAAGTCCTCTAAGGATAAACAATAGCAATTAAGTACGTCTGTAGTTCGATCAATCTTTGTTTGCATAAACAAAGAGAGAGCATACACAATGTACTTAGCTCACACTAGCAAGATTTGTTCATTTTAAACCAAAAATGAAATGTGAGGGATGATAAAGTAACAAACTCTTTAGTGTTTTTGTTTCTCCAGATCGCACAAAGCGAATTGCATACACACTTAGGAGATTGTCACTAAACCAAAAAACACACAAAACACACAAAACACTTATTCATTTTAACCATTTGTAGTGTGAAGCAAGCAGTCATTCATTTTAAACCAATGCTATGAAAAAATGCAAGTTTATTTTAATCCAATGAGTTATAATGCATGACTGTGTTCTTTTTAATCTGATGAATGTGCATACATGTTCATTTTAACTCATGAAATTATAAATGCAAATTTGTAGGAGTGTTTGTTTGATTAAGATTGTGAAATAGCAATAAACAAAATCAAACAAATGTTAGACTCCTTGCCACAAGCTGCAAACAGAAAATCAGTAACCCCAAAATCTCTAATCTAATTTAAAAATCTAAATTAAATTAGAAACCTAAATTAACAAACCAATTACAAATCTAAAAAGTATAATTAAAGACTAATTAAAAATCTAAAAATCTAATTAAGAAAAACTAATTAAAAAATCTAAAAATCTAAAAATCTAAAAAAATCTAATTTATATGTAAATCTAAGTTTAATCTAAACTAAATCCAAAATTAACAAGATTAACTAATAAAAATTAAATCTAACTGAAAAAAAAAAACTACTCTAAAATTAATTTTATCCAAAGCAGATTTAATGAATGTTTGTGCATGTTTCTGCAGAGATGGTCGATGAAGGAGATGTTGAAATAGCTATGGAAGATGAGCTAATCAATTCAGGACCAAAGACAAGTATAGATGACGTTTAACCCTGCAATCCAAGCATGAAACCTACAATTCAAATATTAAGCATGCATATAAAATATTAGTCAAATGCAATGGTGATGTCGTTTTCAGCACATGAGGTCACCTGCAACAACTCACTCCCAAAACTTGACAAAGCGAGGGTTAAAACATTCAAATGTTTGTAACAAACAAAACCTGCCTTAACTAATGATTAGATCCTAGGAGCATGTCCTAGCGGGTTCACCAATGTAACTAAGGGTAAATTTAGGTTAGCATGATTAATGCATAAACAAAATCAAACCTAAATGAGCAATGAAGAACAAAGGAAGCATAAAATAAAAACAAGGAAAGATCTCACCAAGTCTTCAAGCCTCCATGAATCACCTTCATTGTACCTTCTCTATTTGTTGTAATATGATTTGTGCCCTCAAATTGTGTGTGAGCTACAATGACTATGCCTAGACTAAGCAAATGTTGAAGGATTTTAAATGGCTAATGTAGGATGTAAGATCCAAGATACCAAAAATGAGGACAAAATTGACAGTTTATAGAAAATGCAATTTTGGATGGAGGGACAAGATTAAAGATTGACAAGTGCCCTAGAATCAATGGACAAGATTCAAAATGACAACCCACAATTAGGATTAGGGCAACATTAGGGTGAATTCAAAATGAGTGGACAAGATTTAATTTAAGAAATTAAATCAAGGAATAAGAATGTGTGTGACAAGGAGATAAGATTTGGCACAAAAAAAGGAGGAGTTAGAAAATCAAATAATTTTAGAAATTAGTTAATTTATGGAGGAAAATACTATTTTGAATTTAATATTAATTTAATTCAAAATGGTGGGGTCATGTGACAATAAATAATAATTTAAAATTATTTACTTGAAAAGAGAGAAATTTAAATAAATAATTTTTATTTAAATTTGGAAGAGAATTAAATGAGACAATTAAATAATTAATTTTAATTATTTAATTGTGGAAGGAGTGGGTTAATAATTAAATAAATTGTAGGGGATTTATTTAATTATGAGAAGACCTTAGTATTAGAGACGCATTTAAATAAAATATATTTATTTAAATAATCAAGAGGGAAATAACGGATTAATTAAATAAATTTAATAATTTATTTAATTTAAAGAGGACATTAGACATTAGTGGCATATTTAAATAAAACAAATGTGATTTATTTATTTAAGTAGTCAGGAAGAATAAAAGAAATGGATTAATTAAATAATTTAATCATTATTTAATTAATAGTTGAATTTGAATAGAAGGACATAATCAAATATTTTAATTATGTTTAGAGGAATTAAGGAGAAAATTGAGTTCACAGGCGTAGGTCATTTTTATGTGTCTACACAATGAATTATGCCTAATCAGTTTATTTCAAATAGAAATTTTGAAATCATTAATTAGTTAATTAGTTGGTAAGTACTTTTATTGAACTATAAACATCATGCTATATGCTCCTTGAATTGGAATAGTTAACATGATCATTAAATTATCATATATGACCTTGGGGAACTTTCATTTTCTTTTAAAAGATAAAATTAATTTTAGGAGAGGTGAATGGATTTTACACTTTACTTGAGTTGGTGAGTGTGAAACCATCTATAAAAAAATTAGAAATAGGAGGACCTAGATATTTTTGTTTAGTTTATACTAACCAAATTATACAAGCTCTAAATTTAAGTTAGAAAGAAGGAATACCATCACAATGTCAAAATAAATTGAGGGAAAGTTTGAGCTACTTTACCTCACACAATATAGAAATACAATAATTTATAAAGGAGGATCTAGATCAAGGTAAGATTGATCATCTAATACTTCACCAAGATTGGGGGTCATTATCACTTTATCTACTATCCCCTAGAATCCACCCATGGTTTCCCTATTTGTGTAATAAATTATTTTCTTGCTATTCTTAGAGGCCTACATGACTTATCAAAGATTCTTGATAAATTTTGACTTGAGTATGTCATAGAGGAGTTAGGACAATGGAGTAAAATATTTAAGATTTCATTGATAAGGTTGCATATAATTGGTATTTTGGCTTGACAAATGGTTCTATTAGGATTTAGAATGATTTGGAGACAATGTTTCTTAATCACTTTAGAGTTCCAAAGGACATAGTAGTGTTGTTTCATCAATTTATATCTACACATAGAGAGCCCAATGAGCCCATGATCATGCTTAACATCTAATTTCATAGGTTATAAGTAACATTCAAGGATCCTTATTCATATTTATGAAGATAGTTGTTGTCCAAACTTACCTTGGAGCCTTAAATCCATTGACTTTAATGTTTGTGGGAGTTCTTGTTGGAATTGTTGTCATTGATGTCAAAGGATATTGTTTGTCAAGAGATGTTGAAGCAACTGTCATTGATGTCAAGGGATGATGTCTCTGTATAGTTGAAGCATATTTGGATGCAGTACATGGAAGTTGATGTTCAAAACAAGTTGAGCTCCGCAAGTTGATATTATCTGGATTAAAGCATCTATAGGGTTGCATTCTTTGCTAGGGTTTTAGTTTCAATTCTCTTGAACCCTAAGTGGTTCTATGTAGTCATGCACTTTATATTATATTTTGATGTTGACCTGATCTAGGTGGTTTCTGATCGATTAAGTAATCTTTCATGTCTCTTGTCGTCATGTGGTTACCAACCCTCTTCACTGCTTGTCTCAATTTTGAAATATTTTCCCTAAGTCTAAAGTTTGCACTTTTGTTGTGAAAAAGGTTAAAGTGTCAACAAGTTTAATTTTGATTGAATGGCTAGCCCAAATTTTGTATCTGATCAACAGTTTGTGTGGGAGAGTAGTTTTGATCTGTGCTGACTCTACATAAATTTCATTGATGTGATGTGATGACAAGTGTCATCCTTTTATTTCATCTCATGCCCTCTTGGGAGCACCTTTTCATAAAGCTAGCACATAAAGGAAATGTGTCATGCTGAGGTGAATAAGTGATGAACACGTGTTAGTTTACTATTGTAGTGCAAACTCACCTCACATTATATCTTTTATTTGTGAGGTTGGATTTGAGTAGTAGACTCAAGCAAAATTTATCACCATGGTTTTTCCCTTTTAGGGTTTCCACGTATATTTAGTGTCTTTTCATATGTGTATGATTTATGTGTGCTCTTAAATCTTGTTTGTCGAGTTAGATTGTTAAAAATTAACATACACTGATTCACCCCCCCTCTCAATGTATTGGTATTCTTTCAACACTTCTAACTATATTGACTTCCTTGTCATTAGTATATGTTAAATAAGTCAAGGTACAACAAGAAATAATATGACAAGGCTATGATTATATTCATTAGGATAGCCAAGGGTGTATAATCAAGTTATAATGACCAATCTTTCTTTAACACATAATACCCCATTAGTGAATCCAATTGTAAGTACTCTATATCATGGATAAAATTAGATTTATAATCAAGTTTCGTAGACAAAATTTATTCCTACACAACTACTCATGCTTCCATAGACAAATCAACAAATTATTAACATTTACAATCTTATGATTTCTCTACAAAATTAGTTTGGTTTTTATTTGTACCACACAAGGGATTATAAATGCTTTTACAAATTAATAAGTGCTTGCAAGTAGACAATTTTGAGTCCATCCTCAAGTGCCCAAGTTACTACAAGTAATGTAAGTGGATTAGTTCTCCAAAATTATCTTGTAAACACCAGTTTTGAGGCTGAAGACATAAAAAGGATGATGAGAAAGTTGTCAAATAATCTTATTCAACTACAACGACAACTTCCATAAATTCAAGTGTTAGGTAATTTTTGAAGTGGAGGATCAATTTTCAAAGGCCAAATAGATAGTGGAATATAAGTCTAAAGAATACAAATATTCTAGTCCTATTAGACAATATAAATAAAAATACATAAGATTACACAAGACATGATTATTTATAAATGAGAAAACCTTAAGGGAGAAAACCCACAACCACAAGATGTTCACAATTATATTATTAAGAATCAACACTAAATCAATAGAGTAAGGTAATTGGGAAACCTTTTATAGATTCTCAATCTATAAAATTACCTTATTCTACAATCTCTCAAGTTTTTACACACTAACAATGTATAAATGTCTTTAGTGTCTATTACAACGAGTTTGTAACCTTAAGTAACCTTGGTGCATTCACACAAATTTTTATGTATAGACATATTTATTAGAATACCAAGATTCATGTTACCATATTCCAAACATAAATGATGTCAACATACAACACTTATTGCCAAGTAAACTTTTCCACTACTGCACACTATTAAAAAATAGTTGCATCCTTTGTATGCTTGGTATCAATATATTTCTCATATAACCACCATTGTCAACTTCTCACTTGTGGTAGAATATTAAAATATACTTCACTCTAGATTTATTTTAGTACCTTATGTCATCTTATAAGGCATTATCTAACCCTCAAATAATGTTGCATATTCATTAGTTCTCTCACAAGTGCCCTTGCATCTCTATTCATGTTTCCAATATGTACTAAACACCTACATAGTTGTTATTTAATCTTCCAAATATTTTGTAGTGACTAAAATAACATCGTCATATATAAAAAGGTCATATATGATGTATTGTAACCACTGTCATAACGTCACCACATGTTAATCAACATAAAATGTTATACCACAATGCTAGAAACTCACCATATTTCATTTTATTCCACAATATTTCATCATATTACAACACAAAGAAGAATATAGATAAATTATTTCCTCAAAGACTATCCTAATTGAATATCCCATAAGTGCCAATGTTCTTCCAAAAAATATTTACTATAGAAGATAGTGCAATATTCAAACCAAAGAGATTGGCCTTGTTCTAAATAATGTAACAAGCCTATTTCATCTCTACACCACATGTACTCAGTTGTACTTACAAGTTTTTTCAAAGAGTTTGTAGTGAAGAAAACTAGTGGTGACACACTTGTAGGTATTCGCTTCTGAGGCATTTATTCAAGTGCCTATTTCCTCTTCTCTCTTGAGCCACCTCTAACCATAAGGGAATTAGAATATTTATTATCAATGATTTTTTATTTGTTTCTTCACTTAACAAAATGCTAATCGAATTTTCCAATTAAGCATTGTATCATTACTACTCATTGAAATTACAAGGTTACCCCATGAATTTGGTAAGGACCAAAATTAAAAATGCATTTTTCCTTTTCATCCATCTTGACTCCTATTGATGCAAGTTGAATTACTATCATATTAAAACTGTTTAAAAGATCAATTAAACACAACCACCATCCATCATTTTCAAAGAATATCTTATTTATCAAAAAAAAATTATTTACTAGGCTATTAGACTAACATGCAACATACCTAATTTCTTCCACATTAAATTTTTTATTTTCTCTGTTAGAAGTTTACAAAATTGGTCATTGTTGGAAAGGTTTTGTGTTAAGTGCTAATGTCATTTGTCCAATTACTTGATGTTGGGTATGTCTTTCTATATCTTAATAATGTATCCTACAATTCCAAATGTGATCATTTGGGTTGTCAAAATGCTTTCAAAATTGCTAAAATTTACTTCTTGTTTTATCACACATTAAACCTATCACCTATGTGTCTTGTTTCTATGTGAGCATGTGAATTCCCTTAGTCATATCCCCTAGAACCATATACTAAATTAATTTCCATTTGATCCTTAGATCCACAACCACTTAACTTTCAATAACTTGTGCTACCAATTCCCCTTGTTTCTCAATTTGTTCTACATAATGGTGACCAACTTGCATACTAATTTTTTTAACATGCACTAAAGGGTGACCTATTGTAGTTGGTATCCTCATGGCCCTATGGTCTTGACTTGTATAATATTGAGTTGTTTATTGGAGGGCCCTATTTGATCAAGTGGACATGAGTAATGAATCAAATCATGACATATGTCCTCTAATATGCTACAAATCTAAGCCATCAATCTGATAGAGCACCTGTTATGTATGCTTGTCATGTGATGATTACTTATTTCCATATACTTGAGTTCCTTCATTTCACTCCTATGGGGGCCCAATCCTTCCCTAAGTGCATTGCCACATGAGCCTATCATACTAAGACAGATAACTATCTATTTGAAAGAAAATTATTAGCAATTTTACAACTATACAAAGGGATTTATGATTGGTGGACCCAAATGACATTAGTGGTGATTAATTAGTGACTAAGATGTTCACATGAGCCAATGGAATGTCCATGCTAAGATTTATGTTTATAAAATAATGATACACTAGTTAAAAGTTGAACCTCCACAAGTATGTGACACATGTTAGTTTAAATAAGGTAATTTCATGTCTAGTTAGCTAATTTCTCTTTCTAGGTTGACCTATTAACATTAGTTAAGTCTCCACTTAGGTTTTTTTTTAATTGTCTCACTTATGTGGTTGAAACTTGTACTCACCTTTCAAGACACCAATTTAATGCATGCTTTACACATGTTCACACACTTGTCATATAAGCATACATGTGTTGTTCCTTTGGAGGGGTAGCTAGTTAGTCCTACCTCTACCTCCTCTATCTTGCCTATATATCTAAGTCACTCATTGTACATTCATACACTCTTCATAATGTATGATAGATATCCTTTTGTATTCATTGTTTTACTAATGGAAGATATCAAGCGATTGTTCTTTCAAATCTTGGCTTCTCCAATATGGTATCATAGCCATGATTACACATCCCTTTCTAAATCAAGGTGATCCCAACACTTATCCATATCATCAAAGTATCATGGAACCAAAAAAAACATCTCCATTAAATCTGAAAGGCCTAATAAGCAATTTTGTTTTTCTTTTATCAAGTTAAATAACTTTCAATTTTTATAAATTTTGTCCTTGTACTCAACGATACCGTACAAATCAGTGCGATATGAAAAAAATACAAAAACAATATTTTTTTAACAGAGGGTTGAATAGCCCCCTTCCCACTTCACCATTTTGGATCAAAATTATTTATTTGTAGGTCTAAATTCAAGATCTTGTAGTTTTGAGGGTTTTGTAGGTTTTTTTGGGGGATTTATAACATATTTGGCTTGTTATTTATCCTCCATTCACATCATGCTTGCTTATGAAGACATCATGAATAGCACAATCAAGTTTTTAGGAAGTCTTTTTCTCCTGCATAGATCAGTTTCCTTACCATATGGTTCCTTTAGGTCAAAGAATGGGAATGTAATACATTACCACAATTATTAGCCCCACCCACAAAGAAAACTCTTTATTTTGGCCATTATGAACCATCAAAAGGAGTAGATTATAGGTAATATGCAGAATAAAACCTCCACCATGCGATCTAAGTGAGCCACGATTGTTGCAGGTACCCATGGGGGGACCAGATCTTGTGTGTACAACCATAATTCCTCCTCGAAGGGAACACCGATTATTGAATTCTCTGAGCATGACTTGTTTGAGAGGATGCCACCTTTGGTGTTGAGTCACTGGATGTAGGAAACATGATTAGCAATGCCATAGTCTTTGTGGAAGAACTCTACATGTCGAAACATACATATATAAGTAAGATAAAGTTTTTTGTTTGCAAGTTTTTTCTAACCTGGGTTTCACTCTAGTTTTGGCCCTACTCATGTGGGGAAATCCAACTGATTCTAAGGTAATCCAAGCTACAAGACAAGATTTTAAACATGCAATAACATAGAATACCCCATTTTCCAACCAATTGTGCACATTTGCAACTTGTGCATGTCACTACTTGTGGCCTACAAAACTAAGTAGAAGAATTCTCTTTCACACCATATCAAATTCCTTCAAATGGTTCAAATTGCATTGGTGTCTATGGAGGAGTTTCAAAATTAGCATCCTCTACCCTTGTTGGTGGCACTTCCTTGACATGGTGGCCCTCTCCTCTACACTCAACCCCAAGCCATTTTAAAAGGTTCAAACCCACCCCTACCCTTACCCCCACCCAAGTCTTAGTGCTTTCTTATTACACTTAATCTAGTTATGATCAATCTAGAGAAAAATTACATGATAAAAGGTTGAGTTCACAATTAGCAATGAAATCACCCTATATTTTGGTCATAGCCTCAATTTTGACCTCCACAACCTTTTGCCACTACTATCCCTTCAAAAGAAGAAATTTTTTGTATTGAGGTGTTGCAGGTTCTTTAAATTCTTGAGCATACTCTTGCATGGCTAGTGAAGGCTCCTTTTGATTTATGCAACAACAAGAATCATTTTTCTATTCAATTGTTGAGATTTTTTTTTATAGGCATAACTCATATTGTCCATGGGAAGGAATTAACTTTTCTATCATAGTCCGTTGAGGAAGGATAGTGCACAATTGGAGAGGCCAAATATCTGTAGGTTCAATTACTTGTGCAACCTCCGTCATAGCTAGCAAAAGACCCTCAACAATTGTGCAGTCTACCAATGGCCTCATCGCCACATATCAAGTCACTTCCTTGAAGAAGCACCTAAAGAACCGGTCAATGGCTCCCTCGCTTGGTCAAGATTTTCAATGGTTATGTTGTATTTATATCTAAACATTTATTGTAATAGAAATTGTTGATTTTATTTTTTTCTAACAATTAACCACTAGTGATTTGTTAATTGTTGAGATGTGGTTAGTAGACCACTTGCCTTTTATGTTGATTTTCAGAATGACCATAAAGTGTTAAAAAAGGTTTATTTTTTCAATATATTACAAATGGGGAGGAGTTTTTTTGAGCTTGAATAGTCAACAAAAAACTCTTTTTGCCACAAAACTGTGGTGAAGCTAATTTTTGAAACTTGTGTTGTTTACACATTTTTTTGGCCTTCAAAGTCATAATTTGTAAGGAAAATTTGATAGGGCGTAAATTTCACCCCGATTATTAAAATTTTGCAATCTTTTTTATTTCTATCAAAATCTCACTAGGAATTCAAATTTGCATGTAATTTTAAGATTCAAATTTCCCGTTTATCAAAAATTGTAAAAATCATTATGCATTATAAAAAGTCAAATTAGGGATCCAATACTAAACAACATTATGATCTCTCTTGCATATATTTTTGGGAGACCTATGTTTGAACACTAATCATTTTGGGAGGAGAAAAAATGTATTTATACATTGATATTTTCTCATAATTAGACCATATTTAGAAACTACAAAATCAAATGTACATATTTTGGGAGCAATCAACATGGGAATGAATTATGTCCTTATGTCTCACATCATATCCTCTAACTTATGAGCAAGAAAACATCTCCTCCATCACTTGATCTATTACATTCAAATCTAGAGATGATATCTCCATGGCTTGTAATGATTCTACACACTAGGACATTGATTCAATTTTCCAAATCTACCATATTGGGACACATTTCTATTATACATATCATCTCTATTTGTAGAGTTCCACATTATAGATTTGGATGATACAATTGAGGAAATATGTCTTCTATTTGATGAAATTCATATCAACACTATTGTCACTCCATACCCATCTTTGGATATTTCTCTTGTCTTGCCTACATTAACTTTTATAGTGATAGATTTTGCATATATTCATGAGTTCACATATCCAACTCAGTCGTCATCCATTTTAAAATTGTTTGTAGTAGTATATGATTCTCATCAATCCAATTATCACCATACATCCATGGTTCCTATACTTGAACCATATATACTACTTGATTCATCCTATTATCATTTGTCATAGCTCAACATTAGTTTGGATATCTTTGAGCATCATTCAAAGATTATCATGGGCATTGTTTTAGTCTTTAGATCATGTGAAAAATTCAAATACATTCATCTTATTTCCTACATATTCCTATCTAGAATGGGAAGTCATCTTGCACACATGCGTGGTGTTTTTTCTTCCCAAGGGGAGAAATGTTCAACATTCATGGATCATCTTCAAAATCTAGTGTCGTTCATCTCCAACACTACAAGAGGCATTTTAAGGGGAATTTGCTTGGTTTTTCTTCCTATCTTAGTTTTAGGAGGGAGAATTTCTTCATATGGGGTTGTAACTTTCTCACCTTTTAGAGGGGTGACATAGACCTTGCCTCTTTCTTCTCCTATGGGGGGAACATGTATTGTGCAATATACTATAAGTAGTCCTTGGGGGGTCATGTTGAGTCCTCCTTTTATCTTCTATATTCTTCGATTGTACATTTCATTGTATCATTTCTCTTTTGGCGAGGAATTTTTATTCTAAGTTTTTCTCCTTTACTCCATTTGTACATGGGTACCTAACATGGCCTAATAGTATAGACCCATAATTATCATCATATTTTCACATATTACTCCCTACGTGGAAATTATGGGGTGGTGTTAGTTTAAATAGGGTCATTTCATGTCTAGTTAGCTAATCACCCTTTTTAGGTTGACCTTTTCACACTAGTTAAGTCTCCACTTAGGGAATTTTCTATTTGTCTCACTTTATGTGGTTGAGAACATGTACTCAAATTTTGAGACACCTAGCTCATGCACACTTTACACATGCTCACACATTCATTATATGAGAATACATTTGTTGCACCTTTGGAGGGGTAATCGGTTATTTAGTCCTACCTTCCTACCTCCTCTACCTTGCCTATATATGCAAGGATCTCATTGTTCATTCGTACACTCTTCACAATATATGATAATAATCATTTTGTGTTCATTATTTCACTAGTGGAATATATCAAACAATTATTCTTTTAAATCTTGGCTTCTCCAACAACACCATCAATCTAAAGAATCAAAGGTAAATCTATGGTTGAGATCAAACGGGCTTTAAAGGTGTTAACCCAATCACTAATATTAGTAAAGGTTCATATGCCCATCAATGTTAATTGTTCAAATTAATGGACAACAATGGGTGTAATGTGTTGCATTCAATGAATACAATTTTTTACCTTCCTAGAAAAATAATTCAATTGTGCTCTAATCTATTTTTTAATTCTATGCTTATAGATCTAGAGATAAAGGTGTTTGTAATTCCTTAAAGTTGTGTGAGATTGTATTAATTATTGAGCCTTATTAAAATATCAATTTGGAAGATGTTGTAGTATGAGTAAGAATTGCTGAGTGTAAATTCCTTATTTCTCTTTATCAATTCCTAAAGAAAAACCATAGTTTTAGGAATTATACTATGTCCTTCATATTGTTGAGTTTAGATCCTTAATTGAGACCCACCACCTAATTACCTGACCATTTCTACCAAGAGAAAAATAGCTCTATACCTAACTAAGGTAGTCCCTTGGTCATTTAAATTCTTCAAATGAGTGACCAATCATGGTGTTCTTACTAGTCTATTAGAAGATAGCAGGGAAAATTTAGAGATTCAGTCACTTCCATCAAGGGAGGTTCCTTGTTCAAAGAACACTTTGACAAAGAAAATTACCACACTCCTATTTGTAATGGGTGGAGATTTGACTTAGGAAATTTCATCATCCCAAATTATTACATTGATCTAGACACTATAGAATGTACTACAAAGATATATAACCTTAGGATTTTTTTGTATCTGATGCTATTGGTGTTAAGATTTTTACAATTGGTGAGGGATTCTTCCACAAATTTTTTCTCTTGAATTATAAATCTCACAGTCCTATAGAATTAAATGAATTAAATATCAAATATTATAGGCATAGATACAACTATAGGGTGAAGTGGCTACCAAACTTTAGTTTCAAGAATAACGGGAAAGGACCATAACCCATTCAAGATATATAGATGGATCTATTTGATGTAATGCCATTTTCTCTCTAATTCAAGGATATATTAGGGGATGTGTCAAGTGATGGGTGATGAGATAAATCATTTTCTACTTTTCATTTTACTGTTTTATGCTTTAATCATTTCTCCTGCTAAGTTTCAAAGACATTACCAAGACCTTAGATACCTTTTATATGCCTTTTATACACTTTTAAGCAATTTTAAGTATGTGGAAATATATTTTTGTATGAATGCATGATTTTTTATGAAATTTAGTATGATTCTATGTTTAATTTATGACTACTAGTAATGTGGATGCAAGGAATAAGACTAACACCTTGCAACAAGAAAGACTGTCAACCCACAACAATAGTTTTTTAGCCTACGACATAAGGATTGTGAATGGTTGCAGAGAAGAATTCAAACATCCAAAGTGCGACACTTTCAGAAGGAAACCAAGGTGATCAATTATTGATCAACCTAAGTCACTGCATAATACTCTCACTCGCCAAATAAGACTATCGGGAGGAGAAGGAGTCTACTCTTACCAGGACTAATTTATGACAAGACTATTCTCAAGAACACGTGTCTATTAAGCAATTAAAAAATTGGGCATAAAATTCTAGTTTGGATTCTCTACTCTTGCTTTATAGTTATTGTTTTCTATTTTAAACTAAGTCTTCTTTGTATCTTTGAGAGAGAGTTTATTGTTGCTTTATGAGTTTTTTTTCAGTCTGTGAATAATAGAACTCCTCACAAACCCTATATAGTGGGATCTTCTATCGAGGAGGAAATCTAGTTGATAAATTGATTATTGCTAGTTAGTTGTTTATCTATTACCCAATAGTTGCAACAATAGAATATGTGTTATTGAATAAAATATCTTCAAAAAATTCATGTTAGATTATATGTAAGAGTTTAGTGTTAGAAGGCAATAAAGGAAATTAGTTTGGAATCATGATTAACTTAGTAAGTGAGTGTTTGAAAACTTTTTTGGAAGCAACAAATTAAGCAAGGGTCACTTGAGGTGCTTCTAACCCACTTCATTTTCTATTAGATTAAATAATGCATTGTTGAATTCAATTAGTAGTTTTTAGTTACATGCATGTATTGTAATTTATGAATTCCATTCTATAGTTTTGAATTGAATTTTGTAGCTTCATATTTGGTTTCATACCCTGGATGAATTAGCTAGGTCAGGACACTACATTTCTAACAATTGACAGTTTCAGTCTTTTAAGCATTAGGTACCCATAACATAAGGTAACAATTTACATTTATTTCCACTATTTTGTGAATTAGCAATTTATTCTCATTTCCAACTTTCACTGTATTTGTACATGTCTATTTTTCTATACTCCATTGATTTAGGATGTGTTAAGAATTTGTGAATGAATATAATTTACAAGCACTATCTAAAGTTTTACGACTCCTTGGTTGATAATTTAATGCAACCCTCTTGTGAAAGATGAACTATTCAATTAGGGTTTCTTAGGTCCTTTGAGTTGTGTGTATACCCAGTATCACCACATTAATTAGAATTTAGAGAGGTTCTACAATGGGTATTTATGTTAGCCTCACTATATAAAAAAGGAGCATTAATTTTTGATACTAATATCAAGGGCATATATCAAATTACCTTGTTTAATTATGCTAGTTATTTGTCTAATCATTTAAGAGGACTTGAAAATATTAAAAGGTAGAGTAAAATGAAATCATATAAATGGTATTCTATGTTGTGCCACATTTACCTCTATGAATTTACTAGTTGTTGGGATACAAAATTGAATGTGTAACTATATGAAAATGAATCTATAATGAGAGTATGTAAACCCATGTAGTTATGGACTCACCATCTAGATAAATATGACCATAGGTCTCACTTCTATATCTTTGAGGATTAATTTATCGTCCATATATTGTATAAGATAGGTTTCAATTGACCTAGAATTCCCATAGGTTTTTATGAATTCCTTAGGGCCTTAGATTAACTACCAAATATTGAAGGGATACATAATTGGGGAGAATGGTTTCTACATGAAGAATACATAGTTATCTAATTTTTGGGTCCATAAAATTACCCATAACTTGTCATAATGAGTGCTAACTAGAATATTTTATTTAAAATATCTATGAAAAATGTGTGGAGCCAACTCTATACATTTTAGGAAACATGAAAAGAAGAGTATCCTCCCATCTCATGCCAAGGTTTGAGACTTTAAAATATTGGATCTTGAAGGGTATATACAAATAAGTGACATTATTTTTCAAGTGGGACTATAATTTGCAACAAACAAAAGCTATGAAGCTAAATGATTCATTAAAAAGATAAAGTGAGAATTAAAACTTTTTGGATATGAACATAAGTTTGATGAAGTAGAGGAGATCATTAGGAGCTACATAGATGAGAATGGGAAAATAGATAGGATCAATAACAATTAAAGAAAACTCAAAGAGTCTAATCCTAAGAACTTTAGGGGATTTATTATAAAAATCAAGGACACTATCCATAAAATGCAATCCTTGTTACATAATTGGGACACATTATGTAGGATCTCAATAGGCCAATCCATTGTTTCTTCTGACCCAACTTCTAGAAATAAAATGGACCAATTAATAAAAATAGAGACAATCCAACAATATAATATTGCATGAAGGTAGCACAAGCTAAGGTCAAGTAAGTATTGGATGAAGGATCTTTTGGATTTTATCAAAAAGAAAAATCATAGGAGGATCCTCAATCTCTTAAAGTCCTAGTAGGATTTGAGGGGGATACTAATGAGTGTAATCCAACTAATATATATATTTAAGGGTAATTATATCTCCTAAACAGTCATAGAGAATTCAAGCCACTAATACTAATTCTATTATTGTGCTAAGTGAATTAAGTAGGGATGGTTCAATGCAATATGTTAGAAAAAAGGTATAAGAAACATTTATGGAAGATGATTAGTTCATCATAACTAAATAATTAAAAAAAATTGCTATTAGATTGAATTTTTTTGTTTAGACTAACCTTAAGACTAGATAAGATTATGCAAAATATCTAGGTTTTAATCCTAAAATTGAGGAGGGTGATGCAAAATTAAATTTAATTATTGATCAAATCACCCTAGAGAAAGCAAGAAGATTGATGAGAGAAAGTGGATGCTTGTTCCTACCTAGTTGGGATATAAAATCACCCTTGGAATGATACCTATGAGGAATAATTTAGATCAATTATGCCATTGATTTGGGTTTCCCAAGGATTGAAATAGGAACTCTAGTGGTTAAAAGAGGTGGATACACCCTTGCTTTTAAGGATGTGGCCTTGAGTGTGCATACTAATTTTTTTAATGAGATAGTGATAAAAAATAAGAAAAGGATTATGATTTTATCCTTTAGGATGTTATTAGATTGAATCATGAGTTAAGGAAGGAGAAGACAAAGTAAAAAAGTTATATGTAAAAAATTAGGACACTAACATCAAATACTCCTCCAGAAAGGCCAATTCAAGATACAAGACTCCTCCAGGTGATCAAAAAGTGTTATAAGAGGAAATTAAAAAATTCAAAGTGAAATAAGGAACTTGTATCTTAATGCCAAACATGATACTAAAGAG
Source organism: Sequoiadendron giganteum (assembly GCA_007115665.2). Taxonomy (NCBI): domain Eukaryota; kingdom Viridiplantae; phylum Streptophyta; class Pinopsida; order Cupressales; family Cupressaceae; genus Sequoiadendron; species Sequoiadendron giganteum. The sequence continues at coordinate 95,547,555 of CM021110.1, read as the reverse complement.
CTCATTAGGGGAATTATTAGGGAAATAATTATAAATTTGATTAGAATGGTAGATGGATTTTGGGAATTTCATAGAAATTTGAGAAGTTATAATCTTGATACATGAATGACGTAAATACAAAGTTGATGGAGCCTAATATAAATTATATTTATATGATTGTTATGAAGATTATTCATAAAATTCCAAATGTAACATTGATAGATTGAATTAGATTATTTTTATTTTTGAGACTACACACCTCTTCAACAAAGTCTTAGCTATGATCTCAAAATTGTAGATGTTGTTAAATGGGAAGGATGAGGAATTTGAAGGATTTATTAAGTTTGTATTTTCAGATAAAGGGGCCCTGATGATCAATCAAAGGAAGTTGATATCTAGAAAGGTTATTTTGAAAATATATTTCCTCTATGGCTAAGTCTTATCTTTCAAAGTGACAAAGTAGATCCTATATTGGATGGCTACTAGGTGGACAAAGCTATTTCCATTGAGAGTATAATGTGAGGATTTATTAAAGGGCTAAAGATAATGTTAGATACTAGATAGACAACTAATGTTAACAATATCAAGATTATCTTAGAAATTGTGTGGCCATTCAATGAAGAATTTAAGGACTGGATTAAAATATATGAGAAGGGACACTAGTTGATGAGAAATTCTATCCTTTTTCAATTTCTTGTGTTTATTCTCATGTTTTATTGAGCATGACAATGCATCCATTTCAAGAATGCTAGAATCATGTAGTGGAAAAAAGTGATGGAATTTTTCCTCTTTATCTATAAGTCATGTCTTTTACAGAATGGTGGAAATTTTGGCATAAGGTTTGAATTAAAGTTAAAAAGTAGTTATTATTTATCATTTAGAGATGTCTTTGAAGTGATGTGTATCATAGAAATTTTATTAATTGAATATATTTGTACTGTAAAGGGCATTCAACTTTCTCTTTCAAGTATGAAGTCATTTTTTGTTAGTAGTCATAGATTGTGTGCTATATAATATTGAACTTCTCTTCTAGAATGAGTAGTCATAGATTGTGTCCTTTTCATCCCTATAATGCTTCACAACATACTACCAAGAAGAAACTATTTCCTAGGTGTGTGTACCTCAATGGGAATTGAATAAAGTTATTCATTGTGCGATGTTGTATTCTAGTATCTCTTATGTTGGATACCTATTTAGCTTCAAGCTTCATAAGATGAGGATGGGGATTTACTGGGATCATAATATGGTTCCTTATAGCCCCCACCACTAGGAGATTGAAGAAAAAAACACTATATTTTATCCTTCACTACCACCTTCTTGAATAAATAATGGATGTAATGCTTTATTATATTTGTGTACTTGGTTGTGATGTTCTTGATGAGTCTATTTTTGTAGTTTGTTGGTTTCTTCTCTTGAAAATGTTTAACGCATAGTTGAGCTAAGAAAATAAAGATAGAGTTATCCCTTGTGATTTATTTCTTATGTCCTATAAGGGAAATCTTTATCAAACTGTATCTCACTACTATGGAAAAGAAAACAAACATGAGAGCTCATGTGAATTCCTAATATTTAATAAATTTATATTGCAAAGGAAATTGAAAAGTGCCAATCATTTGTGTGAGATGAGAATTTCCATATTCTATAAGAGAAATTTCTTCTCTTTTTACAAGAGATTTTTGGGAGGGAATTTATGTAATACATGGTGTAGCATTTTTAAGAATACAAAAGGTGCAACAAAATTTTGCAGGTCTCTTATTATTGTAGTTTTTTGTGTTATTATAGTTTGACGAAATTACTGCAATAAGTTATTTATTTATATTTTAGAATTATTTATATTTATTTGGGCTATGGTTATGTGAGTTGTATATCTCTATATGCACATTTATTGTATTTTATACTAATAATATGCTATTTGGTTATTTCTAGGAATGTTGTAAAATGATATGTTAAATTTGTTTTATTTAACACAATATATTTCATTTGTAGTAGAAATATATACCATCATAAAGGACCATTGAATAGAATGTAGGGTTTAAATAAAGAACTTATTTTTTATGCTAACTCCATAAGTTGTAGTTAAATATCTATAAGCAACTTTAAAATATTTTATATCTTACAATATTTTATTGCAGGAGGATCTCAATCCTTGAATCAATACCCAATTAATAAAGGCACTAGTCATCTCTTCTAATTCTCTATATTTCTTCAAATACCACCTCATCCCCTTATTCCTTTAGTGATGCTATTGGGGCCTCAGGAGGACTTATTGTTATGTGGAATCCAAACAGACTAAGTGGCTATGAACTTTTCAAACTAAGAATAGTTTGGGGGTTCATTTCACCCATGCTGGGTCTTCCTGGATCCTCATCAATATATATTCCCCTAATGTGAGGAATGCTAGGAAAATCCTTTGGTTTGAACTTAACAACTAGATTTAGATAATAAAGAGGCCTATTGGTTACTTGCTGGTGATTTCAACTCTCCCCTCTACCCCTCTGAGAAATGTGAGGCTCTTATGGATTAGAATGACAATATGGTAGACATGGTAGATTTGTTGAGTAGTACTAGGCTTGTTTATATTGAATTGCAAGGTCAAAACTATATTGGGAATAATAGGAGATTGGGAGCTAACCTTATACAGGTTAGGCTTGATCGGTTCCTATTCTACCCTAATTGGGTCATCCTACATAGATCCAATTTGTAGGCTCTCCCTAGGAGAGTATCTGATCATAACCCTCTCCTCCTCTTTTTGAATGAACACTCTATTGTTGGACCCTTTCATTTTAGTTATGAACTCATGTGGAGCTCTCACTCAGACTTCAAAGACAAAATTGCTAATTTGTGGAATATCCCTATTCATGGCTCTCCATGTTTAGGGTTTTTCAAAAACTTAAATATATCAAAAATATGGTGAAAGGATAGAATAAGTGGGTTTTCAGGGATGTCTTCCATAAAAAAAGAGACATCATTGTTAAACTTAAAGAGGCCCAATCTAGAATGGAGAATGGGCATGTTAGTGAATAGACCTGCCAAGTTGAGAAAGGTTACCACACTGAATGGGACAAAATTATAAAAAGAGAAGAACTATTTTGGAAACAAAATTCCAAAATTCAATGGTTAAAAGAATGGGACCACAACTCTTCCTTCTTCCACATCTTAAACTCAAACACATGAAAAGGAACTAGATAAAGAAGCTAAAGGATGACCTGGGGATGGAAGCCACTACTCCTACCTAGATTGGTCAAGTGGCCTCTAGATATTTTTAACAATCCTTCTCTAATCCTTTTGTCATTCCAAACTCTACTCTAGATGATTGTTTACTAGATTTCATTCCACCAAATGTAACCAACTTAGATAATGTTGCTATTCTCAGGGTTGCCACTCCTGGGGAAATCAGGTTGGAAATTTTTAGTATGGGAGCCTTCAAAGCCCTTGAACGGGATGGCTTCCCTCTGGCCTTCTTTCAGAAGTTTTGGGAGATCATGGGAGAGGATATCTTCCTTGCTGCCAAGGACATTTTTAGATTGGGAAAACTTTTAAAACAATTGAATCACAACTTTTTATCCCTTATTTCCAAAAATGATGATCCTCAGATCATGGCTGACTTTAGGCCCATCAACTTGTGTACTACCATTTATAAGATCTTCTAAAAAACCCTTGTCAATTACCTAAAACCTCTCCTTGATAAGATGATTAATCCCTATCAAAGAGGCTTTGTCCTTAGTCACCACATTATGGATTCTGCCATTTCCACTCATGAAATTCTTCACTCCATGGATAGATGTAATAGTGCTGGTATGGCCTTCACAATTGATATATACAAAGCCTATGATAAGGTTCTATAGATTTTTCTTCTCAAAGTGCTTGCTAGGTTTGGCTTCAATCACACTATCGTTAATCTCATTTATGAATGCATATCTATGGTCAAATATTCTATTCTTGTTAATGGGGTTCCACATGGATTTTTCAATGGTAGGAAAGGGATTAGACAGGGAGATCCTCTTTCTCCCTATATATTCATTATGGTTGCTGATGTCTTAAGCTGTAATATCTCTAGAATGTTAACTGATGGTACTATTAAAGGAGTCAAACCTGCTACATTCCTTGATCCTTCATCTATTCAACAATTTATGGATGACACCATCCTATTTGGGAAAGCTTCGGAGGTGGAAGCTAGGAAATGGAAGAATTGTCTAAATAAATATTCTTATAGCTCTAGCCAATGCATAAAATACAATAAGAGCATGATTTAATTATTCAACAACTCTCAAACCCTTTAGGATAAAGTGACTGCTATTTTGGGCTGTAAGAGTGCTTCCCTTCTTGTTGTGTATCTTGGCCTTCCACTTACAGTTAAGGAAGTCACCCCTAACTTTTGGAACTCAGTCTTGGAAAGAATGCAGAGGAAATTGGCTAAGTGGAAAGGCTCCATTCTTAGTCATGCTGGTAAATTGCAACTTATGGCTTCTGCTCTTCAAGGGATACCTGTGTACTTTCTATCAATTTTAAAAATTACTAGATATATTACAAAGAAATTTGAAAGAATCCAAAGGAATTTTATTTGGTATGGTACCGAGGAAAAGAAGAAGTTGTCTTTGCTAAATTGGGATACTATTTTCTTTCCTAAAACCAGTGGTGGTCTAGGTATAAGAAAAATCTAACCAACTAACAAGGCTCTTCTTGCTAAGGTTGGTTGGGATCCTTTGAGAAACATGAAAGACTGGTTGCTGGTATGTGTGACTAATCATTCAAATACTGTACACTCATAACGTATCGTTGGGTTTGGGGCATTGTCTCAAAAAAAAATTTCGTTAACACATCAAGGTTTTTTCCTACTGACACGTCAAGGTTTTTTCCCCATTGACATGTCAAGGTTTTCCCATTAACATGTCAAATGAAAAATGTCTATAAAACCCTAATTCTAGAAGGTTCGAAAAAGCTTGTTATAAGCAGCTAGGATGTATGTTACGACATGGTATTCGCGAGATTGTAATCTTCTTTGCATTGGATAATAAAATCATTGGGTGGCTGAGCTTCTATGGATGTAGTCCATATTGGGTGAACCACGCTAAATTTTTGTGTTGATCTCTTTTATGTTATTCTTCATTGTTATTTTTGGGTTATTTAATCTGCATATAATTGTTAATGTTTATTGCTCTGATCTGTTTGAAACCTAAAAATGGTGCATAGTTCTGAATGCAAAGTACCTCAATAACACCCCCCGATCAAATGTCTCTTTTATGACCACTCTCATGGATTCTTAATCTGGAACAATATCTGTAGGGTCAAACTATTGCTACACACTAGTCCAAGATGGAAACTTGGTAATGACAACAAAATAAAGTTATTGGAGGATCCATGGCTACTTGAAATACCCCTCAATCAATTTGATTTCAAGATTTTGATGGCCCTTTTTGTTGATTATTTTGGTAATTACCCGTTGGACTATTTATCTAGTCAACAAGGTTCTATGAAGTGGAAGGTTTTGGAGAGTTTTTTCCATCACTCTACAGAGTTAAGGCACCATGCAAGGAATCTTTAGGATGTTCTCTCTCTAACCAAAATACCCATTTTCTCTCAAGAGGATGAATTCTACTGAACCAAGGAAAGCAAGGGTAACCTCTTAGTTAAGTTAGCTTACTGTCTATTGTCTTTGTAGGGAACCCATAGTAGTTTTTGGAAACACATTTGGAATATGAAAGTTACACCAAAAATAATTTTCTTCTGGTGGACAAGTCATAACAGGATCCTCACCCAGGATAATTTAACAAAACAGGGATTTCAAATCCCTAACAAATGCATTCTATGCAAGAATGATGAGGAGTCTTCCCCTCACCTGTTACTCCACTGTCGCTTTGTTGTTGAAGTTTAGGAGTCCGCCCTTCAAAAATTGGGTATCTATTGGATCATGAATGGATATCTTAAGAGCTTTGTGAATAATTGGCTCCATCCCTATTATCACCCTCTACCCAAAGAAATTTGGCAACAGGTCCCTCCCATTATCTACTAGTGTTTATGGAAGGAAAGGAATAATAGGGTATTCCAAAATGTGGGAAAATTCCCAAAAGAGGTCTTTAATATTGGTTTTAGACTTCTTACTGAGAATATATCCCTCTTATGGTTGGAAACCTCTAAGCAAACTCCCTAAGACTTGGAAATCACCATGAAAATTCTTGGAACATGTCTCTGGATCTCAATTCCTTTGAAAACTCAAAAGCTTTAGCTAGGATAAACACAAAATGGAAACCCCCTTTTGATGGTTGGCACAAAATCAATTTTGATGGTGCTATGAAAGACAAACCTAGCCTTGTTAGCATCAGGGGCATCATAAGAGATCAAAAGGGTAGAATGGTTGCTAGGTTTTCTAGTGGAATTGTGATTCAAAATTCTATGAAAGCTGAGGCAAGGGCACTTTTGAGTGGTGTCAAGATTGTTGTTTATATGGGGCTAAAGAATATACACATTGAGGGGGACTCCAAATCTATGATCATAACAACACAACAAAAAATTAGCACCGAATTTTGCGCTAGAATTTAGTGTATTTGAGTGCATGAATTGAACAATTTGGCTGGTGCCAAACTCAACGCAAACAGGCATGGCCAACTCAGCGTCGGATTTTGTGCCATTTTTTGCATCAGATTTAGTGTCGTATTTAATGTTGATTTTAGCATCAAGACATCATAATGCCTCTGTTGGTGCCTAAAATTGTGCCGGGTAGTAACGTCGAAAATTGCGCCGAAATAGGCGCCAATTTGGCTTTCGGTTTTACTTCCATGTCTACTCCCATTTTTGCTTCTAGTTTTGCTTCCAATTTGATGTCCAATTTTACCTCCAGGTTTGCTTCCAATTTTTCTTCCATTTTTGCCTCTAATTTTTCTTCCAATGTTGCTTCCAGTTTTGCTTCCGGTTTTCCTTCCAGTTTTTCTTCTGGTTTTGCTTCTAGTTTTGCTTCCAGTTTTGCTTCCAGTTTTGCTTCTGGGTTTGCTTCCAAGTTTTCTTCTGGGTTTGCTTCTGGTTTTGCTTCTAGTTTTGCTTCCAATTTTGCTTCTGGTTTTTCTTCCAATTTTGCTTCCTATTCGCTTCCATATTTTCTTCCGGTTTTGCTTCCAAGTTTTCTTCCGGGTTCGCTTCCAGTTTTGCTTCCAATTTTACTTCTAGTTTTGCTTCCAAGTTTGCTTTCGGTTTTTCTTCCAATTTTTCTTTCAAGATTGCTTTTAGTTTGGCTTCCAATGTTGCTTCCTTTTTTTCTTCTAAAAATGCTTCTTTTTTTGCTTCCATTTTTTTTTTTGCTAGATTTTTGCTTCCTTCCATTTATTAATTTAATATGTTTTATTTCAATTTGATTAGTTAAATATATCGTGCCTCTTAAATAACTCATATGATTATAGAGTAAGTAATTTAATTATTTAACTCATGATTAAATAACAATATAATTATTGTAACATGATCATCATCTATAATTAAAACAAGTGAGTCAAATATCTATAATTTAATTGAATTTGACAACATCCATCCTGAGGAGTAAATTAAAATCATCATACTTAATAAATATCCATCCAAAAATCATCAACCACTTTTAGTATATATAAATTGACAAGTCAATACTGATAAGATCATCATCATATACAACTAAAACAAGTGAAAGTCAAATATGCCAGTACATCAAAAACATGTCAAAATGATACATGTCCAACAATCGACATAAGTGAAAATGATACATGTACAAATGATATAAATAAAATTGATAAATTATGTAACTCAAATTGATACAAGTCAAGATGATACATTTCCAAATGATATAGTGAAAATGATACATGTCAATATGATACAACTCAACAATATAGTACTGTAGGCTATGAAAATGATACATATGATAGTAACCATGAAAAGAGTCATCATAACGATATATCAACAATGATCCATGATGTAGTCTATATGATCATGAATCTCACTGGTTACTATCACCAACTGTCTCATTATCATCATTGTCATCAGCCTAGGTGTCTTCCATATCTACTTCATCATCATCCTCTACCATGTGATTTGTACCAGCAGGACACATATTTTGTGGATCTATATCATGTTGAGGATCATCTTGATCTTCTGGAAGACCCGTGTTCTGCAAAAAAAACATTTAAAATGAAAATTTATTATTTATTTCATGCAATAATTTATTTTTCTATTATATATCTAATAATACAACATATGAGATGAAACCATAATCATATTACATCATATCAAAGTGCACATACCATAATAAAATTTTAAAAAAGTTATAGCTAATATTTGTGAGTTAGGAGAAACTTAAACTTTCAAAAACAAAGCCAATTAGGCTTGCAGACTTGTGGATCAGGCCAACATTTGGTGGAAGAGGAAGAAAGATGATTGGAACTCTGGAGGCCCACCATAATGGATTTCAGTATTCAACCATGAGAGAAGAAGAGAGAGCTGATATCATGTATCAAAACATTAAGCATGCATTCTTCTAGCCAGTGGAGAAGGAGATGATTGCTTTGCTTCATTTTCATTTGCATAACCATATCATGACATGGGAACCAAGAAGACCAAGGATGTCCAGTTTTATGTGGAGGTAATGGATGTGGTCCAAACTTTAGGATGGGAAAGAAGTTCAATGTATCTGATGAAATTGAGGAAGAACAACAAGAGAGGGATATGAGAAATAAAATCAATACAAAGTTTCAAGGATTTGTCAAGCGAGTATGAGAGCTATGGGAGCAACCTCATCTAAAATATTTTGAAATAGAGTTTGATATACCATTTAGAGAGCTTGGTTTTCATGGAGTTCCTTTTAAAGCCTCTGCTTTTATTGTTCCTATGGTAAACTGTTTTGTAGAGTTGGTGGAATTACCTTTCTTAGTAATCGCTATTAGTGAGATTGAGAAATGTAAACCTTGCGAGAGTAGGACTTGGGAAAAAGGCAATTGATATGGCTATTGTTTTCAAATACTTCAAGTAGGATGTAATATGAATGTACACCATTCCTCAATCTTCACTTGATGGCATCAAGGAATGGATGAACTCCATGGATATAAAGTATTATGAAAGCATAATGAACTTGAACTAGTGGCTAATTTTTAAGACTATTATTGATGATCCAGATAAATTTATTGAAGATGGTGGTTGGGAATTTTTGAATATGGAAGCTAGTGATTCTGATTTTGATAATTTAGAAGAGTCAGAACAAGGATGTGAACCTTGTGGTGTAGAACAAGAATCAGAATCAGATTTCATGTAGCCACCATCAAGAGTGTTACAAGGCAACAAGATGGGGGGAATTATTATATAAGGATAATTTTCAATGTGCAGGTACCGGCTTTAATGCCAACTACAATGGCGACATTGAAATTCCCTAGCAGTATTTATGTTAAGGAAATTTCCTTTAGGTGCAAGGATTCAAAGCACACCAACCATGTGGTACAAATGATTAAATCCTAGAGATGATCTGTAGCAATAAGAGTCTGAAAAGGCAGAGAGAGCTACACTGGCGACTCAAGAGAAACTTCAACTTTTAAAAATAAAGACAATTAGGCTGGCAGACATGTGGATTAGACCAACATTTGGTGGAAGAGGATGAAAGATGACTATAACTCTAGAGGCCCACCATAATGGATTTCAATATTCAACCATGAGAGCAAAAGAGAGAGTTGATATCACATATCAAAACATTAAGCATGCATTCTTCCAGCCAGCGAAGAAGGAGATGATTACTTTGCTTCATTTTCATTTGCATAACCATATCATGGCGTGGGAACCAAGAAGACCAAGGATGACTAGTTTTATTTGGAGGTAATGGATGTGGTCCAAAATTTGGGAGGGGCAATAAGGTCAATGTATGATCATGCAGAAATTGAGGAAGAATAACAAGAGAGGGACAAGACTGCATAAACACAAAACATGTAAGAGAGCTATGGGAGAAGCCTCATCTAAAATATTAGATTACATAATCATGGACTACAAAAACACAAAACATGTAAAAAAGAAAAGATGTTAAAACTGCAAACTGATTATATCCCGCAAATATGATCATGCTATCCATAATGCACGTACTCATTTTAAGGCATTCAAAAAAAAAAATAGAGATATAGTCTCCCCACGAAAATACAAGCATACATAGTAACCAGGGATTAAATTCCTTTAACAGTTCTCTCAAAAACATACAATGATAAAAAAATTAGCTTTCAATTAACAAGGATAAGGACAAGAACTTATGATTCACCTCTAGACGTAGAAGGGAGCTTCACTTGAGCACCCCCATGTAGCTCTCCTCCCTTCCTCTCTTCATTTATATGACCACCAGTCTCACCTCAAGCTACTCTTGCAAAAAAATAAATATCATATTCATTACAATTAGTCTAGGTTTCTTGTTTCTACAACCCCCTTCTCCTCCTTCCCTTACAATCACAAAAAGCATGAATCCTTCACAGACAAAACCCCAAATTCTCAACAGTCAAAATGGATATAAATTAAAAACACAAAATACACCAAAATTAAGATCAGGCTCCTCTAAAACCAAAGAAGAAAAAGCAAAAAAGAATCACATAAAATTGACGCTTCTGGAACAAAAGTATTCGACCACATATTTGTGTCTAGAGGTCAAGAGATCGAGACTCGAGGAGCTTATTTCATTTTCACTACCTTGTCTCACATTTTCAAATCTTCGCTAGCTTAATGGCAAATTAAAAATAAATGATTTCATTGAAACCCTAACTATTACTAAAGCCTTCTTAAAAAGGAGCATCAATTTAAAACATATAAATGAAAGTCCTTTCAGGGCTTAAATAGACTAGCCTATGCACTAACACCTTCCACAAACAAATAGAGGGCATTGCAATATAATACAAAATAAAATAAAAAACAAAAGTAAATTGTGAACCAAGATGAGCACCACAGACCTTGTTTTGAAGCACAAAAATGCATTGTTCAATAAAATTTGAACCTCCATCAATCCATTGCAATGAAAACCAATCATAATCCCATCAAATCCATGAAATACTAAGGCATAAACATATCCTCGTCCTCCTGCCACTCCTCCTCCTTAAGAATTTTTCAAGTGAGTAGGAGAGCTATGGGAGTAGCCTCATCTAAAAGATTTCGGTATTCAACCATGAGAGCAGAAGAGAGAGCTGATATCACGTATCAAAACATTAAGCATGCATTCTTCTAGCCAACGAAGAAGGAGATGATTACTTTGCTTCATTTTCATCTGCATAACCATATCATGGTGTGGGAACCAAGAAGACCAAGGATTTCCAGTTTTATGTGGAGGTAATGGATGTGGTCCAAACTTTAGGAGGGGCAAGAAAGTCAATGTATGATCCTGATGAAATTGAGGAAGAACAACAAGAGAGGGACAAGACTGCATAAACACAAAACATGTAAGAGAGCTATGGGAGTATCCTCATCTAAAAGACTAGATTACATAATCATGGATTGCAGAAACACAAAACATGTAAAAAAGGAAAGATGCTAAAACTGTAGACTAATTATATCCTACAAATAAGATCATGCTATCCATAATGCACATACTCATTTTAAGGCATTCAAAAAAAAAAATAGAGATATAGTATCTCCACTAAAATACAAGCATACATAGTAACCAAGGATTAAATTCCTTTAACAGTTCTCTCAAAAACATACGATGATAAAACAATTAGCTTTGAATTAACAAGGATAAGGACAAGAACTTACGATTCACATCTAGATATAGAAGGGCGCTTCACTTGAGCACCCCCCATGTATCTCTCCTCCCTTCCTCTCTTCATTTATATGACCACAGTCTCACCTCAAGCTGCTCTTGCAAAAGAAAATATATATCATATTCATTACAATTAGTCTAGGTTTCTTGTTTCTACAACCCCCTCCTCCTCCTTCCCTTACAATCACAAAAAGCATGAATCCTTCACAGACAAAACCCCAAATTCTCAACAATCAAAATGGGTGTAAATTAAAAACACAAAATACTCAAACACCAAAATTAATATCAGGCTCCTCTAAAACCCAAGAAGAAAAAGAAAAAAAGAATCACATAAAATTGAAGCTTCTGGAACAAAAGTATTCAACCACATATTTGTGTCTAGAGGTCAAGATATCGAGACTCACAGAGCTTATTTCATTTTCACTACCTTGTCTCACATTTTTTTCTTTCTTTAATAGATCCTCGTAAGTTTAATGGTAGATTAAAAATAAATGCTTTCATTGAAACCCCAACTATTACTAAAGGCTTCTTAAAAAGGAGCATCAATTTAAAACATATACATGCAAAGCCTTTCAAGGCTTAAATAGACTAGCCTCTGCACTAAACACTTTCCACAAACAAATAGAGGGCATTGCAATAAATACAAAATAAAAGTAAATTGTGAACCAAGATGAGCACCACAAACCTTGTTTTGAAGCACAAAAATTCGTTGTTCAAAAAAATTTGAACCTCTACCGATCCGCTGCAATGAAAATCAATCATAATTCCATCAAATCCATGAAATACTAAGGCATAAACATATCCCCATCCTCCTGCTATTCCTCCTCCTTAAGGATTTGGCAGTGTTGCGGTGACTCCCGCAAGTCTTCTACCAATGGCGTGTGGTAGTGTGGTGACCACTGCTATCCCGTGACTCCTTCATCAGCTCAGTGCGATAGAGCATTTTTTACTGCAGTCCTGCAAGTTGCTTCTTCCTTCTCGGTGGTAGTGTGGTGAAAGATTCTGTGGTAGCATTTTTATTCATAGAGGGGGCCATGGAGAGATGATGTGGATGACGTAGAAATACTAAATCATTAAGAGGAAAGTGGGTGGACATTGTAGTAGACAATAATGTTAATGGCCAAGACTTCTAAATTTTTAAAATTATTTGAAATCCATGTTTATAAAAGGATGATTCTTATGGCCTAAACTTTGAAATGCTTCAGTATACTATGTTGTACTTGGACATTTGAAAACTTGTTTTATTCTCCTAGCAATATTTTTTATTTTCCATTATAATTCTAGACCAAACAACATTTGCGGGGATGGCCTTTTACACCAATCTTAATTTGTATGAAGTGCACGAACCTGTTTTCAAGTAGTAAATTCCTTTCGTAGACAGGAAATGTAAAGGCTTCATTTAAGAAAAGATAAGTAGTCTCTTTCTGAGGGTAATCCACATGCAAAAAGTAAAAATCACATAAAAAAATTTTGTACAGTAGAAAATTATATTCAATCAGTTATGTCTTATTTCACTTGTGCATTTATTTGAAAGATAGGGTATTCACCATACATTTCCATTGACAAAGAAAACACGTGCTTTCATTTATTTTTACTATATATCTCAAAAGTGAAATTGATGTTACATAATGATGCACTGAGAAAATAATGTATACAAAAAAATGCAAAGAAAATGTTTGAAATTTAACATGCAACCTACTGTGTTTTTTCTGATCGATGATAATATTTGATTTTATTAATAATAATGCAAAATTTACATCAACTTCAAAAATTAAGCCCATCCAACAAATTCTAAAATATGTTTGTTTAAGCACCACAGTTCCCAACAAACTAGAAAAAAACTATTGAATCCGTGTGTAAACAACCCTATCTACTATTACCCATACCCCATACTGTTTACATTTTCAAATAAAAAATAGGGCTTAACCCCAGAAAACATACAACAAAAACTAAGATATAAACTATATTTTAACCAAAATTGAGCTTCAATTTATGTGGAAGTGCCCGACGTGCTACCCAAATGCATTGGGCATATTTCCTTGATTGGATTCATCTTCTTCCTTGGGCACACACATTTCTTCTCTCGCGGCTCCTCTCTGGCGACATCTTTGAGTCCCTCAATGACCGTCTCGACCTCCATTATTTCTACACAAAATTTTAGGGCTTTCCATCCTAGCTCCGCTCCTCCTCTCCACATAGCTTTGGTGATTCCTTCTAGCCACCTAATGAAGAGACAATTTATCTCTACTACTTCAGGGTCGACATGATCTTCCATGCCTTTGCTCACATGAAAGCCTTCTCTTGGTATAGCCCATTCTAGGCTACTTTCCATATTCACTAAGAAATCCTTGTGTACCAACACCTTCATTACTTTCCTCACTTCCTCCACCGAGTCTCTTAAGTCCAGCCCCCATGCCATGATTAGTGAGTAAATATCCATATTAGTACGATATCTGTGCTTCAAATCTTTGAAGCCAGTACCCAGGATTTTTTGCAAATATTGCGCCACTTTCACATCGTTGGAGAGGAAAAATCCTCTCAGCCTCTTCACAATTGCTTTTCCAACAAAAGGGTCCAATTTTCTCCTTGATTGTAGAGTAAAATTGGCCTCCATTTCTTCTATGGTATGCTAGCTTCCAAACTACCTCACACCATAGACCTGTTACATTCCTTGCCACCGCAAACCAAGAAGCATCAAACGAAATGCATTTTGTGTCTTTAAAACACATCCTATTGTCAGCCCTCACCATTACTGCCAAACGTATTTCTAGTGCCACCAACAATACCTTCATTAATGCTTCAAGTCCTTTGGGAATTTAAAACACATTCCTCTACTTGCTAGCGTTGAATCCTTCCCGCAATAATTACAATGGACAAATTTCCTCCATAGGAATACCATAATTCTAAAGTAATAATTTTTATCAAGACAAATGTCAAAAAGTATAATTAAAAAGACAAATCCTTACAATTGCACCTCAAATTGGACCAAACAACAACAAAAAATGTGCCTTGATAAATCTTGCAGATTTAAACAACTTGAAGAGACCACTTTGGAGACAACAAAGCAATAAATAAGCATGAAAATCGACACAACAATTGAACATTAAAGATGGATTAGGAGTTATAATGTATCTGCTCCATTATATTGCTCAAAATATAAACATACATAACATGAGCTCTTTTGATATGAATAAGTGGATGAGATAGTCTAGTATCTATTCTAATGGATTGAAATAATGATGATATGATGATCAAAATTGGACCTTGGTTTCCCTATTTGTATGGTAAGCAACAAGCTTCAGGTTCGTTCATAAAAGTTACATCATTTCTTAACTAAAGCATATTTAACATAACATAGAAACTTAAAAAGATAGGTCCGTTCCAATTGTTACCAAACATTAAATAATGCTTGCATTTGTTGATAGGTAGAATATTTTGATGAAACACATACTAATACCCAAGATCCAACTGGGTTATTAAGATTTGGACGGGATGATCCAAACCATCCTTTAAACCATACCAGGTTGAAAAGAGCAAGTTTGAAGAGAGAACACTTGGAAGTGTTTCACACCGGCTCAAGGTACAACCCAACCTGGTTATGACACTGATAGTAATCCAAATTTTCCTGAACTGTCCATACCCAAACATTGCATCACAATATATTCTTCTTGCACATAAAAATGCCACATATTAACCCCTTCTAAATAAAACTCAAAATACTATGAAACAATGAGTCTCCTATATTAGTAAGTAGGAAGTCTATAGGGCATAGTTTTATTTTATACAAGGATTCTCATGAAAGGAATTTTGAAGTGATAGTGAGTGAGTTGTTTGAGATTGCAGTTGATGGTGCAATATCCAGTCTTAAAGGCAGTTAAAAAAGCAGTAAATGTGCAAGAAAATCAAATTGTACACAACAAACAATTCACAATGTTATCTTACATAATGCCTTAAGTTTGAAGACAAAAATCTCATTGTATCTTGATGAAAGTAGTGACCTTGATGGTCAATCAATGACAACCATGATTTTAAAACATGGTATTGCGCTTGTGGAGGCAACATTTTAAGCAAGGCGGTGAGTGGTGGTTTGGAAAAATGACAGGTAGGAAGGAATTGTTTTATATGCATACTATACAATCTAGCTTAAGACAACATTCTTAGAAGAGATTGAAGGTGGATTAGGGAAATCAAGGGTTACCATGATAAAGATTAAAGCAAAGACTGAGATCTATTTAAAATCCACTATCATGAAGATATTAAAGATGTCAAATGCAAAAACCTAGGAACTGGAGTAATGAACATAGTGTGAAAGAGGACATTGTGCTAGGGAAGATTTAGGAGATCTCCACATTATCTAATCACAGGAAAATACATCATTTATTTATTTATTTTAATTAAAAGAAATTATTCTAAAACCTATATAGGACACATTGATACTTCAAAAGCATATGATTTTTTTTTTAAATTAAAAGAAGTCATTCTAAACCCTATATAGGATACATTGATACTTCAAAAGCATCTGAAGGAATTTGAGATTATGCAAACATATGTCAATTAAATACCTGGATTACAAACAGTAGCATGAACATTGTAACCCTTATTGATCAAATATGGAATTGATAAACAACAATGAATCCTATGCCTCCTATCACACACATCTCCTTACCATTCTCTGTCATTCTTTACTGAAACACTTCTCCATTTTGGTGGGCTACGCCTGAAAATAAGGTTTCAAAAAAGGTTTTATTGTATGTTTATTAAAATGAAAACTCCATTCTGGTGGGCTATGCTTGAAAATAATATTTTGACAAAATTTTTAGAGTATGTTTATTAGAGTTTTAGAGTATTTTGGTGGGCTATATTCTTGATTCCTTAAATGATTTATTCAAATGGATTGTGATTGACGTGATTTTCTACCATGATTACCCTACTACCGCCGTCTCTTATTATACCCTTTGCGGTTTGGCGGTGTTTTCCCTTCCCTTCTATTGTTTACCACAATACCACCTTGCTCAAGGCTTCTTGCTGCGGGGTTGCGGTGTATACCACTCTACCACATATGTTGCTGACCTTCCCGATGGTATAACAATGTATGCTTTTGATCATTACCTAAAGAGTGTCGATGAGACAATATTCTTTGTCTTACCAATATCTCAATGTCTCATCGAAATTAGATCTTATGTTCCTCTGATATTGGTTGTTGGTGTCAATGAGACAAGTTAATATCTCTTGCCAATATGCCATTGTCTCATCGATATTTTCCTTCAGCGGTATTTCTTTATATATCGGTGTAACTCTGCCATGTCAGGGAGACTCGCGATTATTGACGCGATATGGCGGTGTTTTTCCCTTCTCTTCAGCTATTTACTGCACTACCACCTTGATCAAGGCTTCTTTCTATAGGGTTATAGTGTATACCGCTCTACCGCATATGTTGCTCACTCTCCCGATAGTCTAGCAGTGTATGATTTTGATCATTACTTGAAGAGCATCGATGAGACAATCTTATTTGTCTTACCAATATCTCAATTTTTCATCGACATTACTTCGTTATATCCAAGAGTTGTGTTTCACCGAGCACTTGTAGATATACCTTGTCGATGTGACGTAAGTGATTCTCTCCTCGATATGCCTGTATCTTGTTGACATTTCACTATTTTACATAGTCGATGAGACATATAAATAAGTCTCTTCAACATAGGGATGTCTAAATCAATGCTAAACTCAAAGCTAAAGTCGAGAGCTAAAATTGGTGCTAAAATAGAAGCTAAAATCAAAGCCAAAGGCGGTGCTAACGGCAAAGTCAATATCGGCACTAAAGGCGTTGATAATTTTGGTGTAAATTAGTGCCTAAATTAGCACCGACTAGTCCTAATTGGCACAAAAAAATGCCAAAAATAGTGCCATCCCGATAAATAGTGTCGACATTTTCAAAAAATTGGCAAAAAATACATTAAAACGCTGGGTGGAAGCAAAAAATGGAGCAAATCAGAGGGATTTTTTGTAGTGGATTGACTCCATCACTAATAATAATTGTCAAGGTTGGAATGTAAAGGGTATTTTGATTGATATCCAGTTCAATGCTGAACAAATTTGAAAGGAAGAAAATAACTAACATCTTTAGAGAATGCAAGAATGGTGTCGACTATTTGGCCAATGTTGGATCTTCTTAAGAATATTCAAAATGTAGGAGGAATCTTGAGGCCCTCCCCTTGAATGTTAAGGATTTATTCTTGAGTAGCAAAAAAACTTAATCGTTAATGATGAGGGCTGACACCTCCTTTACAGGTTGGACTACCTATCCTTTTTCCATAGATATTGGTATGATGTGGAGAATCTATGATGATATGGATGGGAACCGAAGGGTGATTAAGATGTGGGTTGGGTCATACTTTTTGCCTAGCAAGATTTATTGTTGGACCAATGTGTTTTCTTGTCATGTGTACAAGGCTTTTCCTGATATTAATAGTCTCATAAATATTTGGAATGTGTAGTCGACTGATATATTTCTACACCATTCCAAACTATTATTTTATCATGACTTGATAATAATTAGTTTTTGGTGTCATGATGGCTATTTACTCTACCTTGAAGTACTTTATGACTCCTTGTGATTGCTTTGATATCCTAAGTCCTTTGGAAAATCCTTATCATACGTGGGAAGATCCCACCACCTTAATTGGGTAGGATATGAAGATATTTGTGATGGTTTATCTTTTGATAAGCTTTCATTTAGCCTAACCCTTTCATAGTTTGAAAAAAATCTCTTTCTCACCATTGTTACCATTCACTCCTCTTTATGTTTGAAAATGGGTGGTGATCACGTGAGAACAAAGCCGAGCTCTTGCAAGGAATTTTTCCATGATGCTCTGTTATGGCACATCTACGTGGAAGGTGGTTTGGCTCCCCTAATGGAAAATTTAAAAGGTCATGACAAGAATATTTCCGCTCAATTTTCTAGTAGCTAGTGCGACATAAGGGTTATGTTGGGCAACATTTCATTTAAGGTGAGGGAAGATGTTATTGCCAATGCCATGAGGATTTCATGCATAGGGCATAAACTCAAGAAACACACTAAGGTGCAAGATATGGATGGTATGTAAACCTTCTTCAAGGAGAACACACATCCCATTAAACTCCATGTGGGATGCGACTAGAGAAAATATCTTGTACCTTGGGACCAAGTTTTCCTTGTTCTTATGAAATACATCACTTTAGAAGGTCTCTTTAAGTGTTATTATTTTCACCATATATGTCACTTTTGAACCATCTACACCATCAACTCCTCATCAACTTCTCATTTTTTCTGCTTTTATCTCTTGAAAGGTCTATCAAGGAAACCTTGAATCTTACTGCCAATAATCTTGAGAAACCCCCCACCCCTTCACTAGGGGCTAATCCTTCGCCTTTACTATTTTCACTTATCCCTTTGCCCTTTGAAACCTATATCCACCACTAAGGTTGAGGAGCTTGTGGCCTTAGTTTCTCCTCCTTCAAGACACTCCCCTGCTATTTTTGTGGGTTAGAAGAGGAAACCCCCCCATTGCCAACCAACCCCTAGAAGATCCTAAACCCAAACCTCTTGCTAAAAGGAAAAAGGGAGCTATTGGGCAGGCTAAAACCATTGCTGCCACTAGACTGTGCGAACTAAAGAA
Source organism: Sequoiadendron giganteum (assembly GCA_007115665.2). Lineage (NCBI taxonomy): Eukaryota > Viridiplantae > Streptophyta > Pinopsida > Cupressales > Cupressaceae > Sequoiadendron > Sequoiadendron giganteum. Next base: position 95,528,205 of record CM021110.1, on the reverse strand, counting down.
CACCCCTAATAAGAAGGGGAAGAAAATGCTTTCCAAAACCAAAGATGAACAAAAAAAAGAGAAAAAAAGGGAATAACATTCTATGTTGAAGAACCACCCACTGAAAATGATGAGGATGATGTTGTGTCTAAATATTTTGAGGAAACTGTGGTGGCCATGAGTATGGACATTTGTGTGGAACTTGCCAACATTAGGAGGTCTAACCTGTGAATATTTATTCACACACCACTCTTTTCCTTTGCGGTTTCTCTTTCTTGTGCGGCTAAGCGTTTTTATTTTGGTATCACTCGTAGCTTTCCAGCAGCCACCACATGGCATCCTATCAAATTTTTTTTTGGGACGTCTCTTCTTCCTTTTTCTAGGCTATATTTGTTTGACACGTTGCCTCTGCTTGTTTTATTTTCGGGTCGGGCCCACACCGTAGTTTCCTTTGTTGGGGGTTTTTCACGCGGCGTTCGTTCGTGCGTCTGTTTTCTCGGGTTCTACGTTTGTTGCAATGGTCTCCATTTTGTTGCCACATGTTCTCTCCTTCTATTGCTGTGTGGCCCATATATCCTCAAGACATGCCTGCTAGTGCATCTTTCTGCTAGTGCCGGCTCGAGAAAATCTCGATCATTGATGGCTTCGTGGAAGAATCTTTCTTGTTGGGGTCTCTAGGTAGTGGGCTGGCTTATTTAAGTAGCCTTTTCTTCATTTTTATGTTGGTTGTTAGATGGATGAAATTTTCTTGAGCACTAGGAATTAGCCTTTGTAGTGTTTTCTATTAAATTTGAACTCATAGACTGTGCCATTCTATTTGTCCTTTTTGTTTTCATGCATTTGATAAAAAATTAAACTATGCTTGTGTTTTCTGAAGCATTTGAGCATTTGTTCCGAGCTTTTATAATTTTTATGTAGCCTAGCATAATACAAATCATGTTGCTACTCTTTTGTGTTAGCTTATGCTGTATGAGTTATATTATGCAAATGGTTTGATGTTCTTATGTTTGCAGTGTTGGGAATCATCTATTTGATATACGCTAGTTATTACTCGAGCCTTTGTTTCAGCATTGTGCTTACTTATTTCATTTCTGATTTGGCGCATCGCCTTAGCTTAAGTGTGTTTATTTTATGTTCATCTTTTTTCCCTTTTCCTCCCCCCATTAAAAAACAAAGAGCCGACTTCGATAAAACCCCAGAGGTCACTAGCTACGTGCATAAGTCCCCTAGTAGCTAAGTTTCCCATAAGGCTATTGCCTACAAACTTTTGTGTCAATAGATCTTTTTCTGGCACGCCCGATGGGACATGAACTAACATGTTTGCTTGATCAATAGGAGTGATTGTGCCATAGGCTTGTCACTAGGTCTCAAATTGCAAGAATTCCTAACCTACTTCTACCACCATTGGTTTTAATCCAGATGAGAAGTTGACAGGCTAATACTTCACCTCCGTTTTCTCCTCCGTCCCTTGCGCCAATGGCTAGAAATTTTGTAGCCTAGGATGCTGGTAGTCCTTTGATATCCCTTGTACCTCCTGTAGTGTGGGATCCCATCCCAGCTTCCGCTTTAAAGGCTGTCCCTAAGTTCTCAGGGGATGATTCAAAAACTCCAGTGGAGCACTTGCAAGATGTGGCTGATGTATGTCTCATTCATGGCATTACTAATCAGAATGTGGCTTCGTGGTTGCTCGCTGCCTCTTTGAGAGGGAAGGAGTTAGACTGCTACTGTACTCTTCCGAATAATGCAATTGGTACTTGGGATCAGCTTGGAGATCTTTTCTATGAGTGCTTCTCAAATAATGGTGATAGATCTTCGCTATATCACCAGCTAGGTCATATAAAGCGGGCTCCCCATGAAGCTTTGGCCAATTTAAATGCTCAGTTTCATTCGACTTGGTAGAGAGTTCCTATTGGTAGTTGACCACCTGTAGATTTGGCATTCTTGTTCTATCTAAAGTCTATAAATGTTGATATTTCTATGATGCTACAAGCTCTTGGCAGGAATACCTTACCCGATGCATACAACCTTCCTGTCACTATGGAGAACAATCTTATTACTATTGGAAAATTAGCACCGTGACCTATCATTCCATTGTTCCCAGAATCAACTGCAACAAAACCAGAGGTAGCTTCAACCAACGTTCTTGCACCTTCCCAGTCTATGTATGTGTACCCGGGAATGACGTCGAGCGTGGCTCTAGTGCCTAACCCCCCGGTGGCTAAAGTGAATGAAATGAAGGAGCAGATGTGAACCATGAAAAATGAGTTAACTAGTATGAAGCGAAAACAATATACCTACCAAAAGCCTGCTTACCAAAACTACCAAGGTGGGAAGGCTCCTTTCCAGCCAAGCCAGTGGCAAGATAGATCACGTAGTAATACCCAAGCTCAATAGAACAATCAGGTCATCCCCGTGACTATGATGATGCAAACCGTTTATCCTAGTTCAAGTAAGGAGCTAGTAGCAAGACAAAATAATCTTGCTGAGGAGATTAATCCATGGTGATTCCCTTGAAATGATGCACACATGCCCTAGAATTGTCCACAAGGGAATTTACAACAGAAGATAGCAAAGCAACGTGGTCAAGGCATCATGCCTGATCCCGAAGGCCATACATATGCCTCTCAACAAATGGAGAATGCAGTTCTCACTGCTCAAATGCAAGGAATGTCTATAGAGCAGGAGCTAGAGATAGCTTCAGACCAGGCACTCTTTTCTTGGATGGAAGGAGAGGAGTCAGAAATCCCGAATGACATTCCAGTGAACCAAGTGCCCCAAGTATAGTCAGATTAAAATACTCGTTCCAAGTGGAGGCTCACTGGAGAATTCACGTCTTTGTAGACTATAGGGTCACCTAATTCAACGCCCAATCCGTTGGCAACTGTGTCATTAGTTCCACAACAGCCTAAGGTGGCTATTCCAAGTTCCAAGAATCCACCTCCTTCAGAGGTAGGAGCTCCCATGGCCACCTCGATAGTTGCCAAACAACCGAATGCACCAGCTACGAGGTAGAAGGAGAAAACTACCATAGCTCATCAGGCACGAATGCCATTCAACATGGTGGAACAACTAAATAAATCCTTTGCTAATGTTTCTTTGTGGGATATCTTGGCCATCCCAAAGAAAAATATGCTATTATAGAAGGCATTATCGAGAGAAGATGCCATGAAGATGCTTGAGTAGCCCTCAGAAGATAAGAAATCCAAGCCAGACCTGGATAGAGTTCTAGAAAATCAACCAGAAGAAAAAAAGGTCGAAAAAGAGAGATCCTAAACCTAAGCCTTTCTTTCTAACACTTATCATTAGTAACAAACTAATGCATAATTGTATGATTGACTCTGGTGCTAGCACCACTGTCATGCCTAAGCAAGTAGCTGAAGCTCTGGGACTCAAATACGAGCCTCTTAAGAAGGGAGTCATGCAACTCGACGGGAAAAAGGTTGAAACTGTCAGAGTAATCAAAGGATTGCCTATGACATTGTTTTCTTGTCCCAGCATTACAGTGAATCAAGATACTGTTGTCATCGACGTCCCTCCTCTGTTCAGGATATGTCTGTCTCGAGAATTCACTGTAAATGTTGGAGGTTACCAAGCATTGGAATGGTCGCACCTGATCCTAAGAACCAAAAATGGAGCTAAGATGAAGTTAATGTCAAAATATTTACATTCTGAGCATGTGGATGATGAAGCCATGATAAATTTTGAGGTAGCACATACCTCAATCACCTGAGAAGAGATGCTCAATGTCAAACTCCTTGAGGATGAAGAATCAAGCAGCTCTCTAATGGAGAAAGAAGAAGCTTTTTAAAATGAATTTATAAACATAGATCCTTTTGGAAACTATCATGCAACTGGGCTAGGAACATACATCATACATGAAGAGGATCAGATTATGCCCAGAGTGACTAAAGAGTCCAGAGGCGAAGGGTCCTTAGAGTTGTGGACCTTGCACTTTGACGGAGTAAGATGCGGAGTGGGAGCCGGTGTTGGAATATGCTTAATATCTCCATCCAAAGAAAAGACCTTAAGGTCTTGTAGAAGTTGATAAAACTAAACCTCATAGTCTCCAAGAATCACTTGCATGCAATCACCTATCACATGCAACAAATATTCAAAACAAAACAATAAGAGATGTTCTGTAAACCCTCAGAGCAAGAATGTGCAAGCTAAAACTAGAATATGATTATTGAATAATATGATAATTACAATGTGATCAATCCTTATGAGGAGATCAAGAAAACCTAAAACTAGGAAACCCTAGTGTGCACACTTAATAATTAATAAATAATTATTAATGTGCCTAAGTTTAACTTAAGCAACCTAAAGGAATAACTGACTTAATTAATTAACCAATATGATTAAATTAATTAAGTGGATTAACTTATTACTCTAACACCCCCCCTTAAGATGAACTTAGGGAGTAGCTAAAACACTAGAAAAAAGATGCATGAAAGAAAAGATGGGTCTCGGAAAAAAAAAGGCGTGATCAGGTACCCAAGTACAAATGCAATGCAAACTAAACTAATCGGGGTAAAGGAGAAAACCCAATGGGAACAAAAATCCTCCCCAAAATAGAATGCAAAGAGAAAATAAGTGATGAAATATGGAGGACTCCATAAGACCCCCCAAGGACACCATCCATCACAAAGATACATGAAATAACCCCCCCAGAAGAGAGGAAGAAAGAGACCACAGATCCCCCCCCAGAATGAAGTAGCCCCAAAAGAACTAAAGAAACTGCATCTCCTGAAAGAAGTGAGAGGGAAGAGGTTGAATGAAAGAAATCTCTGAAGGTGAAGTAGGTGTAGCCCAAGATGTCTCCACAGAAATAGGTGTGACCTCAACAAATAAAGAAGTCAAAGTAGGTGAAGATTGAAGTGAAACCTCCAAAGATGAATGCTCAACTAGATCCTGCTGCACTGAAACAAAAGAAACCACATTTGTAGTCATAGAAGTATCAAAAACTGCAACAGTAGATGAAGGAGATGGAATGGATGGCTCAAGAGCAGGATCTGAAGTGAGAACTCCAATGTTCAAGTAGCCAAATTTCTCCTCTGAATGATGATTCACACTAGAAGTGTGATGAACAACTGTAGGAACAGAAGCACCATCAGTAGAAAAATCTGCAAAGGAATACAACCGAGATGAGTGATCCACCACTGCAGTAGCAATAACCGCTCTACTCTCCAAGTCTCTGATGATAACTGAATCAGGTGTGAACTCCATAGACCTCCCATTGCCTCCATGTGTGATCTGATATATAGAAAGAAGTTTGTTTGTCAAATGAGGAACACACAAGACATCCCAAAAAGTGTTGTCCCCAAAACTAATAGACCCCTTCCCTGTAACACTCATGTAGGTATTGTTTCCCATCAAAATAGGAGACATAGTGTGAGACTTAAAGGAAGTGAACATAGACTGTGTAGAAGCCATATGATGAGATGCTCCTGAATCTAGAAGCCATCTCCCTGATCTAAGACTCGAAGAAGCACAAAGAGCATGCCCCTTCATAGCTGATGAAGTATGTAAACCAGTTGTGCTCTTGTCATGCTGTACTGAAGAAGAAGAAGAAGGAGGGGAAGGAGCTGATGCAGAAATCCTAGAAGGAAAATCAATTTGATGTTTCTAAAGAAGATTCTTTAGCTCATCAATGTCCTTCTTGTAGCAATTATGTTCTAGATTTCCTTCTCTCTTGCAATATGCACATGGGCCCTTCTCCTTCCTAAATGATTTCCCCTTAGAAGAGGATGATGAATCTAAGGACTCCTTCTACTACTCATGAGATTTGGAATCCTTTTGTTTCTGTTTCTTGCCTTTTCCTATAGAAGCCTTCTGATCTCTGGGCTCTTGTGATGCAATAAGTGCGTGTGATGAATAGGGCTTCAACTTGCCCATATTGACCAACTTGGCCTGCTCTTGAGTGAGAGAAGATGCAAAATCATCAAAAGAAGGCATAGTAAATCTAGTACCAAGTGCATCGCTAGTAGCATAAAAGGTAGAAACAAAAACTCAATAATCTGGTCCAAGTTTAGAAAGAATGGACAATATCAACTGAGAGTCTTCCTTCTGAACACCACACTGTGACAACTGCAATCTAAGAGACTTGAGTTTGGTGAAAAACTCTTGGATGCTGTCAAAATCTCTAGGATTTAAGCCAATAAGCTCATTCTCTAACTGAAACCCTCACATAGTATCTAGCTTCCCAAACAAAGACTGCAAAGTAGTCCAAACCTCATGGGGTGTAGTGCAAGAATCAATATGAAAAATAAGGTCAAAAGAAAGAGAAAGACATAATGTACCATAAGCTTCATCACATCTATTAAACCACTTTCTCTTTTCAGCAGCACCTGCAGGTTCAATTTCTGTACCCATGGTTACCCTGTACAACCCTTTGTGTTTCAAGTGAATCTCCATTTGTTTTTTCCAACCAAAATAGTTGAATGGAGTAAGGGGTGAAATTTTATGTGTATCAATGACAACAAACAACAATATATAATATCAAATAAAAAAATAATGCTCGCTGATCTAAAAAAAATAGCTTGATTACACACTTCCCAAGAAAATAAGTGAAAAACTAAAGGCTGAGATAAAACAGTAAAATCAGATACTTGGTAAAAAATATGAAAAAAAAGGTTTGATATCTGTGTAGAGCATTGAACCAGCTTTCCGACGCCTATTTGTTTTCGCAAAACTGAGTCCGGACGCAAAAGATATGCCTCCCGGAGTGAAAACAACAACTTTTGGATTTGACAGGCGAAAAAGGAACCAAAATATAAAAATTAAAAATTCTAACCTCCACCACTATGAAGAGCGTCGAATTAGCTTTCTAACGATATTTCGTTTTCGAAAAAAGGCCTTCGTTTGCAAAAGTTATTAGAAAACGAACAAAAGGCGTGTAAAAGGCACTTTTAATGCTAACCAGGTGCAAAATTTCGGCACCTTCTTCTTCAGCTCTCGGTCTTGCATGTGACCTACCACCGGTGCTGGGGGCTAAATAGGCTGGCACTTGGTCACAGATGTGATCGCCGGTTGGGGGCTCCAAAGCCCGCGGGGGTTGAGCGGAGCGACGACGAAGGCCTAAGCGGAGCGGTCGATGGCGCTGGTGTAGACAGTTGAGTGTCGGTGGTGGGACAGCTGAGTGCTGGTGGCCGGTGGGTGATTGCTTGGTGGCGCAGGCCGAATGCTAAAGCCACAGTTTTTCAGCCACATTTTTTTTATGTTTTTTTGAGTTTTTTTAAATTTCGTGCAATTTTTCACCTCGGATTGCATGTTGGGGAGGCCTTACGACCTCTCTGGCAAAATTTTTTTGCCTTTTTTTTGTTTTTGAATAGGTCCAAAATCAACGAAACAAAAGGCATTTCTAGGATTTTTGGGCATCATGAACGCAATGGCGACGTCTATTTTTCCCAAAAATGCATAGAAAATATGCCAAGCCCTAGATGCACAAAAAATCAGTTTGGCTTGAAACCTTTGCACAGAAAAAAATGTTGTGAGAGAATATCTTCAAATCACGAACAGGCAACCACAGGTCTAGAGCTCTGATACCATGTAGAAGTTGATAAAAACCAACCTCACAGTCTCTAAGAATCACCTACATGTAATCACCTATCACATGCAACATATATTCAGAACAAAACAATAAGAGATGTTTTGTAAACGCTTAGAGTAAGAATGTGCAAGCTAAAACCAGAATATGATTATTGAATAATATGATAATTACAATGTGATCAATCCTTATGAGGAGATCAAGAAAACCTAAAATTAGGAAAACCTAGTGTGCACACTTAATAATTAATAAATAATTATTAATGTGCCTAAGTTTAGCTTAAGCAACCTAAAGGAATAAGTTACTTAATTAATTAACCAATATGATTAAATTAATTAAGTGGAATAACTTATTACTCTAATAGGTCTTACCACTTCTAGCTCGTGTGCTCAAACAATGAAGTAGAGTATGAAGGTCTTGTCCATGGATTGAGTTTAGCGGAACAAATGGGTGCAAAGAAAATACAGGTGTTCGGAGATTCAAAATTGGTGGTCAACCAAATCTGGGGGTTATCTACTGCCAAGAATGTCCATATGCGATCATACTGACATAGGGTTTGGGATCTGATTGAAGGCTTTGAGGCATTCAACATTCAAGTTGTACCTAGAGAGCAGAACTCTGAAGTAGACCAAATGGCAACTGTTGAATCTCAATTTGAGCCAGCTTCCGAATTAATTAACAACAAACATTTAGTGCAAGTGATGTGCGGCCTGCAGTCCCAAATAATGATCAAAGCTGGCAAGTTTTTGATACTGATGCTCATATCGCGTCATTTCTCTAGTTGTATGGAGAATTTTCTGACCAATTACAGCCGAAGATCGCTGAGGCCTATGAATATCAAGTAATCCAGCTTAAATTAAACAAGCTCCCCAGGGGTCTGGTTACTCTTGAGAGTCTTTTTGATTCTGATGATGCAAAGAAAGACAAGAGAAAGCTTGTAGCCGATAAAGGTGATTATGCCGATTTGCACATCAGAGAAGATATAAATCTTAAGGTCGAAAAAGGAGTCTCGTAGAAGAATAAAGAAAGGTTGAAACATTTGTGCGAGAAGTATCCTAGTGTGGTACCATGGTCATATGATGACCTTAAGGGATATGATCCCAGGATTATCCAACATACCATTGAGCTACTAGAAGGAGCAAAACCCGTTCGTCAAAAGTAGAGGCCAGTAAATCCAAAGATCGAGTCACTAATATCACAAGAATTAAAAAAGTTGATTGAATCTTGGATAGTGTTCCCAATCAAACACAACACTTGGGTGTCTAACTTGGTGCCGGTCCGGAAGAAGAACAGTGATATATGACTCTGCGTTGACTTCCAAGACCTGAATAGAGCATCCCTGAAGGACCACTAACCCTTGCCTTCCATGGGGGTAATTATGCAAACAGTTGCTGGCTCAGAGATGTTTTCAATGCTAGATGGTTTCTCTAGCTATAATCAGATTCAGGTGAAAGAAGAGGACCAACACAAAATGACGTTTACTACCAAGTGGGGAACATACACTTATGCTAAAATTCCCTTCGGAATTTCAAATGTTGGAGCCACTTTCCAACGAGCTATGGACATTGATTTTAGGGATTTGATACATAAGATCATTCTTATTTATCTAGATGACCTAACGGTGTTCTCAAAATCTGCTAAAGATCATTTTGATCATCTTGAGCTTGTCTTTCAAAAGTGCCAAGAGTTCAGGATTTCTTTGAACTTGAAGAAATGTGTGTTTGGGGTCCCACAAGGGAAGCTTTTGGGTTATGTCGTCTTGAGGGGAGGTATTGCCATCAATTCGGAAAGGGTTAAAGTGATCAAGGAACTCCCTCTACCCGTCAACAAAAAAGGAGTTCAATATTTTTTGGGCAAGGTTAACTTCATCAGCCGGTTCATAATAGACTTTGTAGGGATTTTTCGGCCCATTACCTTGATGTTGAAAAAAGATCAAGTTTTCAAATGGATAGTGGAAGCCAAAAAAGCTTTCGAACATTGTAAAGAGGTCATCTCTTCTACTCCCATGTTGGTTAATCCAGATTTGTCAAAAGACTTCCTTATGTGCATCTTTGGTGGTAGCATGAGTATCACTACTGTCCTAATGCAGAAAGACAATGAAGATAAAAGAGAATTACCTACTACTTTCTATTCACGCACTCTGAAAGATTATGAGGTAAAGTAAAACTTTGTGGAGAAGCAAGCTTTTGCTATTGTAAAGGGGCTGAAGAAGTTCTGACACCTCATATCGTGCAACAAGGTGATTGTTTGTGTGCTGCACCCCAATGTGCGTGAATATATTATGGACGGTGAAATCACTAAGAAGCAGGATAACTGGATAACCAAGATTCTTGAGTATGACATTGAGATTAAACCAGTCAAGACTGTGAAAGGGAAGGGGTTGTGCGAATATTTGGTTGAAAAAAATGAAGTGATTACTGAGTTTGAAGTCCCGAAACCCATGCTACTAAATGAAGAGAGTTATGAAGATGATTGGATGGACACCAAAATTAATTTCATGCAAACAGGAAGGTATCCACCCAACCTCCCCTCATTTAAAAGGCATTTTTATCAACTGCAGAATAATGGTTATGTACTCTTAGAGGGAGTTCTTTTCAAGAGAAACTTCAATGGCGTCTTGTTAAGATGTTTAACACAAGAGCAATCAAAAAGGATATTGGAGTAGTACCATAGTGGCCTAGCCGAAGGACATTTTTCAGCAAAAAATACTGCAATCAAGATTATGTGTGCTAGTTATTTTTGGCCGACGTTATTTAAGGACTCATATTCATTGGTGACGTCTTGCAATGAGTGTCAGTTTTTTGCTGGGAAAAGGAAAAATGTTGCCATGCCACTGAAACCAATTGTAGTGGAAGAACCATTCGATCAATGGTGTCTTGACTTTATTGGCATGATCAATCTATTTTCATTAGCCGAACACAGGTGGATCCTATCGACAACTAACTATTTCACCAGATGGACTGAGGCTGTACCTTTGAAGAATGCAATAGAGGCAAAACTTTTGAACTTCCTAGAGGAACTGGTGGCTAGGTTTGGCCCACCAAAGAAAATTATCTCAGATAATGCCAAAGCTTTTCTTGGCTCCAAAGTTAGTCAATTTGCACTAAAATATGGAGTCTTCCTAAAGACATCCTCCAACTACTACCCACAAGCAAATGGCCTTGCTGGATCTACAAACAAGAATCTTGTCTGGTTGATCAAGAGAATAGGTTCAGAACATCAAAGGGAGTGGCATAAACACCTCCGAACAACACTATGGGTAGACCATATCATGCCCAAGTAAATATTGAAAACATCTCCTTACAAGATAGTATATGAGAAGGAGGTGCTATTGCCAATCTCTATGAAAATCCCTGCAATCCAACTACTCAAGTCTCTTGATATTGAGCAAAATGGAGCTATGGAGGTGCGGTTTTCAAAATTACTTGAAGTTCAGGAGAAATGAGAGCACAATATCGAGGCAATGACCAACCACCAACAGGTGGTAAAGAAATGGTTTGACAAGAAAATGTTTGACCAGGGTTTGCAATGTGGAGATTTGGTGCTCAAGTTTAATGAGTGCGGAGCAAATCCCAATCAACATGGCAAGTTGGATGGTCTATTGGAAGGACCATTCAAAATCACACAATGCAAGAAAAACAACTCATTTGAGTTAGAAACAATAGAGGGTGAGGCCTTGGGTATTCCACTTAATGGAATACACCTCAAAAAATTAAATTAAGTCAACTTTTGCTGTAAATATGTAGATATGTGTATATTTTCCCTACTTTGTTAGTTTTGGGTCATTCTCAGTGCTTTCTTAGATCAACAACCATATTGATGCAAGGAATTGAAATAAAATGAGGAAAGGAGCAAAAATATAGGAAGATACATATATTGTATTAATGTGGAGATATTTACATCTGTATGCATGCTGATAAAATGGGGCTCTTAGCCATGTTCCAAAATACATATATATATATTTTCACTGACAAGTGTTGTAGAGAATGTTTCAAATACAAAGGCAAAAAAAATAATGATCTTTTTGACGTCTCTTCAGGCACTCGAGGGTCTAGCGATGACAACAAGTGGCGCATGATGAGGAAACACCATCCTCTCAAAATTATCATTCCATTGCACCTCGTGAAAGGGTTCGACGTTGTGCATCCTCATCAAAAAATGGGATGCGGACTTTGCGGCGATGTTCCTGATGAGTTTCAAGCTCAAAGCCACGTAGAAAGGGCGTAGTCGGCACAGGTCCTCCTTCCTCGATGAGTCGGTGCAGGCTACAAATAGATGGAATTCCATGGTCAATCTCAACATCTCTCACAACATTCTCCAAACCCTCCAAGTAGTGTTTGGGAAATACCTGCTTTTTCAGCTTCAAAATCTTCCTCTTTGAAATGCCAATGTCTAACAGAGAAGCTACAAAGTGGGAACTGATATTGGTATTCACTCTATACTAGTCCTCATATTCTATGCAGTCTTTGCCTAGCATCCACTTTATGGCTTTCACATACAAAAGGTTTTTCATGCTAGTCATGTGTTTCAAACGCCTACACCTAATTTTTCCTATGAAGATAGCCTGGGTTTTCTTGCATGTAAGCCTAATTGGTGTTTCCTTGACTACCGCTACTCTCGCTAAATAATGAAATTACCAACGATGTCTTAGGGCCAATTGCTAAAAAATGCTAAGTGCAAATATGGATTGCCAAAGTGCCAAGAGTCCCTGTTATAGATGGGAAAAGGCCTCCCTAATTGAGCAAGGTATGTTTACATCAGAGACAAATGGTATGAAGAGCCTTGACAAGTAGTGTTACAGCATGCGAAATAATGAAGATAATCAAATGTAGTTTCAACTTGTTTAAATTGAGCCTTTGTTTAAAAAAGAATGAGAGGTAGCCAGTTGTCACTGTATAGAATGTTTCCATCTTGGTTAAATCAAAGCAAATATTTTAAGATGAGGTCATTGGTTGATGTGCCCGATTACAATCAAGTAATCATTAAATGCAACAACTCACGAAAAGATATGGCGATGCTGATTTAGTACTTTTTCCAAGAAAAAATAAGAGCCATCGTATGTGATGTCATATCTCTTAATGTGTGTAATCTTTTTTCAAGATCGGCAGTCTCTTCGCATGCACAAAAAGGTTAGTGGTGCATGACATAACTAATGAGAAAAGATAACGTGTACCCTTGCTAATCCGATATTCTCAAAACTCAAAAAGATAGATAGGAGCATCGTGTAGAGGGCATTAATTATGCAAGGTTGGCAAAGTGTGTAACTGCCTGAGTCATTTGTAGAAGAATAGAGAAAGGTTTTCAAAAAACTAAGTTGCAGAGTTCTTCAAAGACACAAGTAAAATGGCTGAAATTACAGAGAGCTCAACTTAGGCTGTCGCCACTGAAAGCATTGAAGAACGAAGGATGTAGGTGCCTTGAGTGAATATCTACACCCAAGATTCTTATGCAACCCCGTTCATTCCAGCTAAACCTTTGTGGCCCTTTACTAAGTTGGCAGACCAAAAAGTGTTAAACGTGGTTTCTCCTAGAAACTAGGCTTTGGTATCAGAGGATTGGGATAACGTCCAAGATCTAGAGTTATTTCACAACCCCAAAATTTTAAGAGAGGCTACATGCAAAAAGATGAAAAGGATCAATGATACTTTTCATAGTTGATTGTGGAATTGTGGTCTTCCTCAGTATATGGTTCCTTTGGTACACCATTGTCTAGAGATTGTGGTTGCGTGTGCTAAAATTTTCGATGCCCAGACAAGAATTATAAGCGAGCATAATTTGAGGGTGGTAATCTGTCACCAGGGTCTCCCAGACATGTTGTGCATTCCTCTTAATTATCTTGAGGGTGTTGACGATTTCGATATTTCCAGACTGCAAAATTACTAGAGAACGCATAGGTTAGCGCAACAATTTGTCAATGTCGAAATAGGTAAACCATCAGATAAATCTATCCCTCCTAGCTTCCCTCTTAGTCGGGTTTCTTTTAAAGTAGGTTCGCCTTCCGTCTTCTCTATGTTGGCGTTGGTGTGTTGATTGGATACAGATAAAGAGGTCTCAGACTTCCAGACGAGTCTGAGCTTTATGCTGAAAAAGAATAGCAAGGCTTTGTTGATGGACTTTGCGAAGGTCATTATGGAAGGGATGTGCCGACAACTGAAGGAGTTTGAGCCTGGTTCCAAGTTCAGGTATCCTTATTTCTTGACCTAATGATTTTACATCAGAACCCAGATTATTTCCTGCAATCTCTGCCCCTGGCAATATTTGATGAAAATGGCGCTAGAAAGCTAGTTTCAACCTGGACTCTTGTACTCTCAAAGAATTTTGATTATTACGCATTTTTAGATGCATTCCTAGCTCCAACTTTAAGAGCTTTGGATCATAATGGAGGTAGGATGTCTGGTCGCTTGACGCAGAGTTAGATATCATGGATGAGAGGCCTTGTACCACCCTATGATTGGTTCTTCGGTTCAGATTTTATAATGCTCTGGATGCAGGGTTTTGTCCGAGAGCCTTTCTGGATCCCACATTTTGTTTCAGATAGGGTACTAGCCTTGGAGGTTTTCAGGCAGTTGTGTAATATTGAGAATGATTATTGGGGAGGAAAGCATCTGACTTCCTATTTGATGCTACCAATCATGTTTGGCTCTCTATCATTGGTCAAGAAGAAGAATCCAAAGGTGAATAGTTCCAAAGTATTGTACTCTAAGTTGGCTCACCTTGGATTAATGGTTATCTGTGATACATGACACTATAATCCAGAAGGTAATTTGGCAGAGATAGGCATTAAGATCTCTCACCAACCTCGGTCATTTTGGGACCCTCAGAGAAATGCAGATGAGGGAAATGAGAGATTATACATCGGCCTTGAGTACATCCCTTCTAGCTCGGGTCAACCAGCTTGGCTGAATTTTTATTATATAATGGCAAAGCCTAGCCCCAACCAAAAAATAAATCAATTCCTCTAGAATAGTTAAAAAGGCTCCGTTGGAAGCCTAAAAGGATTAAAGATTTATGGATTTATAGGTAGGAGGTAAAAAGGACTAACAGGCTCTTTCAGGAGGTGGATTCAAACAACCAGTTTGATGATATCTAGTGCCATGAGCATTGAGATAGTGAAGATTCTCCTAACCCTCTGGGTTCTAAGAGGTTCTGTGAGGTGGAAAGTGAAGCTCCGGAGCATGAAGAAGAGGTAGCCCAAAAGGCTCCCATAATTGAAGAGGACCCTGTGTGAGGAGAGATAGTTAGTGGACAATAGTTACTGCATGAAGACTCCTTAAATACATAGCTATCAGAGCCTATTAGCTCCTCTATATCAGGAGTAAAGAGGTCGAGATCTGATAGATGCCACCAAAGGGTTATTTTGGACCTAGACAATTCCCTGGAAGAGAAGAGACCATGAACGGAGGAAGCAGGAAGAGGAGAAGAAGAACAACATGAAGAGGTAGTTGTATCTGCTACAAATCTTCAGGAAACTCAAGTATATTTCTCCCCTTATCTATCTTCTATGTCTTTAGTTTCCTCTGTGCTTGCTTCTTCCATGTCACTCGCGCCAACTTTTCCTATCATTGGTCACCCAGGGCAGGTCAACATTAATTTCCCTCGGGGTCCCCTTTCGTCTCCTCCTATGTCTACTGTCCATGAGACACAAGTAATGGTGACATATCCTGATCCACTTAATCAGTAGTTTGTATCCCCGAGGCCTCATCATCAGGTAAGTGCTTCCTCAACCTTTTTTCCCACCATGTTTTCACCATCTTCGGGTAGTTATTTTATCCCACCTTTTTCCCCGACAACTGTTACTAGACCTAGAAAATTCACTAATACATTGAGCACACTGTCATTCCCGTTAGCAATTCCCCATGAGTTCCCTTTTGCTGGTGGATTGGGTATTTCTTCCCAGGAGTATTTCTCACAGGTGGATGTAAACAAAAGTGCCTAGGCTAGCCGAATACAAAAAAGAAGGGAAAATGATGCAAGCAAACTTGCAAAGCCCCTTTTGCAGACTATGTTCAATGAAAGCCAAAATTCGTTGATGTTTTCAAATGTAACACCTAATGTCATCAAGCCAGTTGGAGAAATGTAACCAAATGATTATTTTTTCAATACCATAAGGGTTGATTTACAACAGGCTTGTCCACAAGATAAGGTTGAATTAATGGAGGAAACCCATAGGGTGGTGACAACCGATTTCCTCAAGCTCAGTCACCAGATAAAGAAGAAGGATGAAAAAATAAAGGAGCTAAAAGGAAAAGTGAAGATCTGGTCGAATAAGCATAAGGCCTAAGAAGTTGAAATCAATCAACTGCAAAGTGAGAAGAATGCCTTTGAGAGAAAAGTTGTTGAGCTTCAGGCCTTGGGTGCGGAGGTTGTTCTGGCGTTGCAGAGAGAAATTGAGCAATTCTGAGCGACGAAGGTGGCCCTTCGCGATGAATTGAGGCAAGGAAGTGATGGTTTGAAATAGCTCTGACAGAGTACCAATGATGAGGTAAATGAAATGAATGCTGCATTGGAGTAGGAAATAGAAAGGCGAAAACAAGCCGAGTTAGCCTTGAGGGAGAAGGAGAAAGAAATTACTACTCTGAAGAATCAATTTTCGGCCCTGGAGGGAAGCGTTGTAGAGTTGAAGGTAGATTTGCCTCCTGCATCCCAAATCAACTCGCTAGAGATAGCCAAATATTTGCATGCATCATGTTGGGATAAGGTTAAGACACTATGCCTTACCTTGCAACCCACTCTCAAATTTATGGCACATGCTACCAATCTACTCGAGGTGGTTAGTGAAACAATGCAATGGGTGTAGGAGGGGACTTCTGATAGAGTTCTAAAGGCCAAGCAGTTGTTAGGAAAATTAAATACAACTTTCGATGAGGCATTGGGCAATGTGTGGATTGAGGACCGAACAATGGCAGCCATGAGCGTGAATGTTCTCATCTCTATGCATGAAGCCACCAAACATGTCGGTGAGTGCAAAGCAAAGATGACTCAGATTACTTGGGATATGCGAGAAAAATTTTCCTGCCTAACTTAGTGAGGGCTTCCATTGCCCTTCGTGATTGATCAAGTAGTGGTAGGCATATAACACATCACTGAAAATATTGAGGAGAAAAAGCAAGATTTATCAATTTTCTAGTCCTTCGATCAATCTTTGACTACCACAAATATTTAAAAAATGGTGCATCAATTGGCACAACTCTTCTTCCAGCTTGAGTCTGAGGCAAATTTATTTGGTGGATTGCCTTTTAAGGAAATCATTGATCTAAACATGGCGCATGAAAATCTACGCACTCTCTCTGCACCATCGAATGAAGTTTAGACGTCCCTTCAGGCTGCCCTCTCTAAGCTGTGAGCGATTGGTCCAAGGGGTTGGATTGGTTTGCAAGACCATGATATGGAGTTCTTCATTTCATGAGCGAAATGTCCCTATGACTCGCCAAGCTGTGAATATTTATTCACACATCGCTCTTTTCCTTCGCAGTTTCTCTTTCTTGCGCGGCTTTGCCTTTTTATTTTGGTATCGCTCGCAGCTTTTTGATAGCCGCCACGTGGCGTCCTATCAGAGCTTTCTTTTGGGACATCTCTTCTTCCTTCTTCTGGGTTCCGTTTGTTTGACATGTCACCTCTGCTTGTTTTCTTTCTGGGTCGGGCCCACACTGCAATTTCCTTTGCTAGGGGTTTTCTGCCCGACGTTCATTCGTGCATCTGTTATATCGGGTTTGACATTTGTTGCAACAGTCTCTATTTTGTTTCCGTGTGTTCCCTCCTTATGTTGCTGCATGGCCCATATCTCCTCAAGACGTGCCTGCTAGCGTGCTGCTGGTGCATCTTTCTATTGGTGTCATCTCGAGAAAATTTTGATTGTTGATGGCTTCACAGAAGCATATTTCTTGTTGGGGTCTCCAGGCGGTGGGCTGGCTTATTTAAGCAGCCTTTTCTTCATTTTTATGTTGGTTGTTAGATGGATGAAATTTTCTCGAGCATTAGGAATTAGCCTCTGTAGTGTTTTCTATTAAATTTAAACTTGGAGACTGTGCCATTCTATTCGGCCTTTCTGTTTTCATGCATTTGATAAAACATTAAACTGTACTTGTGTTTTCTAAAGAATTTGAGCATCTGTTCCGAGCTTTTGTAATTTTTATGCAGCCTAGTGTAATACAAATCATGTTGCTACTCTTTTGTGTTACCTTATGCTGTATGAGTTATATTATGCAAATGGTTTGATGTTCTTATGTTTGCAGTGTTGGGAATCATCTATTTGATATACGCTAGTTATTACTCGAGTCTTTGTTTCTACATTGTGCTTACTTATTTCATTTATGATCTAGCGCATCACCTTAGCTTAAGTGTGTTTATTTATGTTCACCTTCTTTCCCTTTTCCTCCCCCCATTATTAAATGAATAGCCAGATTCAATAAAACCCCAGAGGTCACTTAGCTACATGCATAAGTCCCCCAATAGCTAAGTTTCCCATAAGGCTGCTGCTTGCAAAATTTTGTGTCAACATAACTGATTGGCTAAACATAAGTAGGAGATCGAAGTTGATAAAATTTCTAGCAACTCAAAACATGGAAAAGGTCATGGTGATAGTAAGCATGATACCGTGGATGAAACAAAGGAGTACAAGGAGGGACCTAGTCACTTCCCATAGCTTAACGGGATGATCCTGGAGGAGTCCACTCCAGCTTCCTCCAATCATCAGGCTCTAGATGAAGAGACTAACAAGTTAGATGTTGCAAAGGAGGAAGACTTCAATGGTCTATTGGCTCGTTTTTGGAGCCTAGAAAGGGAGCTCGATAGACTGACCTGTTTCACCATAAAGATTATTCACCACTCGACTATCACTCTATCTGTAGTGGTGAAGGAGGAAGTTAAAAAGAATGCTGCAAAATATGATCCTACTACTCGTTAGGCCAGTGGGGATGTGTTTAAATGCCTCATGGAGGAATGGGAGAATCTTTCCAGGTAATGGTCTAGGTTTTATTTGTTTTCTTGGGGTTTTTAGTTTTGTTGTTTCTACGAACTGTCTATCTATTGTAACTGGTTATGTTTTGCTATTTTGATCTGATGGACTTTGGACCATATGGCCCTTTTTTGTTGTAAGGGTAATGCACCTTGTAAATGCATCTTATATTATCAAAAACAATAATAATTCTAATTTAATATAAAATAAAATAGTTAATCGTGGTGCATCCTAAATATGTGGATAACATATCAGTTAGGCATCTTTGGGGACACTTGTATGTGTATGGACATTAGGATAAATATTTCATGTGGGTATGACATTGATAAAACATTTAATTGGAAAGACTTAGCACCAAATGTTTAATTTTGGGTCATGGTTTCGTGAGTTCATATTTTTGAGGCACATTTTTAATATTATACAATTTAGTGGTTTTATGTAGGCTTGTTTCTATAAAAGAAAGCATGAGTAGTTGTTGAAGGTGGCTAGTATTAAATTTGGCTATTGGCTATAGTTGGATTGAGCATAAGTTGTAGTTTTCATATATGTGAGTAAAGGAAGCATGGGTTGGGATGTGTGGCTACATGGTTCTCATTTTGTTGTTCACATGGAGGAATGACACTAGGGTGCTTGATGCTTTAGAAGCCTTACATGGAGAAGTTGCAAATGTATCTTATCCTTGATCTAATACATTGAGTATGTGAGTAATCTTTGGGGATATATTTTCCCTTGAGAGGGTTTTCCCAATGTGTATTTGGTGTTCTTGATGGTATAATTTTTTTAATCTTTTGCATTGTAGATTTGGAATACTTGTTTTACATATTTTCCCTTATGATGGTTATGCAAAAATGGTATGTTATTTTTTTTTAAATCCTTTCACATATGTGCACACACACCTCTTGTTGCGAGAAATATGACACATAGGAACATAGTAATCGAAGGTAATAGATATAGAGGCTTGAAGTTACATGCATAATTCATATTTCCACCTCTATTCAAAATAAATGTTCTTCGTCTCTTTCCTTTATGGTGATACTTATCTATCTTGTTATCTAGAAACTAGATCATATTATTTGTTGTGGAAATACTATAAGCATTATATAATATTTCAAGTTACTATCTTTGCTGGTGATATGCATGTGGGGTTTTCCCTTATCAGATAATTTTCCTTCAAATATCTTCTCTCACCTTTGTTATGGAATGTTATCTTTCATTTTGTTAATTGATTCCATGTTGCTTATAATTTAATGTTTAGTAGTCGATCATGTAATTGTATAATTTTTCTAACTATATGCATGATGTTTACACTCCCAATACCCTACTTATCAAAAAACTCAAAAATAAAATCATATTAGAAATCTCTCCAATTGGTCCTCCAAATCAAATACAACATAAAAAAAATGGGAAGTATAATAGAACCAATTGTAAAAAAAAAAAAAAGAGAATATGTATGCAACATTTATCTAAGAACAAATCCTTGTAATGAAAAAATGAGTTAATGTTTCTTCATTCAGTCAAGGAAATGCTAGTTTTAGGAGTTTCTTTATAAGGGAGATTTATTTTTGTTAATTTTGGAGCACCATGAACTTGTATGTAGGGTTGTTAAAGACTCAAGGTGATCAAGAGCATCTTGGGGAAGAAGACATACATTTATGTAGACATTAGAAGACAGTGGTTTTGAGGTTTTGGTGAAATTCTAGCTTGTTACATGCAAAAATCTCATCAAATGCTATGAAAAACATAATAAAATTATAGCAATCAAAGAATTTTTTGTGACAAATTGTGTATATATAACAATGAATGCACTTTCACCCCCTAGTAGAACTAATGGATTTTCTACATGAAAAACATTAGGTTAGAATGTGAAGGGTTTTAACTATTCAATTTGACTTCGGGGAATTGGTTTCTATGCTTGAGCCCAAAATGGACTTCAAGAATGAGTCTATATCAAGTAGATTTGTATGTGGAATATGTATTGACCCATTTTTCTATTGGACCAAGGGATTTGCAAGTCATACTCACCATTGGGCGAGATTCTTGAAATGCATCACTTTTTAGATGGTAGGACATCTTGTACATGGATGTAGAGCTTGGTTGGTTTCAACATTCAACTTTAATTTTATTATAACTTGATAAAAATAATAATGGAGATTAAGATTTCTTATCTCTCTTGATATATTTTTCTCGTGTTTAAGGTTTCTTTAGGTCAAACATGTTATCTCAATCATCACCTTATAATTTGCATGAGGTGTTTTAATTTTTCATATGCTCTAGTGATGCATAATGAATGTAATTGATTATATGTTAAGTGGAACTAACATTGATAACATTAACATGAGGAAACTAACACGTGTTTTAGAGAAACCATACATAGAATATTCATTATTGACGAATTGTTTGGAAGTATCTCACCTAGTTTACAAGATCAAACATTGCTAAGCTAGAAACACATGCTAGTGTAGTTGCATGTAAGTGGCATGCTTTGGAGTTGACCGGTGCTAATTTAAAGTTTATTAATTATTTTTCTTAATTTTTTTACTAATTCATCAAGTACTAAAATTATGGCTATCCAAAGAAAATTTGGAATAATCAAATTTTAATGCGCATAAAATAATAGTAATTCTTTATCATTCAAAAATATGTTTAGTTTTTTTGCTTTACACAATTTGTTTGGTTGATGGAAATAACTAGATTACATAGATATTGACATTTCTACCTCCTTTTAAGTGAGTTACAACATGATAAATAAATATACATATAATCCAAAAATCTTCCTTTAGCTAAGTTCTCATGAATATGGAGAACTAGTTTGTCAAAGTCATTTAGGAGTAAAATTGGTCCAATCATATGTTTGTGAAATTTAAAACTTGATTGACAACATAATGAAAGAACATACCATCATTGTCACCAATTCAATGACAACCACTTTAATACTCTACACAAACTAATGCACTAAAAAATGATAGTTATCCTCCAACTTTGTATTTGAATTTGCCAAAATTTCTAACTCTTCAAATCAAATTAACATGATTAACAAAAAGTAGTTTTATATCATTCTTTATATGTTGCAAAGGTATCGAATAAGTTTTCAATACTGAAGGTACACAAGATGTGCTAATAAAAATATTACAACTTAACACTTTATTTATTTATTGGTTTTAATGTTTTATATATTTCAGCTTATCGAGTTATTTCCAATATTATATTTAAGAATATTTTATTGAATGTAGAGCCCTCATTTTTTCTTGGAAAAATATCTGTGTAACAAATGAATTTAGGGTGTTGATTTGACCCTTCAGAGTTGGCTGTAGAAAAAATCATCGTCCAACAATTCACCGCTAACGATTTACACTAGCAATTCATCATCGTGACATACTCATCATGTATACAATTCACCTCCATCAATTCATTGCTGTTGTATATTTATCACATAAGTGGTTAAGAGCACCAAAAAAGAAAAAGTACAGAGATTTTGTTGAACGCATGAAAAAAAATATATGCGGTGAATATATCACTGCAATGAATTGTTGGTGGTGGATTATATACACAATGAATATATCACAATAATCGATTGTCTTCTTATACTTGATGAATATACCACTGCAATGAATTACCGGTGGTGAATTGTATACGCAATGAATATATAACGATAATGGATTGTCTTCTAAGTTATATCTCCTACCAAAAGTGTTTTCCATAATAACATAACAAATGAATTTACAATGCAGGGAGGGGGTAATTTCTGGGCGTGCCAAACACGTCAATTCACTAATTTGCTACGACACTTTCCTTACTATTTCTCGAATACGAAATTTTGGTTTCCAAAATTTTCCTGCAGTCTTGATTTGGATGGAAGGACTTTCTTTATAGCAACCTCACTTCCAAGAAATTGTTCAGTGCGTTCTTTACAGCAGCCTGACTACTTGTAAGTCTGTACGTCGACCTTTCTTGGTAGCGACTTCGAGCTTTCGGAGTGAAGTCCTGGTAAGATTGTACTTGACTCCGAAGGCTAATTAGAAATTGTTCGGAAGACGCGCTGAACAGTCAGTTTGCATAGATACGTAATATCATCTTGCAAGGAAGTTATAAATAGGGGTTGGGTCTCTGTGTGTGCATTGGTTCCTATGAACAATGTTTGTTTTCACCCACTTTAATAGATTCGTTGTTTTACTTGGTTTTGTTTTTGTTAATAATGTGCGTTTCTGATCTTGTTGGCTTCACTTCTTTTGCTGTTCTTTTTGTTTGAGTTCAAAATGGTTCTGAGCAAAGCAAGCAGCTTTGCTTGGTTGGAATCAGTGATAAATACAGAAGAAAAGGAGAAGTCTATGTTCCCACATTTGAGCCACGAAATTTTGTCAGTGTGCGCCGTCTCTCGAAATTCAAGCTCTGCTCAAGAAGGGTCTTCGGAGGCTCGCATCTACCCATGCTTGTTCTGTTCTAGGAAGTTTAACAGTCCTCAGGCATTGGGTGGGCATCAGAATGCCCACAAGAAGGAAAGGACTACAGCAAGGCCAGCTCAGAGATCTCATGTGAGTATTCAACAGAGGTTATGCAGCATGGCACCTTCACCACTAGTTTTGTCTCCTGAGTGTGCTCAAAGTTCCAGCAATTTGAATAGTTCTCTCTCTAAAAGGGGCAATTCTTGTACCATTCAAGGAGTAGGAGGGGCACCTAGAGGAGGAGCAGGTGATGGAGGGGAAGGAAAGCGAATAGATGGATGGGTTCAAGCCGTTCTTGGGAATCAAGCCATTATAGGTAGATACTTTCCTTGTGGTCTCTTGGAAAATATTGATTGCATGGAAGGAGCTACCTATGGCTCTGACACAGGCTATGGCTTCCCAAAAGAGGAAATAGGTTTCATGAAATGGCCAGTTACCTTCCCTTATGCGGTGGAACCAAGAGGAGATGGCTCTGGTTCCAGGAAAAGGGTCCGAAGTGGGGATCCTCAATTTTCTGAAACAAGTTTGGCAATGAATTCAGGTGATCAGAAGCTAGATTTATCGTTGCATTTGTGAATGGAATGGGAATATGCATGCAAAAGTAAGAATGCTCAAGGTTATATAAAAGTACCGGGAGATGATTTGCCATAACAGGAGTAAGGAGGGAGCATGTATCTCTATTATGGGAAATTAGTTGTTTCAATCTAAATTAGGTGTCTCAATCTTGTAAATTTTTTATAAATCATTTATATATTATTTAATATTTTTATGTAATTATTTGATGTAATTTATAATACATATTATTAAATAATTGTGCTTCATGAAATAGGATTGTGAAATTTTGAGTTGGTAATTTCATTACATGTCAGTGTCTTGAAAATTGGTTTATTAGTTATTCAAAGATGTGTCCTTAATGATACTATTGATGCTCACATTTGCACTAGAATGTAAACCTGCATTAATATGTGAAGCTTTGCAGATATGAGACACGGTTTGCAAAACAACCTCCATGATTTTATAACTCATCATAAGATCTTCGATGAATGTATTTCACACTTTGTGAGAAAAAAGAAGATGAATACTAAAAGGAAATCCGATCTAATGAGCGAAATGCCAAATTATACTTTCCTATCTGCACATTACTAATTTGCACAAAACTCACAATCATAAAAAGAGAATAAACATAAGTGCAATATCAAAGAAAAATTCACATAATCATTAAAGTACAAGAAATTTGATAATTTTAAATTGACAAATAAAAACTACATATGCAAAAACAAGAAAACAAAGATAATTTTACTAACAAAATCCACTAAAACACAATAAAGCTAAATATATTATTTCATTTCTACGAAACAAATTAACAAAATCTATAAAAGACTAATTTGCATAACTATAAAAGTATTATTAAACTCAATGATTGCAAAACATTTACCATAAAAACCTTTGTGTTGAATTAGTAGATGTTTATTAGCCAAAGGATCAAAATTAAATGAAGAACTTACAATATATGGAAAAAATGAGAAAAAATATTGGAAGAACAGGAAAAGAAAATGAAAAATATCCTATTTTCATATTTGCATGGATCTCCATAATTCGTTGCATGGCAGCCACATCTCCCTATTTGCTGCACTTTCTTCTTGTTATCTCCTCACCTTCTTTTACCCCTATTTCCCTTCTTTGCTTTATCTATTTGTACCCATTAACTCTTCATAGTGTAACATTTGCTTGACGATGTTTTCTTTATAAATCTTATCACTTAATATTTCCATGAACTTAAAGAGGCATATGATTGTTAAATGGATGTCCTTTATTTAAGACTCACGAGCCCCAATTTGTCCTTATCTCTTCCTTTTAAATTTTTAATGAATACCCTCCAAAAGTGATTTAAATGAATTTAAGAGGAAAATAAAGTTTATAATTTCAAATCATTCTTTCCTAGGTCTATATTTTACATATATTGAACTGAAAATCTAATGGCACATTTTCTAGAGCAAGGTACATATGACAATTTTCTATTATACTCCAGTCATTGGATGGAGGAGAAAATCAAGTGATTTTGAAGGCTTTAGATATTAAGTGGATCCTATTGTCAGCTAGGGAGAAAAGAAAGTTTATAAAGTCAAATCATTCTTTCCTAGGCCCATATTTCACATAGATTGAAAATCTAATGACGCATCATCTAGAACAAGGTACACATGACAATTTCTCTATTATCCTCCAGTCATTGGATGGAAGAGAAAATCAAGTGATTTTGAAGGCTTTAGATATTAAGTGGATCTTATTGTCAACTAAGCATGTCCTTAACCAATAGTTCACCATTTCACATTGAAAACTCTAGCAAACTTCTTCTCATTATGCAAGCTTTTGATGGTGTTTTGATCATATAGTATTGAATGGAGCTATTGAGCATTGAGTTTCCATTCTTATTTATTTGTGCATTTTTTGGAGACTAAACATCATTTTCCCACAAATATGTAGACCTTTTAATGCCATATTTGTTCTTTATTTGTGCATTGTTTTGGAGACTTGACATCATTTCCCCACAAATATGTAGACCTTCTAATGTTATTTTACAATGGTTACATGTGCCATTTTGTTGTTTCGTTTGTTGCATCATTTTTTTAATACTTGCATTTTATTATTTTCTTTCCCAATGCTTTACTTGGCTACATTGGATTCATTCACTGCTCTTCATTATGTAAGGATATGCTATTAATCTTCATGGTGGCTCTAGGAAAATTCACCGCCAACAATTCACCTCCAACAATTCATTGCCAACAATTCATCGCCATGCAAAATTCATTTCGTGGAAAATTCATTGCCAACAATTCACCAGCAATTCATGACGGTGAATTTTCCATGACATGAATTGTTGATGATGAATTGTTTGAGGTGAATTTGTTGATGGTGAATTGTTGGCAGTGAATTTGCCTAATACCCTTCACGACTGCATTAAATTGGAGGCTCATGCAAGAAGTTTGAAGTGTATACATTCTATATGGTGGGCAATGCATTTTTGAAGGCAAGTCTTGGAGTTTGGATGCTATTCATCCCTCTTTGAAATGCATAATCTTTAACATTGTGCCCAATCTTGAACTCACTACTATTCAAATCATGATTTATATAATGATTTGTTGCTGGCTTCTCCATTGCATTCAAAATATGTATAATGTGTTAACAAATTCTTTTCTAAATTTAAACTTATACCATTGGGATAAATTATTCAAGACTATAATTTTCTACCTCCCAAAATAAATGTAGTGCAAGAATTGAACTACAAATATCATAATTCACTCACATTAACAAATCTTAAGTTTTTCAACTTAAAATGGTTTTTCTTCTATTATTTCCAATATTGATTTATGAATCCAAGTATTTGAGGTGAGTTATTATGTGGTTATATTCAGTTTGATCTATTTTTACAAAGCATCTGTGAGAAAATTGTTTAAAATAATGCATCTTTAATGGCTTATAGGATTAGAAAATATTTTTTAAATTTTCATTTTAGATTAAACTATTATTTTAGAAGTATCAAAATATGTGTATTTACTATTATAAAATGATAATATTTTTCTTTCTAATTATAAGAGAGCACCCTTGATTAGTAATAGATCTCCATAGATTGATTTTGGTTTGCATTTCCACTTATTTATATCTTTCATTAAATAAGTTAGTACCATTTTTTAAATTGATCCAGATTTCCATATGAAAGGGAGCTCTATACTAGTCTACTAAAATTAGAAATGTAAATGTTCATATTATTATAAAACAAATTATTAGACTATTTAAGTAGAACCTTATGATTTATCTTCAAATAATATTAAAGGATTTCAATATAGTAGGTCCTCTTTGATCCTATCTCTTATTTATATTAGATGAATCTAGATTATTGATTTTCTTCATATGATTTTTACATATATATTGTATGTATTAAGTCATAAAAAAAAGTTTTATGATATTTTTTTTTATAATTGGTGATCTCATAATATTAGTTTATAATTTTTTAGCAAACTGGATACTGAACTAATTTTTTTTAACTAAATCTTCACTTTCGGACTTTTATAGTGGCTAAACCATGAGGAATTTGAAGATGATGAAAACTAGTGATTTGTGATGTTTTTGTCTATAGATTCTAAATATATTTTTTTCATTTTTTTTGGAATCAGATTGCATTTCTTTTTCCATCTCCTTTGAAAACTAGTTTTTTTTTTTAAAAACAACATTTTTAAGGAGTGATTCTCACCATATACAATATAACTTTTTTTGTATGAAGGATAAAATTCTAATTTTTTCAAATTTAGATTTGTAAGTATGATATCTAACCAGTTCATTTGGTTTCATAGTTTTTTATTAAATATTTTTTCCTTAATCAAGTTTTGAAGTCAAACCAATGACAATTCAGACATAGGCGGACCGTATATGACATAACTTTTTTGTATGTATCAAGATTCAATTTATTTTTTTAATGAATCAAAGACATCAATACCCAACCTGAACATATTTTTCAAAATTTAATTTTGATAATCTACTTTTTTTCCACATGTGCAAAACAAAGAGCTTGATTTTCGGTGAAAAACCCATGTTTAATAAAACTAAAAAAAAAAATACATAATAAAACCAAAACATATTAGAATTATATTCGTTGGATAGCTCATTTTGAGGACTACCGTCATCTAGTTGGGTTTGTGAAGTCTCCTCCATTTTCATCCTCAACCTGAGCTTCGAAGTGTAATATTCTGGAATTTTTTACCACCTGAGGGGGAGAAGGAGGGAAATGAGGGGTTCGCTCAAACCAGGGTTCATTCGAACCCCCTTTCAAAAAGGGTTTCCATTGGTTTTTTTTGTGGGAATGGTGGGAAGTTAATTGAATGGGTTTGCTCGAACCCTAGTTCATTTGAACCCTCTTTAGGTTCGTTCGAACCCCAAAAATGATTTTTTTTGGCATGGGGTCACTTTTTTCAACTTTTTCTTCCTCACTCCAATTGTAAACCACTTTTTTGGGTTCACCCTAATATAATATTGTTCATGTAAAATGGGAAGATATAACCCTTTCTTGTGATTTTATAGGATTACTTTTAAATTTACATTAAATTGCTTATTGCTAGGGTTTTATTAGTAAACAAAAAAAAAAAAAAACACTTCTAGTGATTATTGCAATGTTGTAAAGCATTGTAACATTTCAAATTTAGGGTTGTTTGCAATAGGGAGTGTTCTATCCTTAATATGGAAAGTCGTGCCATTATCTAGTTTATTACAACATCTATTGCAAGGACTTCTTCTCAACACAACAATTAGAATCAAAATAACTATGACCCAACCATAATATGGATGGCCTAACATAAATTTGGGAGCATCTAAAGTATAAGATAAATCTTGAATCACCCAAAAACAGTCATGTTTATTTTGTTTTGTATTTTTTAAAATATTTTTCATTATATTCTTATCACAAAAGACAATTCATAACACAAATTTATGTTATTATTTCAAACATCATTGTAGCACACCAAAGTTATATATAGTATCTTGCTATGTGGTAATACATTTTGATCTCATTGCTTTCATATTGATGGTATAACTTCATAATGCCATTTTTCATCATGCCAAATTATTGTTAAGGGCTTGCTCTTAGGTTAATGCAATGTGATTTCTCAAATTTATTAACAAATATCTAAGAGAACCATGCAAAAAATATTTAAAGTTCATGCCAAGATTCAAAGACATCTATAAGCTTATTGGTCCTAGTAATGTTCAAGATTAGGGCTACATTAGGTTCAAACACTTACATCTTATTGCATCCATTTAAGGTGGGTCCTTTTACATGTTTCATTATACATAAAGCATTGTACCACCTTACAATTTGACACATAAAATATTACTTGATTGCACTCATTATAGAAGCATCCTTCATCCTAAATTTAATAATATCTAGGTCAATCTTAGATAGAGGAAGCTAGCTCAAGAGAGATTTTGGTAGATAATTAAAGAGAGCCATATTATATATTACCTGCTAGAAGATTATAATCAATTTCACAATGATTATACTTTGGTACATTATAATAAAGGATTATAGTTCATTCTATTGAAATATCTTTTAGTAACACTCTAAATATAATTATGGCTATGAATCAATAATACCATCGTTTCATCTATTTATTGTGACAACTTATTTATGTTTTGTAGTGTTTGTTGCATTGAATCTATGGTTGGACACTCCATTGGATCCTCCATCCATGATTGCAACCAATGATATCAAAGCATGATTTTGAATTTTGAGTAAAGTTGTCAACAACTGTCCAAATTAGTTTGGAATCCAATAAAGGAAGGAGATTATATGAGCACATCAAGTTATAATAGACATCTTCCAATAAGTTACGTGTTTGGTAGAAGGTATCAAGGGAATTATTCCTATAACTAGATCACCAAATTAAGGTAGTTTGTAAAGGAAACTTGTAAATAGGTCAATAAAAATGAGGTTGTTTGCATAAAATTAAAAATTAAGACCATTCCATAAAGATTGGGTAGCTTGACTAAGGTGTTGTTAATATTGCTAGAAAAATAGAATTAATATTAGATGGTGAGGGATGTTTAGATTTAACTAAATGTTTTTGAAAATGATATAAAAAGGGGAAATAATATTAGATGTTAAAAAGTGATGACTAAATGAAAAAAAAATTATTCTAGAGAATGCATTAATTGCTAAATCAAATATAGAATAATAAAAGGAAGAAGATGTCAATTAGGTCAAGATATTGAAATCTGTCTCAAAATTAGTGAGAAGTTGATATTACAAGTTATTATAATAGTCTGAATCCAAAAGAGTTGATTCATAAATTGGACAAATAATCTATAAGAATATTTGAGCATGAAATTTTAGATTCTATTTTTTTTATATTTTCTAAGACAAAAATGAAAGGATACACTCAAATATGATAGAACATAAGGAAAATATAGAGAAATGAGATAGATAATATCAGTGTTCAAAATTAAACGTATACTTATTGATTAATAATTAAAGAGTTTTAAAAAAGATCACATACTTTGAGGTAAAAGGAGAAGAATGATTGTGATTATACTAAAGAATGGGTTAAGTGATCCTTATTTGGAGCTTCTAGAGGTCTTCGCCAATGGGATCCTCTTTCTCCTTGCTTATTTATTATTTTGGTTGAAGGTATAGGAAGGCTCATTAAGAGCCTTATTGATCAAGCTCTAATCCAAGGTTAGGTTTGGGGTAATGGTTTGCCTCCTCAGTCTCACTTGCAATTTGTTGTTGATACTTCTTTGATGGGTATGACCACTTGGTTACAGAGGCCACTAATTTGCACAAGGATTTGAATATCTATCTTGCTACTTCTAGATAGTTGATTAACGAGGATAAATATTTTATTTTCTTCTTTAATGCTCCAATGCTCATTCAACAATGGATTGCTCGTATTCTGAGATTTTAGATTGGTCACTTGCCTTTGAATAATCTCATCATTCTTGTTTCTACTAGTACTCTTCCTAGGGGCTCTTGGAAAAATATTTTAGACAAGTTTCATACGAAGGTGAATTGTTGGACTCATAGGAGACTTTCCTTCATTTTTTGGGTACAAATTCTTAAGTTGGTGGTGCAGGCTCTTCCTAATTATAGGTGTATGCTTTAAGTGGTCCCTACTGGCTTTATTAAGGATCTGGATTATTTGGCCAGGAAATTTTTATGGACTAGTTTTTTGACATTTTTGAAGTGGAGTTTGGTGGAGTGGGATATTGCCTGTAGACCCAAACATCTTGGTGGTATTGGGCTTAGGAAATCTACTTTGGCTTGTTTTTCATTGTCTTCCAAGATTTATTGGAGATGGTCCATTGAATGGGATCATGTTTGGGCCAGTATTATCTCATAAATATTTGAGAGGTGCTCTGAAGGCAGAGGTTCTACTGTTTCCACTTGTGGGGAAAGATTATGTGATTTGGGACACACTTAAAAAAGGAGATAAGTTTATCAATTATGACTTGTTTTGGATTTGTAATAGGGGGTTGAGGCTCTCTTCTAGTTTGACTCTTGGGATGGGTTCCCTCCAATCATGTGCAAATATCTTAATTTGTAGAATCCTTTTCAATGCTTCTTGGAGGTTGGTTGGTCATGGGTGGTGGATTTCAAAAATACTTATCTCTATGGGCATGTGGAAGTGTCTAGATGGAAGGATCCTAGTGATTAGCCCGTAGGTGGCTCAGAGGAGGATCACATAGAGCTTAGAAATATTCTTGCAAGTAGAGAATGCAACTCTCTCAGGGAGAGGGATATTTTGTCTTGGATTCCGGATCCTAAGAGGGTTTTCATGGTGGCTAGTAGTTATCAGGAGCTAATATTTCAAAATTAGGGGGGATGGAAGTTCGTTGGTGGAAAAATGTTTGGAACAAATTTTCCTAGCCTAAGTGTAATTTTTTTGTGGACTTTCTAGCTTGGAATATATGCTTAACTTGGGATAATCTTTGGAAGTAAGGATTTTGAGGCCCTTCTATTTGTGTTCTCTGTGGTTGCAATGAGGAGGATTTATCTCACCTATTTTTTTGGTGTACTTTCTCTATTCTTATTCAACATGTTTGGTGGGGAATTTGGAGACATCCTTGTGTTCATGCTTCTTCTATGGTTGAATTCTAGAGTAGTTTGGGGAGACCCCCAACTCAAGATTCTTTCCTCTAGATTGTGTGGTGTATAGGTATTGCTTTCATCCTTTAGAAAATTTGGCTTGTAAGGAATCATAAGATTTTTATGGTGGCAAGTTGATGATCCAACAAGTTTGGCAGAAAGTTGTTTGTATGATTCAAGAGACTATGGAAGCCAAATGTGAGGTATCCTTCCATTTGGATAGGGAAGATGAGGAGATTGTGAATAGTTTGGGCCTTCATGGTCTAGCTTTTGATTCTATTTTGTGTGCAAAGAGGTAGGAATGCCAAAAAGAAGGTTAAAAGAATTGGGGGTTGGTCTCCTCCTCTAATGGATGCTCTAAAGATTAATACTTGTTCTAGGGGTAATCTTGGGCCTGCTGGGATCATAGGTGTTGGAAGAGATTGCTCTGGTTTTGTTATTTTTTTATTCTCTATCATAAGAGGCATAAAACCAATAACCTTATGAAGGGTCTGATGATTCTTTGTGCTACGAAGTGAGCTTGTGCTCTTGGCTAGCGCAAGATCGTCTACGAATCTGACTCTCAAATCATTGTTAATTTGTTGAATGGGAAGAATTTGGAGGGTGTGAATTAACAACTTGCTTCAGTTGTTAGGCATATTTTATGGATGTGCTCCATGATGGACTCAGTGTATTTTACTCACATTGCTTAGGAATTGAATAGGGTTGCTAATTGTTTGGCCAAGTGGGTTTTGAGCAGGATGGTGGTTGGTAGATTGATGGTTGGGAGCAACTACCCCCAGATATTGCTAATATTTAGAGAAGATTATCTCTGAGGACATGGTGGGTTGATGTCGGTGGCTAGTTGGTCTTGTTGTGGGTCATTTTCTTGGTTGGTTGTCTGTTGGTTTTGTGTTCTTGGTTATTTTTGGGTGCCTATTTGGAGCCTAATTTCTTTGTATGGTTGATATTCTTCAATATCCATAAATTTTTACCCTCTTTATTCAACAAGAAAGAGTACAAAAAATATAATTCTTCATTACACACCTTTC
Organism: Sequoiadendron giganteum; assembly: GCA_007115665.2. Classification (NCBI taxonomy): domain Eukaryota; kingdom Viridiplantae; phylum Streptophyta; class Pinopsida; order Cupressales; family Cupressaceae; genus Sequoiadendron; species Sequoiadendron giganteum. The sequence goes on along the minus strand of CM021110.1, from coordinate 95,495,627 downwards.
AACCTTCATATCTTTCTATTCTGATATGAAAATCCTTCCTTTTCCCAATAGATAATTTCCCAACCATTATTTTTTCCCATATGTACCTTAGGTGAAGGTAGTTCAAGCATCCTCCAATAGTTAAACTACCATTTTAAACAATTGCTTCATCTTCTATCAATTTTTTGGATGTATTTGTGCTTTATTGGAGATTTCCATCTTAGAAGGAAGTAGGAATTGGCCACCCTTTTTTGAAAGTTCCTAATTCACTAGGAATTTATCTTTTATTGTGTTCTTTCATTGCCTTTTGATTAAGGGTTTTGACCCCATTAGGAACCATCACTAAACACCTCTATTGGTTCCATGTTTGAGGCTCTACACGATTGAGAACTAGTACCAAGAACTACATAAAAGGTTCCTTGATGCAAGTTACAACCTTATTGGGAACTGACACTAGACACCACATTGAATGTTCTGGCCCGATTAGGAACTAGCACCAAGCACCAAGATCGAGTGGTCACTTTGTTGAAGTTTCCACTTTAAGTAGGACCCTATGATTCTAAGGCTTATTGGGGGTTTTGAGGGAACTCAAAACCAAGAACCATATTGAAGGAAAGTTCCTATCCTCTTAAGAACTCCTTAAAACCTTGAATATTCAAATATTGTTGAGAATTAGAAGGGAAAATAAGTATTAATACTCACAGTATGAATGGGAACAAGTCAGAGCGAGGTAAGAAACTAGGAACCATTCACCTCAGCTGGTTCTTGATTGAGGAAAAACCCCCAATTAACCATAATTCCTTCATTATTATCCAATTTCCCCCAAATTTGACTAGGAAGCACTCTTTAAAATTTTCTATGAGATGAATTTGTGAATTAGCCAAAAATGCAACTTGAAATTTTCCTCTTGCAATAACTTGCCAAAGCCAAAAACAACACAACAAAATTAAGCAAAACTAAAAAATGAAAATATAATTGTTTTTGGTTGACACATGATTTCTCATGAACCCAAATTCTCCTACATTAGATCTTTGGTTTGTAACTTAGATCAAATAATAAAGTGGAGTGATCATGTTTGATGATGCATTTAGAAGGGCTCTTATATTTTTATAGCTATGATATGGCTTTATAAACCTTGCAAAAACTAAGAAGTAAGGTATAAAATGTATTTTATTTCTATTGGTCAAAATATTGCATTACACCAACAATAAAGGGTTTTTCATGCCTAGTGTAGTCAATTATTACAAATAATATCTACCTCATTTTCAATAAATACGTGTTCCAAATTAGATCAGTCATTAACAAGGTCAATTATCTGGTCAATATGGTTATAATTTAGTTATATGTGAAAGTAATATACCTTTAACTAGTTTTTATTAACAATAAAAATAGGTTTTTATAAGGGACCTGAAACCACAAATTTAAAAATGTTGCTACATTAGATAAAGGCACAAATAGCCAGAAAATAAACCATAGTTAACCCAAATCAACTAAGCACCATATTGATTCATATTCTTGAGTGTGTCTACCACCTCCAGTTCCTAGTTATAGTGTTTATTGTAAGTGTGAATAAGGTATAAAGCAATCAAACACTTCTTAATGAAACATTGCATCAAATATTAAGCTAATAACCAATTGAAAGTGTCTCATTGTCTCCTATCTTTAAAGATTTATTAAGATATATGCTCTTAGATTTAAATAGCACTATTAATTGTTAAAATGACAATCTAAAGAATGGAATGATGTTGATGCAATGATATGAAGCTAAATGATAATACTAGATGATAAAATAAACTAAGATAGCATGAATTGACATGAAAAATAATAAACAAAGCTACTGGAGGCAGCCATGATTGTGAAAGCTTGAATGTTGGATGTTGGATGCTTGGTGCTTGATGCTTGAATTCCTGCAAAGTAAGAGTGCTTAAGTTAGATTATTTGGATATTTTTCTTGGTTGAATTCAAAGCTTTATTATAAATTTCCTGGCTGTAGAAATGCACAGGGATGGCAAAGAGAGGCTTGGATTCAATCTGGAGGATTGAATGGTGAGAGATGGAGGAGATTGAGAGAATTTTGGAGATTGTTTCTACCCATGAAAACACTAGGCAAGAGAAGAGGAAAGATTGTTGGAGGAGGATTGAAAGAAGAATTTGAAATTTGTCTCCAATTCTTTCCGTGAAGTTTCAATTAATTAATTTTGACATGATTTTGACATAAATTAGACATAGGATATCTAATTCAATTTTGAGGAAATATAGAGGAATATTCTTTATGCCTTTATTTAAATATTTTTGATTTATTTAAATTAGCCAAAGAGGGATAAATAATTTAATAAAAAAAACTATAGAAGTTGTTTATTAAATTAAACAAAAGAATATGGCAATTAATCAATAAAGTGTTTAATCTTTATTTAATTAATTTAAGATTGATGTGATAGAATAAAATAGGTGAATTGATAATTAAATAAAACAAAGTATTTAATTTTGTTTATTAAGATGAGATATTAGAAGAATTTAAACGTGAATGTGAACATGAACTATATAAATAAATATTTCTATTTATTCAAACAGTAGAGGAAATTAGGATAATTAATCAAATAATTTGTATTTAATTTATCAGAATTCTCCAGACCATTTTTAGGTGTATACATTTTGCCCCTCTTTGAAGTGATGTGTTTATGCGTTGCTTCAAAGAAAATTTTGCTGCTACTGCCAGTATTTATGATTTTATGATGATTCTATGATGATTTGATGATGATTTGATGATGATTTGATGATGAAATAATTTATCTCCTGAGATTGATGAAGAAAAATATAGCCCGTGGTTGAATTTCAATTAATTCCATGCATAAAATTAATTAAAATAAAATAGAAACCCACAAAAATCCCTTTTCAAAAGTTATATAAGGTCCAAAAGGTCTTTTTCACAGTCATTTGCACTTTGTGACTTTCAACTTCCAGTGATAAAGAATTTTGACCCAGCTGGAGCAAGATGCCTATCCCCTACCACACTCATTTTTTCGAGCGTGTGCGACGTCACCAGCGGCCGACTACCTACGGACCTCCAGTATGTACTTATAATCCACCTCGTTTTTCATGATTTTTTGTTTTTTATGCATTTTAATGTTTTTCGTGTTTTTTCCTTAGTTTAGTGCATCAAGGTCGCGTTGTAGCGCTTTGCACTCTGGTGTAGCGCTTCCATTAGTTGTTTTAGTGCTTTGAGATTTAGCACTTGCGTTATTTTCTCTAGCGCTTTCATAGGATAGTCTAGCGCTTTCATGATTTAGCACTTAGGTAGTTAGTTTTAGCACATAGATGCTAGATTTTAGCACCTAGAATGTTCTAGCACTTTGATTTGGTAAAATAGCGCATATATGGTTTGTTATAGCTCTTTGGTAAAGCGACGCTTTGATGGACTGTTTTAGCGCATCGATGTGGTAAAACAATGCTTTGGTTAAAGTGGTGCTTCAGGTGCCTATTTTAGCACATTGAAGTGCTGAAATAGCACTTCAGATAAAATAACGCTTTGGGTGCCTATTTTAGCGCATCCATGTGATAAAGTAGTGCTTTTGAGATTTAGTTCTTTGGATGCTTGTTTTAGTGCATCCATGTCAAAATTGTAGATTTTGACTTAGTTAACTTTGATTTTGTCAATTCCGATCATGTCCATTCTTCGGATTGGTATGATTGATAATCCAAATTCCTAATGTTAGATTTTGTTTTATTTAAATAAGACTTACTCTCATGATAGGCGAGAAGAAATCCTATTTGTGATGATCCTCATGATAGGCGAGGAAATGATTCAATATCTGATAAACCTCATGATAGGTGAGATTAGATAATGTTTGATGAGCCTCATGATAGGTGAGGTTTGTTGATATTTGTTCCTGAATTTTGATCAAAAATTTATACCAAAGTTTGATTAGACTTGATAGTAGAATGACTTTTGATTTCTTGACATAGTGCACTGATTGTAGATTATTTTTTTTATGATGATAGGAGGATTTGGGTACTCTCCAAATGCGAGAGCGATTTCCTTGGACCACTGATTTGATACCTCATTTGAATCTAGATGAGATTCAGATTATAGGTCAATGTGGCCTCACTAGTTTACTTGACATTCCCCAGATTAGGATTAATCGGGCTCTCCTTATCACTTTGGTCGAGTGGTGGCACAGTGACCATAACACTTTCCATCTGCCCACTGGTAAGATGACGGTTACACCCGAGGATGTGTGACGGATTTTGCGTATTCCATTTATGGGGGAGATTGTAGTATATGATTCTGATGAGGATGGTGGGAGAGATGCTCTCTGCAGAGTGTTTTAGGATCAACATATTGCAGGTCCGAGTGTCTGATGGAGGACAATTGCCGATGCATACGCTTCACTACTAGTAGTGCTTGCTAGATTCATTAGAGGTTTCCTTTGCCCTGATCGTAGGTCAAAGGGATTCTCTGTGGGTTGGGGCCGAATTCTAGAGATCATGGTTGTACATGGTACGAGATACGTGTGGGGGATGTGTATGCTAGCACATCTTTATAATGACCTTCATTCAGTGGTGTATTTGGGGGCACGAAGTTTATCAACAGGGATGACCGTGTTACAGCTGTGGGCATGGGAGCATTTTTCCATTGCTCAACCATTTCCAGTTTTGTACAAATCGATAGGCAGACCATATGTGTTTCGGTACAGAGGTAGACTTACCCAGGATCAGATGGGTAAGTTGGAGCATTGGAGACGAGTTTTTGATGATACAGAGAGTGTTGTTTGGCGATTGTACTTAGATTATGAGCAGTGGGATGAGGATGATGTTGTGCTTGGGTATCTTTGTGATTCCATGTACCTGATTAGCCAGACGCCTTTTGTTTTGGATAGATTTTTGTTATGACGGGTGTAAAAATAGTATGACATTGTTCAGTGTATGCCTCAAGGGGTAGCCCTCTATGCCAGGTGACGAAATGATATACCTAATTGGGGACAATGCCTGTCATATGAGACCCTAGTAGAGGGATACAGGGCTTTATAGCCATCTACCTGGGATATGTGCAGGGATATTGCCGAGGCACCTGTGACAGAGGAGTATGCTGCATTTTTGGCATTGACTCCACATCCTCACATCACCATTCTTGATGAGCCAACATCGTTACCCGTTGAGGAGGATGCTGCTAAGGGTTCAGAGGATAGTGGGGGTGATACTCCATCAAGCAGTAGTACTGAGAGTGGCAGTGATGACAACAGCAGTGGGGATGACATTGATGGTAGTGGTGGAGGTGGCAGAGGGGTTGGACCAGTCAGTGTTGGTCCTTCATCCAATAGGCCTTGCAAGAGACGAGCAGTGGCAGTACCATCAATTGATTACTAAAGATAGATTGCAGGTCTTCAGACACAGGTACAAACACTGCAGGGATAATTGGTATAGGCTCGAGGTTTGCTAGTTCAGACGCTGACTCAAATGCAAACCCATGCTCAGGCCCATGCATAGGCACTAGCATAGGTACAGGGACAATTGGCCGCTGTTCAAACTTAGGTTGCCACCTTGACAACTGAGTGAGACAGTGCCCGACAGATTGCCGAGATGGCATAGGAGATGACCGAGACACTCCAGAGAGTAGCCGACGGTACCTCCGTGGAAGATTATATGAGAGAGGTTCTACAAGCTGGCCGAGAGGCAAAGTTCTACAGGGGTAGATACCATGATGCAGTGCCTACTGATTGCAGAGTTAGTTATGCCCTGTAAAGATCCGATTGAACTCTAACCCGGATAGTCAGTGAGTGTGACACAACCTCTTCGAGGAGATCCCAGAGATCTTGGTCCTTTCGGGGGTGGTGGTGGTATTGGTCCCGTTGGACCCACACATTCTGGCAGTAGCAGATCATAGATGCTATTGTGATTTCGAGATATTCTTTTTGAGACATGATGTATACTTCGGGTTAGCTTATTTTTGGATGATGTATCTTTATTTCAGACTTCATTATATACTTGACATTGATGATATATATACGAGATGTAGTTGATTCGATCTCATGATGGTTTATGATTTCTATGTGATGGATGCATTTATTATATGATGATGTATCTTTATGATGTTCTATATGAATGCTTTTATTTCAATGTAATGATGCTATGATAAATGCATTTTATTTTAAATGTGATGATGATAAAAATGATGGAAATGAATATGCAAACTACATGATATTTGGATGTATGATGTATGATGTAATGTATGAATTTCTAAATGATGATCTATGATGTATGAATAATAATGATACGACTTGTATTTATTTTATGTCGATGATAATAATAATAAATGATCTGATGTTTTAAATGATGAATGCATTTTATTTAAAATGTGATGATGATAAAAATGATGATTTATAATGAATGATAACATAATGATAATAATGATGTATTTGATCAAATGATAATTTTGTAATGTAATGATATGGATGAAAAATGATGTATTTATTTATGATATAATGGTGAGAAATATGGTATGATAAATGCATAACTGTCTGATGTTAAAATGAATGAATGATGAATGATGAAATGATGAATTTTATATGGTTTTGATGATTTTTAGATTTATGTCAAGTATACTCAGTCATATTTGTAGAAACGATAATCATTAATTGGAATCCTTATGCAACAAATACTCTGCAAATAATTATTTTTTGATGAATGCAGTCTAATTTTAATATGCAACTATATGCAACCATTGTTATTTTAATAGTACTTTGTGTTTGGTATCATCATAGAGATTTTATTGGATGTTGAAAGTGAGTACAAGTGTTAATGGTGTGTGTTAGACCAATGACGACTTGAGTACTACTTTCATGATTTTTGATATTGCAAGCAAACACAAGAATCTAGGTATAATTGAACGGAGATGACTTGAGCATTCATTGTGTAAACAGGCAGTGATTAATCATTTCAATGTGTGAATTTTGAATGTCATCGGTGATACATTTACATAACACATCCCTCTAAAATTCATACATTCATATGATTAACTTACAGACAACAAACAATAAAAATATCATTTCTTCTTCCTTGTTTCTTTAGTTCATTTACATCATCGAGTTACTCCAAAGAAATGATAATATCAATCAAAAATACAACTTATCCACCTTTTACTTAGAGTGTCTCAAATCATTATTCAAATTAGATCATCCATCTTGACTTTTTTGATGTTTTTTTGTGATTTTCTGATATTGACCAAAGACCTAACTTACTAACCTATCCTAGGGGTCTCAGGGGCTAATCAAAGATTAGCCTTGCTTACGTTAAACATGTAGAGACCATGTAGTTCGACTGACACAGATTTAAGCTTTTGGTTTTTCTTTCCGATACTGACTTTTTAACATGTTTTTTTATTTTCGACATGATACAGATGTTTGATGCTTTTCTGATGGTGATTGATGTTGCATTTTGAAGATTTTTTTTGTTTTGTTTTTCTTGTCGTATTGTTGTTTTCCATTTGGTGAGACCGATGTTTTTGTTGCCCTCAATGATATCCAGATGTTGCCTCCAAGCTATAGTGAGACTTGACCATGTGAGATGATTTGATAATGGATGTAATGATGGAAAGACTAATGATATGATATGAAATGGTAACGTTTTCCAAACTTATGATCCTGATATGTATCAAAATAGATGGGAAAGCTGATTTAAAATCACATACAATGCCTGTTTCCAGGTTTTCACCATATGTTTTGATTACACTCTTTGTTTTGTGTATATTTTTTATTTTATTTTCTGTATATATATTGTATTTTCTATTGCCAAGACGCCTGTTTGCCAAGTTTTCATCAAGGAAACCCTTTTTCAAAAGTTGAACCTGTGCACTAGGAATTCAGGTGTAGAATTTTTTGAGATGGATACTATTGATAGGTTCATCAAACAAATACCCTTCTAACGTTGATAGTTGATAAGCCCCTAATCTGTATACTGATATGACGGTAAAAGAACTTAGCCAATTAGGCTCAAATTTCCCTTTCTTTTCCCTATCTTGTTGATTTCTCAAGTTTTCCTTTAGTACCAAATCACCAACTTGAAAAATCCTAGGTTTTACCCTATCATTGTAACTCCTTGATATTTGTTGTTGATACGCTGTGAGATGATTAACAGCTTGTTGATGATGCTCATCCACCAATTCTAGTTCTTGCAATCTGGATACCCTATAGTCTTCATCTGAAATGATTCCTCTAAGTGATACATGAAGTGATGGAATCTCAACTTCAATAGGTAGTATGGCTTCTGATCCATACACCAAGTCGTATGGTGTTGCTCTTGTTGGTGTTCTGATAATAGTTTTGTAGGCCCACAATGCATGATTGATTTGAACATGCCAATCACATCCAACATCGTTTACCATCTTCTTGAGAATTTTTAGAATTGTTTTATTAGAGGCCTTTGCTTGGCCATTTCCTTGTGGATAGTATAGTGTTGAAAAATGATGTTAGATATGGAACTTTTCACATAGTTCTTGGACATCTTGATTCTTGAAAGGTCATCCATTATCAATGATAATGGATTGAGGGATGCCATATCGACAAATTATGTAATTCAAGATGAAAGAGGAAATATGCTTCCCAGTGATAGTTGTAAGAGGTAATGCTTCTATCCATTTTGTGAAATATTCTGTAGCTATGATAATGAACTTGTGTTTGTTGGATGAAGAGGGATGTATCTTTCCTACCAGATCTAGTCCCCATTGAAAAAAGGGCCATGTTGATGTAAAGGGATGTAGTTCTTGAGCCAGTGAGTGAATTAGATTACTGTGAATCTAACACTTCTAACATTTCTTGATAAATTGATAGGATTCTTTCTCCATGTATGGCCAATAATATCCCAAACATAGTAGTTTCTTGGCTAGAGTTATCCCACTCGAATGAGTGCCACAAATACCCTCGTGAACCTCTCGTAGGGCCATTTCAGATTCGTCATGTTCTAGACATCAAAGTAAGGTACCATCAAGAGCTTGACGATAAAGGATGTCTGCAATTAAGATATGTCGAGCAGATTGGTGGATGAAGTTTCATTTTTGGTTCTTGGAAAGATAGGGATGGAGAATATTGTCTTTCAAGTAAGCATAGGTTTTTTCATAGATGGAGGTTTCAATGGTTTCTAGATGGCATATGGTATTGGATTTTGAATTATCATGGGAAGGACATGATACTTGTTCTACCATAAACTCATAACAACCACGTTTCTCTAGCAATTGTAATAATGAAGCAATTGTGGCCATAGCATTCGCAACTTTGTTCTCCGCCCTTGGAATTTGATCAAAATTGATATTGACAAAGAACTATTTCAGATCATCTATTTTTTGCTTGTAGGGCATCAAATTTTCATCTTTTGTTTGATACTTGTCATTCACTTGATAAATGACTAGTTGAGAGTCCCCATATACTTGTAAGTTCGTGATCTTCCATTGAATTGCTATGTTGACCCCAATGATCAATGCTTCGTATTCTGCCAAATTATTTGTATATTGAAACATCAGTCTATATGATTTTGGAATGGTGTGTCCCTGGGGAGAGATGAACAATATCCCTGCTCCAAATCCTCACTGTGTGTATGATCCATCAAAATATAATACCCATTGTTGTGGCATCACCGTTAGAATGTCTGCATCTGGAAACTCCATTGTCATAGGTCGATCATCTGGTAGAGGATTCTCGACTAACTGTTCAACGATTTCTTGACCCTTGATTGCTTTTCTCTCCATATATTGAATGCCAAATTCACTTAATAGCATGACCCACTTTTCCAGTCTACCTGTTAAGGCAGCCTTACTGAGTAGATATTTTAAGGGGTCGATATTTTCTATTAGCTTGATTGTATGAGTCAACATATAGTGTCTCAGCTATTGAGTAGCAAACACCACCATCAAACAAGACTTCTCTATGAAAATATAGTTTATTTCATATCCATTTAATGTTCTACTGATATAGTAGATGATGTGTTCTTTTCCTTCATAATCCTCTTGCGCTAATAGTGCCCCTAAAGAGATATCTGTCATTGCAATGTACAATATCAGAGGTCTTCCTTCTATTGGCGGCATGAGAATGGGTGGTGACATTAGATACTATTTTATTTGATTGAACGTTGTTTCACACCTATTATCCCATTTGAAAACAACATTTTTATGCAACAGATGATTGAATGGATGACTTTTGTCCGCCAACTAGGAAATAAATCTCCTAATTGATTGGAGCCTGCCCTGTAGTGATATGAGTTGACTGATATTCTTAGGAGGTGGCATCTCCATTATTGACTTTACCTTCGATGAATCTACCTCAATGCATTTTTATGAGACAATGTACCCCAACAGTTTTGCTGATGTGACCCCAAAGACACACTTCTTGGGGTTTAGCCTTACATTGAATTTTTCTAGTCATGTGAAGATTTTGCCTAGGATATGCAGATGTCCTTCTCTAGTACCAGATTTTTCCAAGATGTCATCCATGTAATCCTCCATGAAGGTGTGCATCATATCATGAAATATTGTTGTCATTTCTCTTTGATAGGTGGCTCCTGAAATTTTAGACCAAATGGCATGACGTTCCAGCAGAAGGTTCCCCGTGGACATGTAAAAGCCGTCTTCTCCTGATCTTCTGGGGCTATTTTTATTTTATTGTACCCGGAGAAACCGTCCATGATTGGCAACATGGCATGCCCTACCATTAAGTCCACAATGATGTCTATATTTGGTAATGGAAAATCATCCTTCGGGCATGCTTTTTTCAAGTCCCTGAAATCTGTACATATCTTGATGCTATTGTCCGGTTTTGAAACAGGTGCAATGTTTGATATCGACTCGGCGTAGTCTATAGACCTTATGAATCCTACATCCAAAAATTTTGTTAGCTTTGTCTTTACCATCAATGTGATATGGGGATGCATTTTCTCAAATTTTACTTGACAGGCTTGATTCTTGTAGGCACAGATAAATGATGCATGAGAAGATTTGGATCCAAGCTTGGCATATCGGAATATGACCAAGAAAAGTTGATGTTTCTTTCTGTAAAGAACTTGATGAATTTTGGTCTCTCTTGATCTATCATGGATTCTGCCAGATCTAAGATTTTTGCTTTTTCTTCAGTGCTAATGTTAACAGACTGTGTTGGTTCTACCAAGATTGATGACTGCTCATGATAATGTTCTGGAAGAGTGTCAAATCTCCCATATTTTGGTGCCTCAAAGAGGTTTTCACCGTTAGATACGTTCTTTATTTTATCTTTTTCTAGATCTAATGATCCCATGGAATGGTTTTCACCATTAGATCCATTATCCATGTTTTTACTTTTACAACTAGAAGATTTGACACCCTCTTGCTGATTCTTGTTGTTACGAGTATTACAGATATAATTCATACCAGGTTCGTCATGACATAGGAAATTCATGATGGCATCATCCTCTACAAATATTGTTATAATCAGAGGTTTGATAGGTTCCCAGTCAATAAGTTTAGGATGGATTAATGGCATGATGTCATCAGAATCATTTAGGTTGATGGATGTAAGGATTTGGACAACCATTTCGTCATAGTTGTTTATTGGAATATCGAGGTCAATGATGGTACCTTCTTCAAGATCGTCTAGTTCACTTGATGTTTGTTCATCCCCACTTGAGTCGTCGATACTTAGTGATCCTTCTACGAATGGTCTAGACCCAGAGCCTTGTCCCTCCTCATGTGTAGGTGCATATTGTTGGATTACATCAACTTGAATATCGATGAAAGATACATCAGAACACATATCCCACTCATATTCATTTGAATCTTTTTCAGAGCTATCTCTAAGCTGAAGGATTCTTTCTACAACCTTCCTTATCAGTTCTTGCTTTTCTTCTTCAGAGTATCCTAGTCCTATTTTCTCTTTTGATTGGAGAGTGAGGGTCTGAATAGGCTCAATTATTCCTTCCTTTCTTAAACCAACAGGTCCTTGTCCCTCGTAACCCATTTTTTCTAGGATAGCTTTCCCTTTGTCATATTTGTCTGTATTGATATTGACATTCTTGATATTGCTATTTGATGTCGAGGGTTCTTCATATTTGTATAACCAATCAAGGATTGATTTATTGTTTGATTCGTTCTCTATGGTACCGGCTTTTACAAACCTTTCTTCTAGAGCTGTGACAGTTAGTGATGTTTTATGTTTGATCATTGATGGTTGGCCATATGTCTTAGGAAATTATGGCATTAACTGTGAAAGATTAAGCGATTGCTCCATATAATATTGCCCCATTTCCTTGTCTGTCAACTGGACCTGTTCTTGAGATTTCTATGATGAAGAAGTTTGGGGATCTAAATTTTTTGTTACTTGAGTGTCAACAAGATCTGTATCTTTTTCTTTATCCTTCTTCTCTACCCATTTGGTGATGATATTTGGACGTTTTTCTTCATTTTATGACTTTGAACTGGATGCTTCCCGATTGTGAGGCACAAAGGTATCTTGAGAGTTCCTAAGTGTGTCACAATGCTGAGGATGATTATAATCAGCAAATACAGTCACCTCCTGTCCATTTACAAGGAACTTCAAGCATTGGTGATATGTGGAAGGTATTTCCTACATTTCATGGATCCAGGGATGTCCCAAGAGTATGTTGTAAGTCAACTCTTTTTCCAGTACTTGACATGCTACGTGTTTCATCATTGGTCCCACTTGAATTGGTAACACTATTAGTCCCTTTGAAGATCTCTCTTCCTCATCATATGATTTTATGGTCATTTTCCTTCAGGCATCAATAGCATCATCAGAATACCCTAGTGCATAGATTAACTTTAGAGTGCAAATGTTCAAACCAGCTCCCCCATCTATTAAGACTCTTTTGACACGATGATTGTGGATCAAGACTTCGATATGGAGTGTGGTGTTATGGGGATGGTTGAGTGGAACATCATCTTGTTCAGAGAATGATAGACAATGTGGGGTAGTCAAATGCCCCACCATAGCTTGTAATTGGCAAACATCTAGATTTTTCGGTACTGTAGTGGAAACTAATGCTTGTTCTAGAACTTCCTTATGTGATGGAGATAGTTTGAGGAGTTCTAATATTGATATCTATGCTCAAAATTTTTGAAGCTGATCGACAATGTTGTAATGAGATGGAGGTGGATATGAATTTTTAGACCCAACTCCCTTTAACACTACCTTGGATTTCCCCCTAGTTATTACATTTTCTGGTTGATAGTCCTAATGGTCTCTGATTTTTAAGACGTTTATTTAATTTTCAGAGTTTTGTATGCTTGGGAGAAAATCCAAAGGGGTAGTGTCATTGGTTTCGTGCTCATTAATGTTATGACCAACTGTATGATCACTCTCTACTTCAGAAAGGCAAAGGATTGTTTTTTCATAGACATGATTGATGTTCTTGCCTTTGTTATTCGTAGAGGATGATGCTCCTTTGTCATAGTTTGGCAAAGAGTCCTTGAAGGCTGAATGATCATTATTTTTTTGAGGTCCCTCCACATATATTTTTTGTTGTCAATCAAATGTTGTACCACGTGTTTTAACTCCATACAATCATTGATTTTGTGGCCTTTGTTGTTATGGAATTTGCAGCAATTTGCATCATTCCACCATGGTGGTTTGACCTTTGGATCCCAGAATCTGGCTTCCTGTGCAGTGATAAGGCCATTGGTGACTAATTATTTCATTGTTGATTCTATTGTTTGGCCCAAAGGTGTGAACCTACACCGATTTGATGGTTTTTGATATGACTGTGTTTTTGTGATCTCGTTGCTTTGTATGACATTCGACTTGATAATTTGATCATTGTTTTGATTCTTTGACGTAGATGCTATCAAGTTAAAAACCAGTTTGACATTTTTAGAATCATTTGTTGTTTCATTGGTAGTCGTGTTTTGATTCTTTTGCCAAAATTTTGGCTTATCATTGCTTGAGTATTGATTGGAGGAGTTATTTGTGTTATTTGTTTTATCATTGAAATGCTTGATAACTCCTCTTTTGACTAGCGCTTCTTCAATTTTAAGACCGTTTTATATTACTTTTTCGAATGTGGGAGGACTTTGCAATTCAAGTCTATAACTCATTTCCTCTGTCAAGTTGTCAATGAACAACTCCATCTTTTCTTCCTCAGGAATGGATCGAGGATATCTGGTGAACAGTCATCGCCATCTTTGTAGAAAAGATAAGAACGTCTCCCCTTTTTTTTGTTTTGTTTTAGGTTATAAAGATCCTTTATTGTAACATCATGTTGGATGTTAAAATAATACTGGGAGATGAACTTGTTGACAAGTTCCTCAAAAGTCTTGATACCTGGTTGTAATTTTGAAAACCCTTCCATACATGATCCTCCCAAGCTTCTTGGGAATAATCTCATTAAGTAAGTTCCCTCTTGGGCAAACTCAAGGCTCATTGTTTTGAATTCCCAGATATGATCGATTGGATCCATTCTTCCATTGTACTTATTGTACTTTGGGAATTCACAGTGTCTAGGAAAAGGTACTAGGCTGATTGTTACATCGAAAGGATAAGGACAAATGTCCTGTATCACATACCTTTTGGTACTCCCTTTAGTCATATCCTGTATAAGTTGTTGTAACATTTGCATTTGGGACGTTAAAGCAACAACCGGATCTATTGCTTGTGTGGATTGAGGTATTTCAGTCTCACTTGTTCCAAGTGCTTCCTTCAGACAGTTTACGTCAAAGTCCTTGGGAAATTTTCCATAGATTTATGGAATTTGGGATCCTTTTGAGCTGTTTGAATATCCTCTGGAGTTATTTCATTTTTATCATTTTGGTGCAGACTGTTCCAAGGATTTTCTTCTGCCATTGTTTGGGATGTTTCAAGTTTTTGCTCTAAGAGTCTCTATTTTTGGGACCTAGTGAAGATTGGCATACAATTTTTTTCTCTTTCTTCCGAAATGTTGATCTTCTATGCTAGAAAAATGTCAATTGATTTTTTAACAAAGCCGAATAAGATGATTGATCTTATTGATAAGACTAGGTTAAAAATTGGATTACTATACTTTGTTTTGTGATAAAGGATGATGATATCCCGATGATGAAACTTTAGGGTAGTAATTGATTGTGTATTTAATTTTGACACTTCTGATTTGCAAGATCTTGTTTTAGTTGATAAGATTGGAAATTTATATAAACCTATCTGATTTCAGTTTCTAGACAGTGATTCTGATAAAAAAAAACTTGTGTTCCGATAAAAACTGTGGATAAATGACAGACAGTTCGACTGGTATGATTTTGGAACTCTCTGTTTTAAAAGCACTAAAATAGAGTACAATGGCGCTATCTCATAGAAGCGCTAGAATAGAGTCCTGAAGTGCTGAAACAGGCGATGGAAGTGCTATCTTTACAGATGCACTGAAACAGTGCTCGAAACCACTATAGAAAGTGATGGAAGCACCATTTTGACAGATGCGCTAAAACAGTGCCCGAAAGCGCTGAAAAAGATGATGAAAGCACTGTTTGATGGAAGTGCTAGAATAAATACTGTAAGTGCTAAAATATTGCCCGAAAGCGCTATTTTATGAAAGCGCTAAAACAATGACTTGAAGCATTGAAACAGGTTTCTAGAGTGCTAAAAATAGGACTTTTAAGACTCTATTGTAAAACTTGATCTGGCCTTGTGGCATACTCTATCATGGGTTGTGGAAAATAGGACTGACGTATGCGTTGACTACGGTTGTGATATTGTGTGAGAACTCTCCTCTAGAAGAAGGCTCATGAATAGAGTGGCTCTATAGCGTAATCAAGAGTGTGACCCCTAGAAAAATTGTGATATCTATGGATGAAGGTTCTATGTTGTAAAAAGATTTTTTGATTTTGATATAGAAAACGCCTTCTTCTTAAATTATCCCGATAACTGAGAGGTTTCTTGGGTTTGGTGATTTTGATTGTTCTCTTGACAAACATGGTGGACTTCCACTTTCGAATCATGAACTTTTTGATTTGATTTGACTTGTTTTTTTTTAGGATGATCTTTAATTTGATTTTAATGATTTTTGTGAAAACACAACAAGCAATTGTGGGATAATTGTTTTAAACTGAATAGATTGTGTATGTTCAAAAACCACGAATGGTCCTTATTGATTTTCATTGGTTGCTTTGACAAATGTACACAAATAAGATAGACTCACACTTTAAGGTGAAATAGGTCATCGTTATACTCACAACCCACATCTTGAAATTGCATTGACGCACACAGCCGTGTCACCCCTAGAGGGCGCTCGTGTTTTTGTCATTTTCAGGCACGTACTTAGAGTTTGATTTCTCGTCCTCTGAGCAAACGGTCCTTGTAAATTATATGGTGAGTGTCTTGGGGGTGGATTCTTCCCTCCCCTTGCACCGTGAGTATGACAATGTTTGGATACTGACTCGACAGGATACTACTCTATGGTTCATAGATAGGGCTTCCATGCAGTGCGACAATTGATAAAATCCTTCAGGAGACCTCCCAATCTTTAGAACAAAGATTTTGGGGATGGTTATCTTGCTCACTATCATCAAGTTGGACTTTCATGAACAACTTGCATTTTGATTATAGTGGGTTGAAATCCTTGGCTTTAGGCGTTCCCACTTAGGTCATTCCTGTAGGGTGAGTACTTTTTCCCACTACGACATGCCTTCTAAAGGATTTAATAAAGCGTAAATAACATGAAATAAAGATGAATTTGGCACTTTGATCAGCCAGTTAAGGGGAGAGAATAAGCCTTATCACCACACAAGAACAACATATAAGTTTGTTTTGTTTTAAGCCCAAAAAAACAATTTTCTAATCTATGCAAAGATTTTGTTTCACAAAAATCATGATGTTCTTTTTAACTGGTACTGCAAAAATGCGATGGCTACCCTAGGATTGATAAATTTTAAAAACCAGAAGTGGCTACCCTAGGATTGCTAAATTTTAAAAACCAGAAGTGACTACCCTAGGATTGATAAATTTTAGTCTAACTGTGAAAACATTAAATTTTGGCCGTGGTCGCGTTGGATCCAGATTGATTTTATAAAAGTGCTAAAACAGTCCACCAAAGTGCTATAGTTTTTACTTGATGCGCTAAAATCGAAAGCGTTGAAATAGAGCACCGAAGCACCAGATTTTTCCATGGAAGCGCTAAATCAACTTTTCTAGAAATGGGTCACCGATGCGCCGAAACAGGTCATAGAAGTGTTAGATTTGAAAGCACTGAATTTTTTGATGAATGCGCTATAGTATCACAGAAGCGCCGAAACAGAGCATGAAAGCGCTATAGTTTGCCACAGATGCGCTATAGTTTTTGATGAAAGTGCTAAAATAGAACACGCTAAAAACCTACACGACACTTTAAAAAAAAAATGATAAAATATGGGGTTAGGCCCCACAGTGGGCCCCAAATTGTAAGTGTGAATAAGGTATAAAGCAATAAAACACTTCTTAATGAAACATTACATCAAAGATTAAGCTAATAACCAATTGAAAGAATCTCATTGTCTCCTATCTTTAAATATTTATTAAGCTATGTGCTCTTAGATTTAAAATAACACTATTAACTGTTAAAATTACAATCTAAAGAATGGAATGATCTTGATGCAATGATAATACTAGATGATAAAAGAAACTAAGATAACATGAATTGACATGAAAACTGATAAACAAAGCTACTAGAGGCAGTCACGATTGTGAAAGCTTGAATGTTGGATGTTGGATGCTTGGTGCTTGATGCTTGATGCTTGAATTCCTATAGAGTAAGAGTGCATAAGTTAGATTATCTGGATCTTTTTCTTGGTTGAATGAAGCTTTATTTATAGATTTCCTGGCTGTAGAAATGCACAGGGATGGCAAAGAGAGGCTTAGATTCAATCTAGAGGATTGAATGGTTAGAGATGGAGGAGATTGAGAGAATTTTGGAGATTTTCTCTACCCATGAAAACACCAGGCAAGAGAAGAGGAAAGATTGATGGAGGAGGATTGAGAGAAGAATTTGGATTTTGTCTCCAATTCTTCCCGTGAAGTTTCAATCAATTAATTTTGACATGATTTTGACATAAATTAGACATAGGATATCTAATTCAATTTTGAGGAAATATAGAGGAATATTCTTTATGCCTTTATTTAAATATTTTAAATTTATTTAAATTAGCCAAAGAGGGATAAATAATTTAATAAAACAAACTATAGAAGTTGTTTATTAAATTAAACATAAGAATATGGCAATCAATCAATAAAGTGTTTAATCTTTATTTAATTAATTTAAGATTGATGTGATAGAATAAAATAGGTGAATTGATAATTAAATAAAACAAAGTATTTAATTTTGTTTATTAAGATGAGATATTAGAAGAATTTAAATGTGAATGTGAACGTGAACTATATAAATAAATATTTCTATTTATTCAAACAGTAGAGGAAATTAGGATAATTGATCAAATAATTTGTATTTAATTAATTAGAATTCTCCAGACCATTTTTAGGTGTATACATTTATTAACTAGGGTAAGAAGTTCTTCCTTTTCTTCATCAAAGGTCTTCTTCTTTTTCCCTCAGGTATGAGCACTTGGACCTTTTTCACCCTCCATCACCACTTTTTTACCTTTTTCTTTGATAGGCTGCTCCTTCAACTTTTTGGTAGTAGCTCTTCTCTCAATTCCTTTAATTTCTCTATAAAATTTTGTAAAGTTTTTGCACTATTCTTAATAGAACATTGGCCGATTTTTAAGATATTTTCCATGTTGGTTTTGATCTCTTGAATTGTTTTTTAATGTTGAATGTGGATATAATAGTCCATTTTGATCTTGTGGACAACATCCTTAACATCCATAATGATTTTCTTTAATTCTTCAAGCCCCAAAGTAGACTGGTCAGAATCCTCTTTGGAAACCTTCTCCTACAAGCCTCAAAATTTAAAATTGACTATTATAGGTGGTCTGGTGTGTTGGTTTTTAGGCCTGGTCTCTATCGTGAAGACAAGCAATGATCCAGATATTTGAAGATCTTGGCCGACTCGGCATGTGCAATATTTTATGTGGACTAATTATGTCTTATGGGTGTTTTGGCTGACATAAGAAATGCATCAAACAAGACACCCACACACACACACACATATATATATGAGACTCTCCGAAAATAAAAGTAAGGAGCACATAGAGACTCTCCGAAAAGAAAAGATAGACAAACATAGAGACAAAAAAGGAGCGTGCTAGTAATAAAGAGAAAGAGAGAATACAATAGAACAAAGTAAGCAAAATAGGCAAAGATGATAAAGTGTATGACTAGAATATAATTATTGAGTGGTTACTGAAATGTGGTACTTGATATTCTGAGCTTCATCCAGAACTGAACTTTTCACAAGAAAGGTGTATCCTATTAGTTCAATATTTTGGCAGTGAGCCCTCCAGGTTATAGCCCTATTGGACAATGAGTCCTTATTGTAACCAGTGAGCCTTATCTCAGGCAGTGAGCCTTATCTCAGGCAGTGAGCCTTATCTCAAGTAGTGAGCCTTATCGTAATTGGTTTTGATATTCTCTATAGTGTGAGTTAATCCTCACTATGGTTTTTCCCTCATTGGGATTTCCACGTAAATATGGTGTTATTGTGTTTGTACATTGGATTTGAGGTTTTGCATTGGCATTTGATGTTTAAACATTAAGCAGTTTATGTATCAATTTCGGTAATTGAATTGAAGGTTATAATCTGTGACAAATGATTCACCCCCCTCTCAGTTATCCTATTCAACAATTGGTATAAGAGCTCGGTCCTTTGGAATAAGTTTAAAAACTTGAAGGAGATCTTGGAAGATTGAACTAAATGATGAAGGGATCTGACTTATATGGAGAATTCAGAACAAAGACTTTGGAATCTAAAAATGAAGATTTGAAAGAAAATGTCAAGAAAGCAAGTGAATGCATTCAAAAAATAAGAAATCAGATCCAGAAGTTCAAGTTGAAACGTAAAGAAGTTTACCAAGAACTAAAGGAAGCAAATGATATTGTTGAAAATCTAAGGATGAAACTCAAAGAAAGAAAAAGAGTGGAAGATAATATAAAATTGGAAGTTGAACAAAGCAAGGTAGAGGAAGGATGCCTAAAAGAAATTATTAATCAAAAGACAAAAAAATGTGATAAGATTGAACAAGAAGGAGTAACCCTTAAAGATGATCTAGAAAAAGTGAAAGCTCATGAAGAAAGGTTGAAGACAAGCTCTACAATGCTTGATGAATTAATTTCATCTCAGAAAACCTGCAAAGGATAAAGGTGTTCTATGACTTGAAGCAGGACAAAGTTCAAAGACTAATCCGGTTTTCAACAAAGTGGACAATCAAAGGAAATTTCAAGTCAATACCTATCAAGGCAAGAATCGAAGGATCAATACCAGAAGAATACTCATCTGATAACCTAATGCTCAAAGGTACCCATATTTTAATGGCTTTTGTTTCTCATCCAATAAAATTGGACATAAAGAAACCAAATGTAGAAGTAGGATGAAACAAAATAGAATGAGTCAGAATATTGGATTCCTTGCTGGAAAATGTTATAGTTACAACAAGTTTGGAAATAGAGCTACCAAATGTAGAAACCATATGGTGATAAATAGATTTGATACAAATAGAAGAATTCAATCTTTTCAAGGCTACTGTTACATATGCAATATATTTGGACACAAGGCTAATCAGTGCAAGATAAAAGAAAAAGAAAATTCATTTGATTTTGGATATGTTATGTGCTACACTTGCAACAAACCAGGACATATCTCAAAATTTTGCAGAAGCAAAGTTGGGAAGAAACCGAATCTGGAACAAAAGAACAAGCCTATGAACATGGTAGATCCAAAATAAGTAAGGAGAGAAATGGAGAATTTTTGGAGAAAGAAGGAAGAACTTGAGAACAAGGATGAATCAAATGGCCCCGTATCTACATTTGGTGCAAATACCTCTTTTAAGGACTGAACCTAGTAATGGTTTAATGGGGAGAATTCACAGAAAAATCTAGAAAACCCTTGATATATAAGGTTTCATGTGAAGACACATTGATATGTGATGAGAATCTCTATTTTGAAGGCATTGAATAACATTTTGACAGAAAAGAAGCAAATTAGGAAATTTGCGGAACCCCTCTTGAGTCATAGTGTTTCTCAAAGATAGTTGTCAAGTTAAAAGTTGAAAAAGCAACAAAAGTTGATCCAACAACTTTGGTAGAAGGAGGTACATATAGACTGAAGTACAAATGATGATGTTACAAGCAATGAATTACCTTTTATGATGAAACCCTAAAAGTGACAAGTTAAATAAGGAAGATTGAGTAGTCATTTTCATTATGAAATGAACGAGATGAGAAATAAAGAGTTAGGGTTATTGGAAAGAAAAAGTACAAAGAACAAGGTTGAACCAATGGATTCGAAGGAAATGGTGGTATTTATTTCGTGCAACAACGAATTGTAGAAATTGAGTAAGTTACAAATTGATGAACTTGATCATGAAAAGATTCAAAATTTCAAGACTTCTCTTTCAGTTGAGAAAATACAAATGATTAAGAACTTAGGGAACAAGGGTTTAGAAATTTGGAGTGAATTTCCATACTTTTTTTATGTGGACATTGTTCAATTTATCTTAAGAAAAATTCAAGGTGATCAGATGATCTTCGACAAGCCCTATGAGATCACAAAGGAAGAAATTGCAGTAATAAAAAGATTATGCAATAATGGACATGTTCCATTCAATAAGTCAGTAAAGAACAAGGAGTTCGAATCCCTAATTGGGGTAACATGAGATCAAAGGCCACTTCTAATTCATACTATAATTGACCCAATGATAAGGTATGCAACATATGACATTTCATTTAAGATTTATTTTAGAAATAGGGAAGGATCTACTTCAGCGATTGCCATTTATGTTGTACATCAAATGGTTGAGAAGAAAGAGGATTTTGATTTGTGTGAGTTATTGAGGAACCAATTAATGGAGAATATAACTATGACAAAGAATGATAATTAACCTTTTTTTTTGGACTTTGGTTATATGCTTGATGATGTATTTTATGAAATCATTACCATTGAAAGAGAATGTTGTGTGGAAGTTAGTTATACCAGTTGGGAAGCAGGTCTACCAATATCTGGAATGTCTAGCAGAAAAGAAAAAGGTTTGTAAAGAATACTTTGAAAACAAGATAAATTTATGGAGTTCTAGCATGATTTCCAGTCCGATTGGGATGTTTGAAGCAGGATCCTCCCCCAGAAAGAGGAAATCAAGAAGAATTATTTCAAGTTCTCCTATGGAAATAAAGAAGATGAGGTCAAAGTAAAAGGAAGAACAAAAAGAAGAAAAGATTAAAAAATCAATTGATTTGGAATCAACTGATGATGAAGAAGACTTTACGAAGGAAAAGTTGTTGAAGATTTTTGAGCAATCTGGTAGACTAAAGAAGATTGGAGATGAATGGTTGTTACGACCATCATATGAATAAGATGATACTATAGATGCCCTGACTACTTAAATAATTCATAATGATATTGACCTAAGTGATGTGACAATTTATTTACTAGAAGTATTGATTGAGTAGATTGAAGAAAGACTAATGGTACAGTCACCTTGTGAAATAGAAAAAAAAGATGAAATTTAATTAGCCATGGAAGAAAGACGCTGAAATGCACAGACGAATTTGACTAGGAGCATAAATGAATTGAAAACCTACATCAAGAGTGTAAACAATGTGTATAGGTATTGTCTCTGGTGGCCTACTACTATTGGAACTATAGAGAAAAAATTGATTCTGTTGAGCTTGAACTAAATTCTATTGGAAAAACATATGATATCCTTAATGACAAGGATGAAACAAAAAAGAAAAGGATCAATTCCTTACAATCTGAACTTGCAGTCATTATGGTACAAAGAGATGGTATTTTAAAGACCTTTTGGAAAGTTAAATAAATAATTGAGTTGAGATTGGAACAAATTTCCAGTCTCCTGGTGGAAGCTGAGAATAATGCACACAATATTGCTATTCTGGATACTCTTCTAGAAACAATTGATTCAATAGCAAAGAAAAATAGTATTTGTTTAAACATCAAGTTGGTAGTGGATTCTTGGAAAACATGTCTTCTGAAACTGAAATAAAAATACAAAGATATATTCTAGGGGAGAAGGATTGAGGTAAAGAACCATTTTTGATATCTTTTTTTGAAGACTATTTTTGTAAAGAAAAATTTAAGGGGGAGAAAGATATATTTTTTTCCATTGATGTCAAAGGTGGAGAGAAAGTACGTGAAAAGAACGAAAATCATTTCACTTCATCAAAATAATTGCAAAGGTTGTTGTTGTTGTATTTTCACATCTTGTGTTGCCATCATGAAAAAGGGGGAGATTTTTGGAATTTGAAGCTTGCATCAAATGGCTGTCATTAATATCAATAGGTTTTCATTGATGAAAACATAGTACTAAATGTATGAGTTGTTTACTGAAAGTTACTTCCTTTCAAAGATGACTATTATAGGTGGTCTTGTGTGTTGGTTTTAGGTCTGGTCTCTACCATGAAGACAAGCTATGATTTAGATATTCGAAGATCTTGGACGACTCAGCATGTGCAATATTTTATGTGGACTACTTATGTCTTATGGGTGTTTTGGATGACATAAGAAATGCATCAAACAAGATATACATACATACATACATACATACATACATACATACATATACATATATATATATATATGTATATGTATATATGTATGTATGTATGTATGTATGTATATATGAGAGTCTCTGAAAAGAAAAGTAAGAAGCACATAGAGACTCTCTGAAAATAAAAGAGAGATAGACATAGAGACATAAAAGGAGTGTGATAGTAAGAAAGATAAAGAGAGAATACAATAGAAAAATGTATGAAAAATAGGTGAAGACAATAAAGTGTATGATCAAAACAAAATTATTGAGTGGTTACTGAAATGTAGTACTCAATATTCAGAGCTTCATCCAAAAATGAACTCTGCAAAAGAAATGTGTATCCTATCAGTTCAATATTTTGGTAGTGAGCCACTATCATTGTATCTTGGCGATTATCCATTCTTTGTATCTTTTCTGGTAGTGAGCCCTTCGGGTGGTATCCCTGTTGGATAGCGAGTCCTTATTGTTGGTAGTGAACCTTTTTGTAACTAGTTTTTATATCCCCTATAGTATGAGTTAATCCTCACCGTGGTTTTTCCCTCATTGGGTTTTCCACGTAAATCTAGTTTTATTGTGTTTGTGCATTAGATTTGAGGTTCTGCATTGGCATTTGATGTTTAAACATTAAGCAGTTTATGTATTAGTTCTGGTAATTGAATTGAAGGTCATAATCTATGACAACTGATTCACCCCCCTCTCAGTTGTCCTATTCAACAACCTCCTCATCACCTGTATAGGACCCTTCTGACCATGAGATGGTCTCTCTGGATTTCTTCTTAGGTGGGGTATTTTTATAAGGCACCTTCCTTTTCTTCTTCCCACCTAAATTCAAAGGGGAAGATGAAACAAATTATATAGAGGTCACCTTAACCTTTGTATCCTTCCACTCCTCATCTTTAATATCCTTCGAAGAATCCAACCCTGCATTAGAAAGTATAGGTTGCTTCTTCTTTCTAACACTCCCTTTACCTTTCATAGGCTTAACCAAAATATGGGTTTTAGCATAATCCATCAATAGTAATGCCAACCCCTCATGCAATAATAGTGCATTAGGATTTTTAAGATGATCTTTCACAAGATTCAAGCGATGTAATCAAATAAAATAGAAAATAATCCCAAAGTTTATGTCTAAAATGGTTAAGAAAATTGAAATGCACACCAAGGATAGCCATAAACCTACCATCAAGGGTGGTGTATCAAATAATCATTTTAGAAATCTCAACCTAGATGGTCTTGATGGAAATTATACCATAGCTCCAAGAGGAAATATTTTCAAGCTTCTCTCTCTTGTTCCTTCTCTGCACTTCTTACTCAAGAAGCTTCCTAGAGTCTAGAAATAGATAATAGGGAACAACTCCACAATACTCACAAAGTGTGCGATGATAATGAAAATCATTAACATCCCATACCCTCTCTCCTTAGAACCTATGATTTTCATCATTAATCAAAATGGTAAGGACCTCAGTGGGTACTAATAAGTAACCTTCCCACACTTTAGAGGACTGAAGTTTAACCCCTTTATTGGCAAAACAATCTTCCAACATATTGCCTTCCCTAAACATATGTAAAATTGTGACATCATCAACAATTTTAATCATGCATAGGGAATGCCTTGTAAGTGATTCAATCATCCAACTAGGGAGGATTATATTAAGAAAAAAACTAATAATATTAGTTGATTCCCCCTCAATCCAAACTTTAAAAAAAACCCCTAGCAAAGGCCAATTTAATGGTATTGAAAGTTGCCCTAGCTTCAGCTAAGTGATTAGTTTGAATCCCCAAAAAGAGTTCCATCGTTAATATAATATTTCCCTCTTCATCTAACACCCCTCACACCTTGCAGGCCCATGATTCCCCTTAGCTACCCCATCAAAAATAGCCTTGATCCACCCTCTTGGTGGTATTCTCCAAATAATATTCTGTCTAGGATTTTTCAAAGAACTAAAAAATAATAGATAATTCAAAATTTAGATTCCAATTGGTCACTACTCAGGTATCATACTTATGGACAATATGAGCCTCCAAATTCTTATCCTAAAGCCTTGAAAGAAAGTTTTCTTTAATAGATCTCTAGATTTTATGGAAGAGAACCACCTCCTTAAGTTTCTTATTTTTAAAAACCCTGTTGTTCATCTCCTTCCAAAGCTCCCAACCAATATGAGGCTCCGATAAAAACCAAATCAAATAAAGAGAAGGATTAAAAGAAGGAAAAAGTTTCCATTGGTCGAAAAACTCCATAAAACAATTAGGAAATAGCCAACAAAGGTTAAAAAGTGCCAAGAACTGGCCCCACACAACACTCAAGAATTTGCAACCAAGAAAGATATGGAAGGCATATTCAAATTAGAATTAGCACAAAGAACATTTGTTGAGGAGAGAAAACCCTCACCTACATAAAATATCCATGGTTAGGAATTTATTCTAAACCAAGATCCATAAAATATATTAAACATGAGGGTTAAAAAATGATTCCAAAAACCACTCCAAAAGCAAGGGGGGTGGTATTTTTTGAAAGTAGACCAAAAGCCAAGGACACCAAGAAATTCCCATCAACAGTAGGACACCAAATAATTTTATCATATTTGGGACTCGAAGGGACATGAATCTGTGAAAGGAACACCTAAAGAGGAGCTAAATATGGATCAAAACTTTGTAAATTTTTCCATTTTCCATCTTGTAAATAAACCTCCACCCAATAGCCAAAGAGGCTTAAGCAAGAATATTTAAGAGGAAGAGCCCACTATATCTCCAAAAGTGGACCATTAGCCTACCAAAAATATTCCCAAAAAAGGATTTGTCTACCATCCCCCAAAATCCATCTGGTACCTTTCTTAATGATCTTATGAGTGGGAAGAATGTTCTTCCAAATGCAAGATCCATCAGGGATGTTAGCAGTTGCTTGGATATCCCTTGTATTCCTATAATAATCAAGGTATTTATTCTTAAGAATAGATGACCAACCTATGTTCTCAAAAAAATATGCCAATTATTTTTAGATAGAAGAGCCTTATTGAGACTTTTGATTTTCTTGATATCCAAGCCACCCTAATTCTCTGGCCTACAAAATTTATCCCATGCCACTAAGGGAATTCTCTTCTTTTCCTCCAAGCCAACTTAAAGGAAACACTTTAGAATTTACTCAAGCTTCTCCTCAAACTTAGATGAAACTTTAAAAAGGCCCAAAGAATAAATAGGTAAATTATGCAAAGAAGCATGAATAAGTTGCAACTTACCAAGTTGACTAAGCAAAACATCTTTCCAACTATCCAACTTGGAATTAAACCTATCCAGTAAACCAAGCCAAAGAAAATTAGGTATCTTATTAACATAGAGAAAAAATCCCAAATAAGTCAAGGGAAGACTCCCCAATTTATAATTTAAGATACTACTCAACTTTACTTGAATTTGGATTGGGGTATTGAGAAAACATATCATGCTTTTGGGAAGGTTGACCAATTTCCCCAAAGCTCTTTCATAACCACCTAAAATTTATTTAATTAGATTCACTTTCTCGATTGAGGATTCTCCCATGACAATTGTATCATCAACAAATTATTGATGTGAATGAGGTTGACACAAAGAAGAAAGTTTAATACCTTTCAAAGCACTAGAAGCTACATTTATTTAAATACATATGCCCAATACTTCCTCCATAAGAATAAAAATAAAAGGAGAGATCAAGTCCCCTTGGTAAAGTCGACAAGATATTTTAAAGAAAGGGGTAGGAGAGCCACTAATCAAGACCAAAAAGATCGGGGAAGACACCATCTGGGAAATGATATGCACACATTTTCCAAAAAAGAATCTCAACAAGACTTTTCTTAAGGCTCTCCAATTCACTATATCATAGGATTTAACTAGATCAATCTTTAGAATAAACCTTTCCTTCTTAATAAATGAAAGAGAATGAATAATTCATGAACCATGATGATCGAATATGAGATTTCTCTCCCTCAAGTACAAAACCATTTTGTTGATTAGATATAAGAAAATGAAGAATGGTTTGATGCCTAACCGATAAAACCTTAGAGAATTTTTTTTAGATAAAATTGAAAAGAATTATTACCAAAAGACTTGGCCCTAAGCTTCTTTAGAGCCAAAACAAGAAAACTTGATTTGAGCTCTTGTAGCAATCTCCTATAGCCAAATCACTCCTTAGTAGTGTTAACAATGTCTAAAGAAACAATGTCCAAAAAATCCTAAAATAAAAGAAAGGAGAAAGCATCAGGTCTAGGAGCTTTATTCCCTTAAGAAAAAAAACCTCTTTGACTTCCTCCTCAGATGGAATGCAAGTTATCTTCTTATTTTTATCCTAAAAAATAATACTCAGAATGGCCTCTAGGTACTTCTCCTCAAAGGATTGATTATAGATTAGATCATCCTTAAGCATATCTACAAAGTACTTTGATGCTTCTCTATGGATATCAACAAGATCCTCAATCAAATATTTATGCACAAGAATGGAATTAATTCTATTAGCAGCTTTATTCTTCAGAGAGATGAGATGGAAAAATTTAGTATTGCATTCACCATTCCTCAGCCAGGTCACTCTCGACCTCTATTTCCAAAATTATTATTCCTTAGTGATGATATCATGAAGGTGAGAGGAAAGATCATATTCTTATAGCTACAAGGCATGATCCAAACTAGAGATTTGAATTTCATGTTGAATCTTATCTAGGTGATTAAAAACCTCTTTTTTTATCTAAAAAATCTAACCGAAATATTCCTTATTCTATTTTTGAATCATTTGACAAAGGAAATATTTTAGCCACTCTATACATCACACTTCCATCAACTATAACTTGCCACCACTCCTTAATGTTGGTGTGAATGGGGTTATTTCCTAACTATTCATTAGTGAGGACCTATTCACATAAGTTTAATTAGGAGTTAAGTTATCCTAGGTGTCATTTCTAGAAGTTAGTTATAATGGGGCCATGTTTCATTATTTAATTTTAGTCATTTAGGAATTTAATAGTTATCTCATGCATTTTCTCATGCATTTAATTATTTGCATTGAGCATTTAATGTGTGTATCAAGGGTAGGTATCATACCTCATCACACCTTTCCTATATACAAGGTGCTTGTAAATTGTAAATCATCTCATGATATTTAGATCAATCATATTCTCATGATCAATTTGATCAATCATCAATTATCAATCTTCATGCAAGCTCATGTTGTAAAAATTTCTTGTGGATGGTATCTTTCTTGGTTGATCCATTAAAGACTATAGCTTTGTTTGGGTTCACTAATAATTCCAACATGGCATTAGAGCCTAGGCCTTGAAACATATATATCATATTGGAGATTTGAGAATTTGCTTAAGGAGAGAATTCATTGCAAGTTATTGAGGGTTTGCATCTTGGGCTAGTTGTCATCATCCAGGAGGTAGCTAATTTTTGGAGCACATTAGGTCAGATTCAACCTTGGTATTACATCTCGAAGGCCCCAAAACCCCTAAAATACCTATCAAATCATCAAAATTTGACAACTTCATCTAGAGGCATCAAAGGTTTTTTCAGTAGCAAAGAAGATTCTATACCATATGACATACGAATTTTCGAAAAAAATATCCACCCCCCTGTGCAAAAAAAATCCACGACTTCATTCAATTTTCAAGTTTAAATTATTTGAGGGCACATATTTATAAAGTTGGTGAAGTTGTCACATATATTTTATTTGGGCGATATATTAAAGTTTTGTGGGGCTATATAGTCTCTCTATTTCCCTCTTATGAGGGGGTTATTGATTATAATGTACTTGTGATGGATGTAGCTCTTGGAGGTATTTATGTTGAGGCCTCCATACACCACTTCTTCTATCTGATTTGTATTGCATCTTGTTTTTGGAGAGGATTTTTGTCCCACTAGGTTTTCTCATTTTCTTCATTTGTGAGAGATTAGTTTCATGATTATTTGTACATGGGTACATAACATGGCCTCGTTGTTGGGACCCATATTGAATATTCATATTACATCATTTGTATAATAACTACACTCCCTAAGTTTCACTTATGGGGGTGTTGATGTGAATGGAGTTATTTCCTGACTAGTAATTAGTGATGACATATTCACATGATAAGTTTACTTAGGAGTTAAGTTATCCTAGGAATCATTTCTAGAAGTTAGTTATAATGGGTCCATGTCTCATTATTTAATTTTAGTCATTTAGGCATTTAATAGATTTCTCATGCATTATATCATACATTTCATATTTGTTTCAAGGGTAGTTATCATACATCATCACACCTTGCCTATATATACAAGGTTCTTGTACATTGTAAATCATCTCATGAATTCTAGATCAATCATATTCTCATGATCAATTTGATCAATCATCAACTCTCAATCTTCATGCAAGATCATGTTGCAACACTTTCTTGTGGATGGTACGTTTCTTGGTTGATCCATTGAATACTGCAAATTTATTTGGGTTCATTAATATTTCCAAAAATTAATACACACCTTAAGTTTAGGATGATGTAACCACATAGCTTCAAATTTGAACAAGAACCCTTTCCTTTTTCCCAACTTATTGACCAAAAGATAAATAGGAAAGTGATCAAAGCCACACCTGGGAAGGGTAGAAAGAGCATAGGAGTATTTAAAATCCCAATCTACCGAAACAAGAGCCTTATCCAACCTAACTTGAATAAGGTCTATTATAGCCCTTCTATTGGACCATGTACATGAGGTCCCCTGCAAATCTAGTCACTACGAGAATCGCCATCAATAAATTTCATTAAACCATATTTTTCTATCTAAGGAAACTTGAGATCCCCCAACTTCTCATGATCTTTGAGAGGAGTGTTGAATTCACCCATGAAAATCCAAGTAGAGTGTAAGAATGAATTTCTGAGAGAGCCTACATTGAGCCATAAAAATTTCCTAGCTTTCTTAAGTTAGGGGCATAAAATTTAGAGATAACCCAAGAAGTGTCATCCTTGAGATGGAAAAATTGAGTCTCCATATGGTTTGCATTAGCAGAGAGTGCAATACCTCTCATGGTATTTGCATTCTATAAGGTGGCAATATTGCTCGATGCCCCATCCAAGCCAAAGCCATAAAACCCATAGTATTTGAGCAAGTAATTATTAAAGTTCTCAATTTTCTCACACTATATTTTGGTTTCCTAGATAATTAAGATATTTGGTTTATGATCCTAGATGATATTTCTCAAGAGGTCATGTTTATTAAAATGGTTAAGCCCCTTGATATTCCTGAGATTATCTTCATTTTCTTTTAGAGATTGTTTTCTTCAAGCACATGTCAAAAAGAGTTCTCTGAACCCCCTTTGCAATATCCTTGCTTTCTTTCTCTCTATGTGTTTTGGAAGAAGGTCTCCCCTTCCCCCTATGCTCGGATCCACAGTTTTCCTTTTGTCTATTTATAGTCAAGATACCTTTCGGGCAGGAAGGAGAGTAAAAAAAATTCTTATTCCACCTTGTAACCAAAATGAAAGGTTCTTGTTCTTCTAAAATATGGCTATCTAGGTATTTAAAATCCACTTGAGATTTGAGTTTGGAAAACCACCAACCTATTGCACAAATAGTTGTTTTTTCACCAAAATATTGACCTATTAATGCTTGATACACCCGGTAGAGTTAATGAATCCATGGGAGGTGGTTAAGCCAAGTCACCAACCCAAGTGCTATGCTACACAAAACAAGGAGACCAAGGGTGTACACCTAACAACAATTCCCCTAGTGCAAGCAAGGGGTTGAGACCCATGACCTTGGATTTGATACCAATTGTTGCACAAAAAGTTGTCGTTGCACCAAAAGATCAACCTATTAATGCTCGATGCAAATTCCAGAGTTAATGAATCCATGGGAGGTGGTTAAGCCATGTCACAAACCCAAGCATTGCACTGAACAACACAAGGAGACCAAGGGTTCACACCTTTCAACACAACCAGTGTAGAATCAATCACCATCTCTAATGATTTTAGTGAGAACTCTAAACCTTCCCCAAAGGGAGCATTAATTTCCTTCACCTCAACCTTACTAGCCAAGGGATTTCAAGTTTTTGGAGAATGGGGAGAATTCACCAACATTGATTTTCCTTGAAACATAATACTACCCACCACCTCCAAACCAACCACATCCACATCATGATGAGTAGGATATGGAGGGAAGCACCCACCAAGACCAAAAATTAAGGACCCTAGCTAGACATAGACATTAACCCATCTGAATAAAAATCCAAATCCTTAGTAGACATAGGTATCAAAGGAGGGGCCACTTTATATTTTTCACCCCTTTCCTTCCAAATCTTGGGATTGGGTTTAATAACCTTGGATGAGTAATTCTTGGCTTAGTGACCCAACTTCTTATAGTGGAAAAAAGAAAAGGGAAATGTTTCAAACCCCACCATCTATTTCCAAACCCCAAGGATAAAATTTAAAGAGATAAAGTCCAATAAGGTCACCTTCTAATCCACCACAACACACATCCTAGAAAAAACTAACCACCTTCTCAAAATTGTCATTTCATCAATGATCACTAGATGACTAATGGTTCTTGCAATTTCTTTAAATATTTCTTCATCCCAGTACTCTAAAGGAAAGCTTGGGAGTCTCACCCAAATCGATGCCAAGTTGAAGAAGCACTTCGAGAGGTCTAATCTTGGTTCCCAAGGGTGTAGAGCCAAATTAGATTTTTCTATGATCTAAGGTCCCTTAGTAAAGACTCTCCATATCCTCCTCACAAGAAAAATAGAAGGAGAAAAATCCTTTGGCCATAGCTATGATAACCACTTGGAATTTCAATGACCAATGCTTCCTAGCCCAAGATCTCACAACATTTATATTTGGCCTTGAGCCCAAAAATTTACCGACTAAAGAAAATTCCATAAGAGAAATAATATTTTGAACTAATGCATCTAGAATATAAAGTTTGATCTCACTTGAAGCCGAAGTTGAATGCACAAGAATAGGGGGACAAGAGATTTTTCCTTTTCGTTTGGATCCAAACAGGTTTGATCATCAAGAGACAAGCTTGACACCTAACCAAATATTGCTTTTTTGACCATCCACACACACTCCACACCATTCTCCTTAGGGTTTGAGAGAAAATACATATTGTATTTGATAGGGAGTACCTCCTTATTTCATGCACCTGGGGATACCCCTTGAAAGATGACATTCCAAGCCCCCACTAGGCCCTCATTGCTGGACTAAAATCTATTCACCACTGCTTCATCAACCAAACCACTAGCAACCAACCTATTTCCCACAACTTTCATAAAATTCAAATTCAAACTTGGTTTTCCTACTTCACCACTATTAACATCTAATAGGTATACACTCATTTAATTTTTTTTATATAACACATTCATTATAAAATAGTGACGATTCTTCAAGTGGATAATTTGTTAACCAATCATTGCAAGTTGACAATGCACACACAAATAGGGAGAAGAGTAATGTGAAAAAAGGTGAGAGTTATATTATGTGTGCTCCTAGTTGGTTGGGATCATAAATAATTCATAATATTAATGAGAATAAGGAAAAAGATATGTTCTTACAATTACCTACAATAATATTACAAGATGTGGTCATGAGATATCAACAAATGTGGAGTCTTCTATACCTTGATTGCATTAACTCAAAATCTCTCCAACACATACAGATAATTCAAATCATAAGAATGTCTCTAAATCACTTATTTTAGGTATATATTACATTAATGAAGGATAAATTAAATAATGACATGTTATATATGGGGCTTTCATTCACCTTATCAAATTTCGCCTACCATATACATAGTATAGTGAAACACGAGGAAATAAATTGTCCTAATTTCAACACAAGAGTGAATTTTTTCTTGAAATTTTATATCCATACCATGGAGATACTCATTCTTGTATTCAAGAAGATAATAAAATTTCAATTTATGAAAAGGTACATGATTTATTCATCTTTGCTAACTCTATTGATAAGAAGGATACATAAGGTGATCTCCCTCACAATTCAAAAAATTATAGAGCCTACATGATGAATGGTCATTAAGATTGAAAGAGGAACTCCAAAAGCTAAGAAAAATATTGGTGAATATCATGATAATCTTAGAAATGACATAAACATGATGGATATTACCTTATTTGGTTAGTGCAAAGTGCATGAGACATATAAGCATGGGGAATACAAACTCTTGGAATACTTGTTAAGGATAAGGTTTATTTTACAAGAGAGAATTAAGTTCAAAAATTATCCACCTAATGTAATCACTCATGACAAGATGAATGAAAATACTCCTACTTATGATATAATTATTGGAGCAACAATAAAAATAATGCAAAAAATACACAATAAATATATGCACAATAATGAAAAAACTATAAAAATAATGCAAAAAATACACAATAAATATATGCACAATAATGAAAAAACTATCATATTCTAAAAGTGAATAAAATAGTACAATAATCTCTTTGTATATGTAGGAAAAGGTGAAGTAAGGAAGGTAGGAGTAGATAACTAACTAACCTTCCAAAATTTGTGACACATGTGGAGCACTTGGGATGATTGAGAGAACATGTGTGAATTCCTAATGAGATAGACCAAAATCTTAAGAACCTTAAAGTGAGTTTAAGTGTAGTGTGAATAGGTCTACTACATAAAAGTAAACTAGATATGTAAAACCAATTTTCATACTAATATCCCCACTTAAGTGATACTTAGTGAGAAATATAAACACTAAAAAATGAGGCCCAACTACTAGGTATGAGGAGTCACTCATGCACAATAAAATTCTCTTATAAAAGGAGAAAAGTAGAAAATCCTAGAGAAAAAAATTCTCTCCAAAAAAGAGAACCAATACTAAGGATGGAGGAATCACAACAATACTAAAAGTAAAATTTCGTTCACCCCAATAATATGTCTACAACCTACTCCTAAGTAGACAAATGACTGCACATCTTAATATGCTTCAAATAGATGAATTGTCAAATAAAATCCATATGCATCTTAATATGATTCATCCTCTTATGATACAATATATTGCAATAAATTTAAATGAAAATTTGGTTATCACACCAAATAATAGTAGGATAATTAGCTGGTGACCAATTTTTTCATAATTTGTCAAACCCATAGAACCTCCTAGCTAGAAATTAATGCTCCTTGATACTCAACCTCAATGGACAATAATGCAATAGTGTATGATTATTGAAATACATTTAAGCTAGAACAAAACAAAGGTAAAAAAGAAAACATGGAAATGGACTTTCATGAGTCAACATCACTAGCCCAATCTGAGTTAGTGAAGCCGACTATCTAAGAAGATTTTAGTGTGTATTGAATGGAAAATGTATGATTCCCTTAATATGCCTCAAAATATTCTTGAATTATTCTAATTAATCTCATGATGATCATGGGAAAAGTGATAGAGAAGCCCAATAGTGAAGGTGATATCAAAATGAGTGTAGGTCAAATAAAAATATTTCCAACTATCTATATAAAGTAGAATCAACACTAGGTGAGGTGCAAGTTATAGTCAAAGTGACACCTCAATAAAATCATGTTGGATTAGTATTACAATTATCCATGTTAAGTCAACTAATCAATTCAATATCACACTTTTGATAGTATATAGAAATCTCCTTAATAGACTATAGGACTTGAAGACCAAAAAATAATGTAAAATATTGAGATAAATGATGTCAAAATTTTCCATCAAAGTGTGTTGAATATCACGATGCATAGATAAAGAGATAATAGTGAGAGTAAAATTATTTACATACAATACTAGTATCAAAGGATCATATCCATGTATCTAAATATACATTGTTTGATCTAAGTAGTAAAAAGTGAAACTAGAATCAAGAAAGAAACCACCAATATTCTCACACCAATCCTAAGAATATTGTTTGAGACCATACAATGAATGTTAAATCCTACAAACAAGTTAATAATCCTACATAAATCATGGAGGATAATCTATAAATATGTCCTCAAGAAGGTTAACGTTAAAGAAATCATTCTTCACATCCATCTATAAAAATGGCGACCTATGAGATTCAACAATAGAAAGGACAAGGAGAGCATAAGGCATCTTGGATATAAGGTAAATTTTCTCAAATTATTCAATACCTAAGCAACCTATGAAGAGTTCGTACCTATAAGGCATGTCATTTATCTTTTAATAGAATCATCAAATCCATGCTTGGTGTCGTTACAACAACTTATATTGAACCATATTTATTCCCCTATTAAGAGAGAATAAATCCCATGTTTTATTCTTCAACAAAGAAGAATACTCCTATATCATAGAACAATCGTAGTCTACAATATCATAAGCCTCTAAAAAAATCTACAAATCAATAGATATGACATGAGTCAAATTACTAGTATCAAAATTATGTGAGTGAGTATGGAAATAACTCATAGTAATCGTCATATAAAAGTCTAAATTATATTGTAGGACCATCTAGGAGAACAAAAATTAGGAGGTGGTGGTGGTGGTGGAAGAACATAACCATCATCTAAAGTACCTCAAATTCAAAGGTATCCTCATATGATGAAGATGTCAAAGTAGGTAGTAAGGAAGAAAAGTTATATGGAGGATAGATTTGTGTGAAGGACTCATAAAATTAAACATCTCATCAAAATTAGACATCCCTAGTAGTTGGATCAAATAAATAATTGGCCTTCATATACTCATATTAGCTAGAAAAAATTAATAATTGACTCTTCTTTTATGTTGCCCTTTTTTGAACTTCTAGTATGAGTGACCAAGTCACACTACCAGATACCCTAAAGAAGGAAAAAATTGGATTGATATTCCAAACTACCTTATGGTATTTTAGTTCTAAATATAGTTGGCACAATGGAATAATTAAATCCAAAAAGATGGGGCCATAGATTATAATTGAATAATACAATTTGGCATCTCCCTTATTGATTTTTTTTTAGTGACACCATTATACTAATGGGTGTGAGGAACCAAATATTGATGATATATTTCATGATTAGTTTAGTAACCCTAAAAGGCTTGGTTCACATATAATCCCAATCACCTATACATATTCATCAAATAGAAGAAGCTAATTGCTTCTCCAAAAATACCCTAAATATCCCAATAATGATGAATACATCAATATTGTACCAAAGAAAGGAAACCCATGTGCAAAAAGAGTAGTCATCAATGAAGTTGAGCACATACTTACCTTCTAAAAAATAGGGAGTTGGGAATGAAATTTGGTCACTACCTACCCACTTAAGAAAGGTTGAAGCATGGTGAACCTCACCCTTAAAATAGATCCTTATGATGTTTCCCAAGGACACAACCATGCCAAACTCCCTTTATGAAAGAAACCTTAAGAATACCAAGTACCATATTTTGTATACTCAACTACTAAAGATACTTGTAATCAAGGTGCCCAAACCTCTTGCTCAAATGTATTCTCAAAGAATTTGCATGTGAAATGTGTTATTATCTACAAGATGAATCAAAACTATGAAACCTATACAATCTAGACCCATGACAATTTCCTCAAAGAACCAATTTTATTTGGATCTTATAGTTCTCTAATAACTATATCATATTGAGATAACTCAATTTTCTTCCCATCCCTAGTATAGTAAATCTATTATACAAATAGAATACTAAAAAAAAAATAGGAACACAGAGCATGTTCTCAATGCAACCATATATCAACTATATAGTACCTAACCCTAAACTAGAATTTTTATAAATTTAACCTCTATAATTTGAGAAGTAGAACTATCAAAAAGAGACTCTTGATTAGATCATGTGAGTTGGTCATGCGATGAGAGGTTTTTGATTCAAATATTCAACTATGTGTGGATGAATCCAAACCTTTAGTTGTAAGTGCTTGACCCTTGCTAGGTTTCAATTTATTAATATTGTGTTTCTTCAAGGCCTCTTCCAATGCTTCAAAATAATTTTATGACAAAATTTTATGTCATGGATTGATATTACAAAAAAATGTTCTAATTTATTTTGTTGTCATGGAAGGACTCTTATTTGAATTAGAATAAGTGGATTACATATTAGTTTTTTTCTTCTTGTTGTAAGAATTTTCACGTACTGTGATGTACAAAAAATGGATCTAGGGTCTAAACCACACTTTCTCCTACATCATATTGGAAGGAACCAAAAATGATCACAAACATCCAATTGGCTACTAACCTCAATGGAAGAGCCAAAATGATGGATTAGGATTTTGGTTCTTTCTTTGGGGGAGGTTCGATACTGATTGATTATTAATTAACTTGATTTGATAATGAAAATGTGTACCTATGTCAAATATGAAGATGTAAACAAATTGATGCAATTATAGAAGAATGTACAACTGAATTATAGAATTGAAGTAAATAACAAAAAAGTACAGAGATAGAGGAACCTGGCATATGAATTTGGGTTCAAACTGGCTAGACATGGGTGCTAGCACCCTAGACCAAGAAGAGAAAATCTTAGAAATCATAAAATAGATCTCAAATAGTCATAATTTGTAGTTTCTTCCTTTTTAGACTCAACTTCAAAACTTCATCTATTAATTATTAATTCCACTTGCCCTAATTTTTTGACATAGGAGGCGTGAATGCTTGATCTTGCAATTAGGTCTTCAATCCTTTCCCAAATTCAATTTAGATATATGACCTACACACAAGAGAGGAAAGAAAGGGTTGTGTCATATAGGGGATTTCCTAAGTAAAATCCTATTTTTGTGCTTCCACCTCCACAATAACTGTGATGATGTAAAGAGTGCTTATCATCAGTCGGGCAAAGGAAAAATTGGATAAAAAAAGTGATACATGACAAGTGTTGCAACTTACCACTCATATATATATTTTTTGATGGACTAAAGTCATTACACTCATCTCATACAAGGAGAATTGGTTTCTTGATTGAAGGTACCACAAGCATTAGTAATCACAAAAAAATTAACATAAAACATGAACAAACCCATATATAAAATTGATGTATTGTAAATATGAATCTTAACTGATGATAAATACTGTAAAATTTGCTTATTATTCTCTTAGCTTCTTTTTAGGATGCTAATTTTTCAATCGTTTCACTAGGATTTCAAATGGTTAAAATGACTTGTATTCATATGTAATAATTCATTTTCCCACAAAATTAATTATCAAAAGCCAACAATTTATAAATATTAAAATGATAATAATATATTTAAATTGGGACCAAAATAGGCTTGAAAGGGGTGCTAGTACCCTATTCGAGAATTATTCTGGGTCTTTAAGAGTTGTTAAATACAAATTAAATAATTTCTAAATTTAAATTTTATTTCTTGAAAATGACCACAAAATGGGCAAATTAAGAGCATAATCAAGTCCAAACACATAGGGGGAGCTAAACCTAGTGTGAAATTGTCAAGGGTGACAATTCATGATGCTACATATAACCCCCACTTTAGTGAGAGTATGAAATTATGATCATGCTCACACTAAAGTAAGGATAAGCCAAGAAGGGTTCATTTATTTAAACATTGGAGACATAGGATACATCAAATCTAGGGGATGTGTTATCCCCCAGGCTCAAGATCCTACAAAATGATAATATAAAGACAAAGAAAAACTCACACATATGAGGTACAATGCATCATGGTAAAAGCATACACAATGAATAAATAAAATTAACATAATACCAAAATAAACATAATGAAAACATAATGAAAAAATGTGAAGGAAATGAGGTATCAATGATACAATACACAAAGAAAACACACCAAAGATACAAATTAGACATATAAAAAACTCAATAAAAATAATAACAATACAATCAAACACAAACACAATATTATTACACTAAAAAGGATTCAAGTTCGTAAGGTAAGGAGACCTCGATATTAAATTGTCTAAAATATCAAACATCATCCTTTAAAATTTTAGACATGAAGGTACTCTCATAAGGATCAACATGTTGTGTTATGCTATATCACTCATGAGCTACATAGATCCTCTAGCCAGTAAGATGTGTTATGCTAGGTTTCCATGCAATATGATTAGTTTCACAAGGTGAGCAAGTTGTGTTAAGCTAGTTGACTCATGAAACACATGGCTCCACTAATAAGAAAGTTGTGTTATGATAGGTGGATATGTAAAAAAATTCAAGTTCATAGACCAACAAGCTCCATTATGCTAAATCCATAGACTATTTTTCCAATCACACCTCAAGGAATGCATAAAGTTTAACATCATGGGTCTGTTTAACGTCATAGGGGACAAATCACCTTAGGGGGTGTATAAAATTTTAAGGTCATGGGGGATGAATCACCTTAGGGAATGTACAAAATTTTA
This sequence comes from Sequoiadendron giganteum, assembly GCA_007115665.2. NCBI lineage: Eukaryota > Viridiplantae > Streptophyta > Pinopsida > Cupressales > Cupressaceae > Sequoiadendron > Sequoiadendron giganteum. Next base: position 95,455,731 of record CM021110.1, on the reverse strand, counting down.
ACGTCACATGGGATGAATTAAATGCTTAATGTCATAGGGGACAAATTGATAACCAAGCCTTAGGGGGTGTTACAAATAACACCACCACCAAAGGGGTATGTCAATAAGTCAAATATCACAAGATGCTAATGAAATATTGTGTTGCCAAAAAGTGTAGCATTTGACACTTTTCACTCATTTGGACCCTTTCTTGTGGTTTTTGGCCTATTTTTTCTAGATTCTAAGGTGTCTTGCAAAGGTGTTGAGAAGTGTTGTAACACATTTCCTCACTTTTCTAGGACCCTTTCATCATAATTCACCTAAATAACCCCTTTCCAAAGCTCATGTGAAAGTGTTGTAAGGTGTCGTAACCAACCCTCACACTTTCCTAGCCTTGTCATCACTATTTCAACCCTTTCTTATGGCATAATGACCCCTTAATGCACTTATAGGTCCTATCTTAGGGAGTGATGGAGGGAGAGGTAAGTAGGTAGAGAGAGAGAGAGAGAGAGAGAGAGAGAGAGAGAGAGAGAGAGAGAGAGAGAGAGGGAAGGAGGGAGGGAGAGAGAATTAGAGGGAAAAGGAGAGAGAGACAGAGTGGTCTAGGAGCACCTAGGCAAATACTAGGCAATAGGAAGTCTAGGATCCATGTTTTTGTTTTTATGCATTTGTATAAGGTCATGTTGACCATTGCATTGTGTTAGAAGACTAGGAATAAGTAGTGATTAGGAGTGGTCAGTAGTTGAAGATATGGAAGGGTTTCATGGGGTAAGAAATCAACTAGGATAAGTGGCAAGAAGTTGCAAAATGTTCCATTTTGTAACTTTGCCATCATAGGTTTAGTGAATGAGCGGCCAAGAAGTGGTTGAGGCCAAGATTAACTAAATTTGGACACCTATTTATGGTGGATTTGGAGCT
>CM021110.1:95361265-95454734 GCA_007115665.2 Sequoiadendron giganteum | reverse complement strand
CAAAAACAACACCAATTTGTGTACATCCCTCTTTTGAACCCCTTAATCTCAACCATTTTCAAAATAAATTAGTAGTTTAGAAAGTAGACTCAGAGCAATTTGATCCTTTTTTTTGTTCCATCTCAAAATTTTGAGTGTAACTATCCTCAATTTCACGTCCAAGGTCAGTATTTCCTGATTTTAGGAAAAAAATTGGCCACTGAAGCCCCCTTTTTGGGACCCATCTTTTTGCACTTACCCTTTTTAAGACTTATTTCCTTTACCTTTAGATTTTAATACCATTAATACTCAAATTTTTAATAATACGATTGTATCCATGGAAAATAACTTAGATGATTCCCTCATGAGTCTATCACAAAATCACTCAAAATTTAGAATCTAAAATTTGGAACCAATAGCATCCATTATATAGTAAAATATATAACAAAAGACCTAATATGGGCCTTTCAAATTAAACATGATCAAGAACACACACTATCTATTTTTTATTTACCACAACCTTGAATATGAGAAAGAAGAGATTTGAATGTAACCAAGAAGTCATTAGTTGAAGGAAAGGCATTAGGATATAGAGTCAATAATTTAATATCCAATTAAAAGTGCAAAATTCATTGAATTTATCAAAAAAATCATTTAATTTATACGACATTTTTTAATGTGAAGTACAATTTACAAGATGTAATTGAAGGTGTAATGTCAAAAATTACATACCCTTGTAATTTCATGCTATAATTTATGTCCATTGCGGTGTCTATTCTTTTAGTTTATTTCTAGGATGATTTTAGCCCTTGTATTAGCCTTTCTCCCTCACATGGTGCTTAGGACTTTTTTTATTGTGTTCTCTTTTTGTCAACCTTTTTGTTATCCTTGTGATTTTCTAATGTTTCATCATTTTAGAGATCAAATTATTTAGACACTAGCATGATACATGGATGTTCATTCGACACACTAGCGTCTCATGATAATTTCTCATTTAGTGGCCATTTTAAATAATTTTTCACGTGTCAATTTCCTAGCTTAGTGAAAATGCCTCAAGAGGAATTGAAATAGCTTATCAACTCATTTTTCCTTCTCTCTAATTTTTTGAATTAAATCTTTTTCCTAGAAAATCTCTTGTTTTTTCTTATTGTAACCTTGGTTCTCTTGGGATTCTTGTACATACACATATCTCTCTCAATCATTCTTCTAGCTCTCTTTTCTTGGCTTCCTCAAGCCTTATCTAAGTGACATTATTCTTGTATAATTTGACCTTAATCTAATCTATACCAATTGATGGTCAATGGTTTGAGTTTGAGGATAAGGGATGTGATGCAAATATAAATAAAAAATTGAGTGACACAAAAAAAATTGACAAAGAAAGCCCTACAACTAGGGTAAATGGAATAACAACACATTTTATGATGACACAAACCATACAATAAATTCCAATGGAATGGGAGCACCTAAGAATTTAAATTGTACCAAGACTTCATAAAACTAAAAATTTGCAAGCTACCACACTAAAAATCGTAAATAGCAACAATACTCCTTCGCTTAGAAAACTAGAGACTACTCCAAACAAAAGAATGTCATGCTAAATATAAAAGGAATCTTATAAGAAATTGGAATAAAAAATTACTCTAAGGAATTTTTAACTACCAACATTCACTCTTTTTCTATAGAGAAAAGAATGCTTAGAAAACCCTAGATTGGTCACTACAAAAATGGAGATTTTGTATAGGGTGATGCTTAGCAGAGGGCTCTTCTAAATTTTGTTAGCCTTATAGTTGTAGCCATATGAAATTATATATGATGTAGGTACAAGCCCCCAAAAAAATCTCCTCTGTTGAAAAATGATAGGTAATTTTAACTTTCTTGTGCCTTTTGAACTCAATGGTGTTGTTCATTTGGTTCTAAAACACATCAATGATAGGTATGAGTGTAGGATTCAACACAATTTGGGAAAAATATAATTATTCATGGATCCAATACCATGTTGGAGTAGCAATAAAATGATTGCAAAAATAAATTATAAATTATAAATCATAATAAATGTTAACAAAATAATACCAAAATCTATCACATGAAAAATTGAATAAAATGAGATAATTGGCTCCTTTTATATATAGGAAAAGGATAAAGAAGGAAGGTAGGAGTAGATAATTGACTAACCCTCTAAAAGGCATGAAACATGTGCAATAATTAGTACAACTATGAGGACATGTCTAAGTCCTTATTAGATGAGACCAAAATCTTAAAAATATTTTTGTGAGCTCAAGTGTAGTGTGATTAGGTCTACTAGATAAAATTAAACTAGATTGGTAAAAATCATTGTCACACTAACAATAATTGTGGAAATGATATGGAAAGAGATAAACCAATTGAACATGATCAACCATTAAAAGTAGGAAATCACAAGTTGTAGTTAGACCTTATTAATAATCCTATTTTTTTTAATTTTTTACATGATAAACTAGTTGGGACAACCCTTAGATTTGAGATAGAACCCACTTTAAATCAACACTCTCTTGCCAATCAAGATCAAGGAAGTTAAGATCACTAAGTTAATGAAGATTACCCAATGTGAGTTTAGGGTATGAAACATAAGGAGGATGTTTGAACCTTGATTGGTAAGTAACATGCTAATTGTCATCATAAATTGAGTATCTTATTTTTTGAGGAAGTGAACACAACATTTTTGAAGGAAATTTTAAAATTATTGAAGAATAGTAAAAGGACACTTTTTTTGTACAAATTAAATATTTAAATCGATTTAATAATCACAAATAGGTGCAAATTGACCATAACATGTGTAAAAATAAGAGTGAACATGTTATATTTAGTATTTTTTAAATAATTTAATGAAGAAAATTGGTCATGAATAGAAGATTCTAGGTGTCATAATTCATGCAAGCCTTCAATTTATTATTTCCTAATTAGTACTAGGTACATAATAAATAACATTTAGAGCTCACTTGTCTTGCATTTTATCAACCATCAAAGAGGTGGAGGCTATAAAATTGGATGAAAACCAAAAATTTGCACCACCCATGCTCCTAAATATGATGCATCAAAGGTACTTTGTGGTGGTATTGATGTGGATGGTGACGAATATATTCCTAATGAGGTTATTTCAAGTAATATGAACATTTTTGACGTTCTTATTACCGTCCATATGATCATTTAAACCGTAGATGGTTTTATGATAGTTGAAAGCATCAATCCTCATCAACTATTACTATAATTTACTCCATTGCTACCGAGGAAGACATTCAAGATGATACATCTAGTCTTGATGATAAGGATGAAAGTAATACATCCTATGACATAGATAGGCTTCCTCATATGAATACTTTGTTTGATCAACTTGAGCCTAAGCATTATCATAAATGTATTATTTCATGCATAGATCATGGAGGAGATAATGGAAAATTATGGTTAGATTCCCATGAGGAAATGGATGAAGAATATATAGTAGATGTTGGTCTCATGAGATTTCAAGATCAAACTCCCTTGACTAAATTTTTTAAAATGGTGTAGCTTTAGGATGTCAAGATAATCACGATTTGATTGAAAAGAATATGACAATTGATTTAAGTGATGGGATGCAAGTCAAGGCACCTTACCTCTTGTGTGTGGATGCAATTTCTTATAGTTATTTAGCCAATTGTCATATTAGAATAAAAAATTTAAACAACAATCATATAGTCTATAGTTAATTTTGTATTTAATAACTTTAAATAATATATTTATCTATTTTCTTATTGGTTTATGTTGGAAATAGTTAGTGCATAAATGAAATCATTATTTAAATTTGATTGTACTTTCAATGCATTAAATTATTTTGATAAAATTTTAACTATATCATTAATATAAGTCTTATCCAACATTAATTTGAGGCTCAAAATTCAACTCTATTCATGTTTTGTTATTGCTTGAATGACATTGAACACTACTATAATCATCATGATAGTTTTTTTTTAATTTTATGAGGTGATAAGGTAAATTAATATGAAATTTAATTATGCTTTCAATAAAATCCTCTTTGATAAGATTGCATTAAATTTTAAAAAAAGATCTTTTTTGAAAGAAGGCTTAAATTAAATATAACTATGCCCAAAATATAGTTAATTATATGTTTACAAATTTGATATTATCTAATATCACATTATTATTTTAGCGGAAAAAATGACTAACAAGAATTTAAGTCATCTACAACTGACAATTACAACAATAGTGCACTATTTATGCAATCTAATAACCACTAACCCTCACTCCAAACATAATTTCAACTATCAAATCATCAATATGAACCAAACACAATGTGGTCAAGCATATTGTTGATAAAAAAATCATGTTACCATGACTTTAATTTGGAGCTATTTAAGTTTGCAACTAGACATATAGGAAAATTCATTGCCAACAAATTGACCTCCAATAATTCATCGCCAACAATTCATGGCCATGACAAATTCATCTTGTGGAAAATTCACTACCCGCAATTCATATCATATTGTTGGCGGTGAATTTCCCACGAGATAAATTTGTCATTGCGATGAATTGTTGGTGATGAATTGTTGGAGGTGTATTTGTTGACGGTGAATTGTTGGCGGTGAATTTCCTTGAAGCATTAACAACTCTATTATCCTTAATAGAAACAATTACTATTTTGCAATCTTTATCTCCACTAAATACGCAAACTAATCAAGAACGAGAACCAAACACAATACATCTCTTATTTATATTTTAAAACACACATTCCATAAATTTTCAAAACTGAATTTACACAAAAGATGCCAATAGGAAATATATTGGAACTCAGCACTTTATTTATTTCAGTTTTATTCATTTTCATGTTTTCTATGGTCGAGAATTTTGTTGAACTTTCAGCGCGTATTGGGTACGTTTTCTAGCTAGACGGGCCAAAAATTCTTGCGTAGCATATGGGTTTACAATGTACGGGGAGAGGGAGATATTTTCTTTGGATCGTTGATTTGGTGCAGTCACTTTCTTTACAGCAACCTCACCTCCCAAGAAATTGTTCAGTACTGTGACCTGCAGGAACTTTGTCATGATAATGAATGAATTGTTGAAAGTATCTATAAATATTAAGAGTCCCTAAACTAATATTAGATGTAGGAAGTTATCTTAAGAGAGAGTTTGGTAGATATAAAGCAGTGGGTATCTATAAAAAGGATAAGGTGGTCTGTGAGAAAGGTAAAAATGGGGCAAATGATGGAGATGAGCAAGTCAGATAGGGTAGTCTGTTCAGTGGTTGTATTGTTGGGGTCGATAGCTGGTATCTTGGGCTTCGTTGCAGAGGGCAAGAATGTCAGGGTGAATGTCATTATTATTGTTTCAGTATATCAGATATTTTATCTTCTTTCTTTCCTTCTTGAACAACCACCTCAAGGGAGGTTGATAACCGCTTTGTTTTACAGGTTTTGGAGGCTGGGAGTTGTTCATATCCCAAAAGTTCTGGTTCAGCATTAGGCATAACTGCGGCTGTTGCCTTACTTTTGGCTCAAGTTATTGCAAATTTTGTAGCTGGTTGTGTTTGTTATACATGTGGGGATCGAATTCCTCCAAGCTCCAACAGAACATCTGCCATCGTCTGCCTTGTTCTTTCATGGTGAGTCGTTCTGAAAAGGACAATATTTGTAAGATAGTAAAAATAGATGAAATATATCAATATGAGCTACAATTTTTCTCTTACTAATATTTTTTATAATTTTAGGTGTTAAATTTGGTTCATTGTTTTTTCTCATAATTTATTTATCGAGTTATAATAGTTCAAAGACAGTTTTGATTTTATTTTTGTCCATTATTTTCCTTATGCAATTAAATATTGTATTAACCTTCTATATTTCCTTCTAATCACTAGATGAAGGGTTTTAAAGTAGTACGATTTTTCTATAGACAATAACTCTATTTATATATTTTTACTTGTCAATTATCAAGCCATTGTAATAATACAATAAAATTTCATGTAAATGGAAAGATAACCTTGTTTATTTGTATTTTTGCAGGATTACATTTACACTTGCATTTATCTTACTTATTGGTGGAGCTATTGTTAGTAGAAAACAAAATGAAGAAGTGACATCGAGTGAAAATTGCAAATATGTAAAGTCGGGGGTGTTTGCAAGTGGTGCAACTCTAGCCTTAGCTACTATAGCTCTTACTATTGGGTACTATTTGAAAGCATCTATTGTAAGGAATTCTTCTCAATCTAACCCTCATAATGATAATATCTCTATGGCCCAACCACAATATGGATACCCCAATGTTGATGCAAGAGCATCTAAAGTGTAAGATTAGTCTTGCACTACTAAAAAGGTCATTTTTATTTTATTTTATAGGTTTTCAAATAAAGTTTGTTGCACCCACTATAAAAGCATCCTTCAACATAAATTTAAGAGTACCTAAGCTAATCTTAGATATAGGAAGTTATCTTAAGAGAGAGTTTGGTAGATAGTTAAAGAGCATCATATTCTATATTAGCTCAAAACATTGTAATCAAGTTCACAAAATAATCATGCTTGGGTACATTGTATTCAAGGACTATGGTTCATTTTATTGAAAGACCTTGTAGTAAGACTCTAAATGTAATTATGGCTATGAATCAATACTATCATTGTTCCATCTATTTCTTGTGCCACTTTATTTTTATCATGTAGTTTTTTTACATTGGCCATATGGTTGGATAATCCTTCATTGGATCCTCCATCCATGATTGCAACAAGTGATATCAAAGAATGATTTTGGACTCTAAGTAAGGGTGTTAAGTGGTATCCAAATGAGTTTTGAATCATAAGCAAGAAAAGTGATTATGTGAGTGCATCAAGTGGTAAAATAGATCTTCCAATACTATGTGTTTAGCAAGAGATATCACATGATTATTCTTGTAAACAAATCACCAAATTAAGGTAGTTTATAAAGGAAGCTTATAAATAGGTCACTAAACCTGAGGTAGTTTGCATCAAATCACAAAATTAAGTTTCCTCCATTAAGAGTGGGTAGCTTGGTTAAGGCATTGTTAATATTGTTACAAGGATAGAGTAAATATTTGAGACAATGAGGAATGCTTATTTTTAACTAAATATTGTTGGAAAGATAGAAGGATCGTAATCCTATATACGATGAGAGTGATGAATAAAATGAAAGAATAATTATGAAAGGGAATACACAAATTGCTAAATCAAATATGGAAGAATAAGAGGAAAAATATATGAATTAGGTAAAGAAGTTGAAGAAATTATATATACAAATTGATTGATAAATGGGATTTAAATATTATAGAAGAATATTTTGAGTGTCAAGAAATTGAAGATTCTCAAATTGTTAAATATGCCAAGAAAAAAATGAAATTATATACTCCAAAATGGTAGGGGGGCTACAATTGGAAAGGAATATGAGAGGTAAGGAAAATATAGAGAAACGAGATATGATGATATCAATGTTCAAAATTAAATTTATACTTGTAGATTACCAAATAGAGTTATTAAAAATATTGTAAAATTAAGACAAAAGGAGAAGAATGCTTAAGATAAGTAGGAAGTTTCTTCCACAACGTGTCAAATACTGATATTGCTATCAGGATTCAACTGTGTAGTTTGACTCGAAAACTACATAGTTGAATCCTGATAACAATATCATAATTTGACACGCTATGTAAGAAACCTCCTACTTATCAATTGATGAGCTAAAGGGGCTCTATAATGAATAGTTCATAAGGCATAACACTTGCTGAAGGTTTTGAAAATGGGGTTGCAAGCTAAGTGGGCTTAACCTTGGGGTAAACTCCATGGTTAAGTGTGCTTGAGTTGGAGCAGTACTAGGATGGGTGACCTCCCGGGACAGTCCAGTGCTTTGCCTTTGTGAGCATCACCTAGATACAATGAGTGCTAAGTGGACCATTCATTATCATGAGAGATAGGTTCTTGTGAACCACTACTCATGAAACATGGGTCAATGGGTTTGACTTGAAAACTACATGGTTGAATCCTGATAGCAATATCATAATTTGACACATTGTGGAAGAAACCTCCTACTTATCAATTGATGAGCTAAAGGGGCTCTATAATGAATGGTTCATAAGGAATAACACTTGCTTAAGGTTTTGCAAATGGGGTTGCAAGCTAAGTGGGCTTAACTTTGGGAGAAACTCTGAGGTTAAGCGAACTTGAGTTGGAGCAATGCTAGAATGGGTGACCTCCCAAGACGGTCCAACACTTCGCCTCTATGAGCATCACCTAGATGCAATGAGTGCTAAGTGGACCATTCATTATCATGAGAGATGGATTCTTGTGAACCACTACTCATGAAACATGGGTCAATGTGTTTGACTCAAAAACTACACGGTTGAATCCTAATAGCACTATCATAAAGTTTAAGATTATACTAAAGAAATTTATATAATGATAACTAAACCTAAACGTAAAGAAGTTTTCTAAGAAAAAATGGAAATATTCATAAAGGGATTGAGAGAATTTATCCAAGAGGAACTGAATATGGTAAGATAGTAGATAGTTAAATAAGTATACTAGTTTGCATTGAAAGTAGAAGAAAAGTTAAACAAAATATTTGAGATAAGATAAAATAATTAGAGAGTAAACTTTGATAGATTTCAAAGATAAATACTTCAAACAAATGATAGAAGAAATATAATGAATATATTGAGGTGATATATAGTGACAATTCATACTACAACAAAAGAACTAATGGATATCAATAAAGTAGTTCTTGAGAAGATGTGGTAGGGGTGAAGCCACAATAGTGGTTTACAATTCAAGTGAGGAAGGAAAACTCAGAAAAATTGACCCCAAGGATAAAAATGTGATTTTGGGGGTTCGTACGAACCTGCTGGTTCGACTAAACCCATAAGGGGTTCACTTGAACCAAGGTTCGAGTGAACCTCTCTGAATCTTGGCTGCCAAAAAAAAAAAAAAAATGCATTGGAAAGGGGTTCAAGCGAACCCCTTTGAAGGAGTTTGAGCAAACCCCTTTGAATCCTTATAGCAGTATCATAATTGTTTAGTCCCAGCCTTCTGCACAGAAAATTGTATCCGATGGTCGCCCAGTATCTATGACGAGCTAGGTCGTCCACATCTAGATTGAGGATGAAGGGGTGCCATTCAACCTCGACTCCTTGCAGTAACATTTTATCAATATCATCTGATAGGGGAATCCTAACACCCAGTTGAACCACCACTACTACATCTACATCATCAACTAGAATTGCTACTTTAAACACCATCCTAAGTAGCAAAAGACACTGAGGCTTCGAGACGTTCAAGTCCATGAGTGAGGCAAGGAAACACAAGGAAATGTCTGAATTTTCCCTCATCTGATTGCCCGAGAAGTAGAATTTGTTCCCCATCACCATCTGCACTACTTCGAGACATAAGATGTCTTTGTTTAGGAAGATTTTCTTCAGTCTTTGATCAGTGATGAAGCTTAGAAAGGTTGATTATTTCTTAGAGCACCTCAATCTAATTGGAGTTTCCATCTTTGTTGAATTCGATTGCTAGATTTTCTGATAGATATAGGCACTTGCCATTGAGTGTCTCGAACCACCAGCTTTGCTTCATTAATATCCTCTACATCCACCCCCAGAATCGATCACTTCCATACGTGACCCCTTGAAGGTGGCATTAAATCTCCCATGGATAGTTGTACTTAGTGCTCCAGATGTTTACTTAAGGAAACCTCTGGTTGTAGGTTGTCATCATTATCAGTCCTTTCCAGCTCTTCTCCCATGTCAAATCCATGCAAACCAATACCAGCTGATCTTGCAAATGATCTCTTCAGCGACTGAATGAGAAGTTTATTAATTGTTCATGTCCAATTCTACCGATATGCCTCATGCGACTGATCTCCCCTCTACTCTAAAGCAGAGAGCGGACACCCTTGTGTCAGATTTGTCACCTCCCCTAACCTCGGGGCCTATTGCGAACTTACAGACAGATTGCCCTGACGACATAGATGATGTATTGGCCATCGTCACTTCCTTCCTGTGAGAAATCCCATGTGCTCGATCTGGCCATGAAAGGCACATACTATTACACCCATTTGGCACATGGGAAAATTATTTCCTCTAATATTAATTGGATAAATTACGCTTATTTATCAAATTAATTTAAACAATTTAACCTTTTATTCAAATGTTCTTATATTAATTGAATAAATCACATTTATTTAGTTGATTCAATGATTTTTCCAATATCCTCCCATGCATTTAATAAATAGATCAATATTAAAATTTTACTATAAAATCCTCTTCATCATTAGTTGAATAAAAAATAAAGTTTAGTCAACTAATTAATCATTTGCACATTCCTTCAACCAATTTTGATTAAAATTATCAAAGATCAACCTTGCACAAAGATCCAAAATCTTGCACATGGCTCTAAATGCAAAAATAACATTTTCAATCTCCACCATTCATCAAGATTTGATCAAATATTGATCCTTCATTTATCCTCCATCCTTACTCTAATCATATGCACCAATCACATGATATCATTTGTCATCTTCTCATTCTCTCGTACATGAGAATAAACCCTATCCCTCCATCTCATGAGATCTCATCCCATATATCCATCCAATTAATATTAAATCTATAAATTGAACCATTCACAAGCCACTTTTAAGAAAGAAATTTGGATGCAACAAAGCTATGTTGTAGGATTGCAAACCCACACTCTACTTCAACCATCAATTACCAATTGGAACACCCATCTATGGTCATCGAAGGTTTTTTATGGTGATATATTTAATGTTCTTTGTCATTTTTAGATTCATTTTTTTCTAATTCAAATTGAATTCTTAAATAGTAGGATATAACTCATATTTTGTGTCATTTCCTATTAATTTAATCCTGTATTGAACATGATCAAGAACACACACTCTATCTATTTTTCATTTTCTACAACCTTGAATATGAGAAAGAAAATATCTGAATTTAACTAGGAAGTCATCAATTGAAGGAAAGACATTAGGATATAAAGTCAATAATTTAATATCCAATTGAAAGTGCAAAATTTGTTAAATTTACCAAACAAATCATTTAATTTATACATTTGTTTAGGTGAAGTACAATTTACAAGATACAATTGAAGGTGTAATGTAAAAAATTACATACCCTTGTAATTTCATGCTATGATTTATGTCCACTTTGGTGTCCATTCTTTTAGTTTATTTCTAGGATCATTTTAGCCCTTGTATTATCCTTTATCCCTCACATGGTGCATATGACTTTTTTCATGTGTTCTCTTTTTGCCAACCTTTTTGTTATCCTTGTGATTTTCTAACGTTTCATCATTTTAGAGCTCAAATTATTCAGACACTAGCATGATACATGGATGTTCATTCGACACACTAGCGTCTCATGCTAATTTCTCATTTAGCAGCCAATTTAAAAAAAAAATTCACTTGTCACCTTCATAGCTTAGTGAAAATGCCTCATGATGAATTGAAATATTTTGTCAACTCCTTTTTTCCTTCTCTCTAAATTTTTGAATAAAATTTTTTTCCTATAAAATCTCTTGGTTTTTCTTATTGTAACCTTTGCTCTCTTGGGATTCTCTTACATACACATATCTCTCTTAAGAATTCTTCAACTCACTACAATATTATTCTTCAAGCTCTCTTTTCTCATCTTCCTTGAAAGCCTTATCTAAGTGATATATTGTTCTTGTATTCCCATTTGTATTTATTTTCCTTCAATTTTTATTATAGAATTCATATATTTTGTGCCCCTAACCACCTTGGGATCTTCACATTCTATTCCATTCATTTTAGTTTACACTATTTTGTAACACCACACTCTTACCATTTCTTAACATTGTTGGGATATGATCACTCTCACACACTATTTTTTTATCTATCTTAATTTTTGTAGAAGTAGATATACTAAAGTAGGGGTTTGAATTGAAGGAAAACCCCCAAACAACCCCAACAATTTATTTTGTTCCTTGTACATATTGGTTTCTTTAGGTGAATAAATTCAACTTCTTGGGAGTTTGGTGATATATTACTTTTCTCTTTCTTTATCATTTATTATTTCTTCTTATATATAAATTAGATAAATCTTTATTATTTTCACTCATTATCATCTTCCATCTAATTTTTATTTTAATTTTGTAGACCAAGTTTATTTTTCAAGAAAAAGATAATTTGTGGAAGCTTTCTAGTACTTTGTTTGTACATATCATAGAACAATTTTCAAACATCTACATGATGTGATAGCATATTGGATAGTGAATTTATCTATTTGGTAACAAATATTCTTTATACGCTCTTTGTAGTTTTATAATCAACTTAACAAATTTCTTTTTAGTATTTAATAAATCAACACTTTATTTTAATCTATTCCTTTAGAGAAGGTTATCAAACATGTGCAAGCCAATTATTCCCATTGCTTCATCGAGTTTATTTCAATATACAATTTTTTTATATCCCCTTATAAATTTCAATTATTATTCACTTAATATTTTCCATAATCCTTTAGATTGAAGTACTCATTTCACTTTGAACTTTTAGGTGTGATAGTTGTGTGGAGTAGGGAGATTAATTTTTTATCCATAATGTAGAAAAAAAGAGGCACTTGAAATTGTTGATTACAAACCCCCTAAATTTTATTATCGTTGTAAAATAGGCCCCTCTAAAAATAAGAATATTTTGAAAAAAAAATTCACAATTAGAAGACTATATTGATTATTTATTACATATGGGAATTTCAATAATTTTGAGAAAAATAGGCTTGTTAAGGCTAAAAATTATATGCAAAATTAACTTTGAAGGCTAAAAACTAGTTAAAAATACCACAACTATAAAGTTGTGTTGGACCTTGGAAGATAAAGAGTTCTACAAAGTTGCAATATAGTTTGGAAGTTCAAAGTTTTATAAATTTATGATGCAGACTCGAAGCCTAGAACTTTGCAAAGGTAATTTTAGAGTTTAGAAGCCTAATTGTTTGTAAATTTGCATCAAGGTTTAGAGTTTTGGAGTTTTGTAAAGATATAACAAAGTCTTAAACTCTATAGCAGTTTAAATTTTGGAGTTTTTAACAATTTAGACTTTAGAGTTTCACAATAGTTTGTATTCTATAATTTCACAATAGTTTACACTTTAGAGGTTTGTAGTAGTTTAGACTTCATAGTTTTGGCTGGTGGTTTGGTCATTGCCTAGAGTTCAAAGTTTGAAGAGCTTAAATATCAACATAGAAAATAGGGGATGTCAATGACTAATTGGATAGATCACCTTGACTCCTCTTCACTCTCAAAATTTTCCCTAATCTAATCTATACCAATTGAGGATCAAGGGTTTGAGTTTGAGGATAAGGGATGTGATCCAAATATAAATAAAAAAATGAGTGGCACAAAAAAATTGGCAAAGCAAACTCTACAACTAAGGTAAATGGAATGATGCAAAAAATTATGATGGTGCAAACCCTACGATAAATTCCAATGGAACAAGAGCGCCTAAAAATTTAAATTGTACCACAACTTCATAAAACTAAAAAATTGTAAGCTACCACACTACAAATCCCAAATAGCAACAATACTCCTTGAATTAGAAAACTAGAGGATACTCCAAAAAAAATAATGACATGCTAAAGCTATAAATAAATCTTATAAAATGCCAATAAAACATTACTCTAAGGAATTTTTAATTACAAACAATCACTCTTTTTCAATAGAGAAAATAATGCTTAGAAAACCCTAGATTGGTCACTACAAAAATGAAGATTTTGTATAAGGTGATGGTTAATAGAGGGCTCCTCTAAAAAATATTTTTTTAGCCTTATAGTTGTACCCATATGGAATTCAATATGATGTAGGTACAAGCCCCCCAAAAAAATCCTCTATTGAAAAATGATAAGAAATTTTAACTTTCTTGTGCCTTTTGAACTCAATGGTGATGCTCATTGGTTCTAAAATACATCAATGATAGGGATAATTGTAGGATTCAACATAAATTGGGAATAAATTAATTATTCATGGCTCCAATACCATGTTGGAACTTAGCAATAAATTAAATAAATTAGAATAAATGTTAACAAAATAATGTCGAAAGCTATCATGCAAAATTGAATAAAATGAGATAATTAGCTCCTTGTATATATAGGAAAAGGAGAAAGAATGAAGGTAGGAGTGGATAATTGACTAACCCTCCAAAATTTATGGCACATGTGTGATAATTAGTACAACTATGAGGATATTTGTAAGTCCTTATTAGATGAGACCAAAATCTTTATGTGAGCTTAAGTGTAGTGTGAATAGATCTACTAGATAAAAGTAAACTAGATTAGTAAAAATCATCTTCACACTAACAATAATTGTGGCACGGACATGGAAAGAGATAAACCAATTGAACATAATAAACCATTAGAAGTAGGAAATCACAAGGTGTAGTTAGACCTTATTAATAATCTATTTTAATTTTTTACATGATAAACTAGTTTGGACAACCCTTAAATTTGAGATAGAATATACTTTAAGTCAACACTCTCTTGTCAATCAAGATCAAGGTAGTTAAGATCACCAAGTTAATGAACATTTCCCCATGTGATTTTAGGGTATGAAATATAAGGATAGTGTTTGTAGCTTGATTGGTAAGTAACATGATAATTATCATTGAGTATCTTTTTTTTAGGAAGTGAACACAACATTTCTGGTGAAGAAAAAAATAAAATCATTGAAGAATAGTAAAAGGAACACTTTTTTTGTACAAATTAAATATATTAATTTTTTTTAATAGTCACAAATAGGTGCAAATTGACCATAACATGTGTAAAAATAAGAGTGAACATAAAATATTTAGTGTTTTTTTTATAATTTAATGAAGAAAATTGGTCATGAATAGAAGATTCTAGGTTCCATAATTCATGCAAGCCTTCAATTTATTATTTCCTATTTAGTACTAGGTACATAATGAATAACATCTAGAGCTCTTTTTTTTTTTTGCTTGTTTATTAACTATCAAAGAGGCAGAGGCTATAAAATTGGATGAAAACCAGAAATTTGCACCACCCACTCCTAAATATGATGCATTGTAGTGACCCTCCTGATGACGTATTTATTTTAGTTGCTTTGAGTTGTTGATAGTCGTTAGATATTTTTGAGACTATGTTACTTTGATGTACTATGTCTTGGATTACATGATCAGTTGTGAAACTCAGTTGATGATACACTTTATGTTATGATGCTCTATTTACTTTTGTAAGATGACATTATTATGATGAAAAATGAGGTTATGTAATGTTTATGATGGTACTATTATGTGAATGATTTTAGATGCTATTTCTTATTTCAATTCGGTGAAGGAGACGGTTAAGCAATACTCATCTGTGAGTGCCCTGCTATGTCGTGATTCTTCTTCACATTGTGTCTTTTGTTATATATATGTTATTCGATTGACTGTGCAGTGTGATGCAACTTTCAGGTACAGGCATCGAATCCACCTGCTTTGCCAGGTTTGAGCATGCCATGGCCCAATGGAATCGTTGAAGGGAGATAGTCTTGTCCTCTTTCATGAACCGTCATTTTGAAAAGAACGAGTATCTTTTGTCACCCTTATGTTTTGTCGTCGTTCATTTGTCATAATGTTTGTTTGTTGTCATGTGTTGTCATGTTTTCTTAATGTTATGTTTTGATTAATTTAATGATTTAAATTAATGGTAATGTTATGATTAGTGTTTAATTACCTTGTTTAATTTAAAAGTTATGAATGATCTATTTAATTTGAAAGGTTATTTTTAGAATATTGTGGAGTTAATTGTGAATTATTAAATATCTTAATTGTGAAAGATTAATTAGTTGTAATTGTTTTGTTTGTGCAATTTTGATGTTTTCGAAAACTTAAAGCAGTTAGCTGTGATTTAAGTTGTAAAATATCTTCTTTGATCAAGTTCAAAAATTTTAACTGATGGATGATTTGCATGCAAACAATAAGTGAAGTGACATATTGCACATGATAATCGAAATTGAATAGTATAAAATAGGAAAAAGGTTAATTTAGGAGAGGAATCGATTTTCGAAAGGGGGAATTGTTGTTGTTTCATGAGAAAGTTGTTTTCTGTATTTTCTGGGGGTTTTGTTTGGAAAAAATTGAAAATTGATTGTTGGAGGCCGTGATCATACTGTGAAATTTCTGTGTTTTGAATTTTTGAGGTTTTCGTTTCGCCATTGTTTGAATCCTGAAAAGTTTACATGTTTTCTTCTTGCAAATTTCATATTGATTCTTTAATTGATTTATGTAAAAATGGATTTGTGTTATTTTGATGGTATTATGCTGCAAAAATCTTACCTTGATACTTGCATGCACAAAAGAAAACAATAACAACAGATAAATAAAAATAATAATTGTGCTTTTGTTCTCAAAGTTTATGAAAGATGCATATCTAAATATCTATTTACTCAATATGTATTTTGTAGCAATCTATTTCTAGGATTAACGCAGACTCTTTATTATTTCATTATGTTGTTTTCCCTCTGCCTGGTGTACGGTTTTGACTGAGTTACCTTTGTTACTATCCCTGCTCTCATTTATTTAAAACGAGCCTCTATTCTTTCGAATACTGTTGCACTCTAATCGCTTGTGTAGAAATGGGTTATGTTTTTCTAATTGTGTTATGGAAAAGGTCTGAATCTTGTAGCTTGCTTTAGATGTTCGTAGATTTGAAACTTTTGTTTAAATTGAAATCATATGTTTCTCCTTACATTAATGCTTACACAGAGTAAGGACGGCTCTAGTTTCTTACTAAATATGTTGAACTTCTATTTAGGTGTGATCTATGGGTTTGTTGTCTACGTTTTCTTTAGAATAGGATTGTTGTGTTTTCTTCTCCTGTGTGTTCACCTATCATGCCGACGGTTTTATGTGAGCCTTAGCTTTAGAACCTAGTTATTTCTTTAGGTATGTATTTGGTATTTACCATAGGTTATTGAGGTGGAAATATTATGGATTCATCACAGACATGTAAGCCCTGATTTCGCCTGAATTGTCTAATTAGACTCACAAGACGACTGACACACTCTGGTTTGCGTCTGTGTATTCTCCTGTTACTTTGTGTTTTGTGTACTTGAGAATCAGTATTGAACCCTTGTTTACCTTGTGTTTGCTATCATCGGCTGCTTATGCTTTTTCTAACTGTGAACTTTGAAGTTTTTCCTTTTAGCTGCGTAAATGTGTTGTATTCATCGTTGTGTATATCCTTCACATTTTGGAATATATCGACATGCAATCATACTATGCTTGCATATGTCAGTGAAGTAGGCTCTTAATGTTGGCCACTAGTATGCATGGAAAATAGAGGTATAATGTGTATCTCTTTCTGCCTTTTCAGACTCTTTCATTACTTTTGATCGTTTGATGAAATTAATCATTTGTACCCTTCACACCTGTTTTGAAATACTAGTCATTACTTATTTAAGCGTTGAGAATAATTTCTTTATGTCGCTGGTTGGATGGTCTTTTCGACCTATTTCTTAGTTTCTTTGTATTCTTTAATCCATCTTCTCCTTTAGCTTTAGTGAAACATCATTGTTAGGAAGTTCCAGGTTATTTTCCGTATTTGATTTCTTAGTTTGTAAGTTCTTTCACGTACTGTTGTCTTCTATCTTGGTTAAGTCAATTTTGACGTGATGGGCCTGTCCTCAACAGCAACATGGAAAGAAACTATGTTAATATTTGAAGTTTCATGAGTTCGATTCGCCTAGGGTGTGGTCATCCAAAATCCACTCTAGTTTGTTAGCTTATGAACCGCATCATCCATCATTTGGCCACTTACATATGGCCTCTTCCTCTCTCGTTATTCACATCCTCACTCTAGTTGGGTCGACTGCGAGTGGAGGAGGTTGTATTTTATTCTGAATTGTGTTAATACATGTGAGTAAATGCATGTGGTTTCTGTCTGAATCGACTTGAGCTTTAAGGGTGGAGTAATTGTGTTTTGGTTGTTTTTAATTCACAGACCACTTGGGTTTAACTATCTCTTAATACAAGAACAGTATAGGCGGTGATACTTATGAATGTTTGAGCTATGTTTTTATATTTATGTAGCATGAGTTATGGTTACTTTCCTTTTTATAATCTAGTTATTAGAATCATTTTGCAATTGTAGCTCTATTATTAGAACATCTTGTGGTTGTTTTGAAATAAAAAGCATTTACATGGTAAGGAATTAAAGACTCTATGTAATCGAACATAAAGTGTTTGTTACCTAAAATATAAATATAGATAGTTTTTGATAATAAATAAGTATGTTAAATATTTAGTAATTTAGTTTATATTTGGTTAACTTTCAATCAATTATATTGGCACTTGGATAATTATATATTCTAATTGAGTTCCTCTTTACTATTTAATGACTTATTAATTTAAATACATGATATACATTGCTAAGATTAGAATGATGAATTATCTTATTTATTACAATGAATATATATGTTTGGTTATTAAGGTATGAATTCTTAATATCATCATATTTATGAATGAGAATTAAAACATCATCTTATGGAAGAATCTATTGTCTTCTCGTTGAATGAACTTTATGTGTTAAAATAGACATGCATGAATGGTGAATTTTGAATGAAACTTTAGAACTATGCTCAATTGTTATTTCTTTCTCGAGTCCATTCTTTTTGTGTAAATAAATATGTCGTTTATGATATTGTCTTCCAGAGGCTTGTATATTAGTATTGTTTTGGAATTCATGGATAGAAAATTGTGGTTGATCTTTGTATTATTTCAATGTAGAAACGTGATCCATGCACATTATGTCTTATGTGATATTATTTTGGATATCTTTAAGTCCATGATATGGAAGAGTGTTGTTTGTGAAATTTTTGGCTATGCATGCTTAGTGGGTCTTATTGAGATATTATGTGGTGCCGATGACTTTGGGTCTTTGTGTAAAGAATTTTTATTTTGCATGCATGTTGCCTTATTATTTAAATCTTTATGTGAAGTTGTACCAAAGGAGGAGTGCCTTTCGTTAGGGGCTAGACCCAGAAGTGGTTGCATGGGTAACCTCTCAAATGTTGGTGATTAAGTGAAAACTTTAATTAATGTAGTGGGAGTATGACAGTTGTTTTGTCATTGTGATGTCATGCGTGTCGACCATGTGTTGTGTGATGTTTCTTCTTGTTGTCTGTTTGACTTGAGGACTTGTTCTATCTCCTAGCACGGGGGGTGGGCTTTCAAGTTCCACACAGTTGGGAGGAATATGCCACTTCTTCCATTGGGTCCCCTAGAGGTGGTATTGTTTGGGACATGCTTGTTCTTGGCAGGTTCCTGGATTCACATCATTCATGGAGATGGTTCATTGGACAAGCTCGTGGACTTGGTCATCAGCTATTCTTGTTCTTAATATGTTTTGTACACACTCATTATGTTGCATGAGGTTCCATTATTCTATCACTTGTGATGTTTTGAGATTTGTAACAATCTTTCTTATTGTAAATGAAATTGTAATGTAACTCTGGATGTAACAAAACTTGCTATGATTATTCACATGATTTGAATATATGGTTCTTGATGTGTTATATCATTTTTTTTACTTTAGTAGAATAGTTGTGGAACCCGAGAACGTTCATGTTAGGTTTCAATTCACATGTTATTAAATGTTTTAAAAAAATAAAATTATTCGATTATTTAGTTACATAGTGATGTGTTGTTCCATAGGTTCCACAATGGGGCATTACATGCATCAAAGATAATTTGTGGTGGTACTAATGTGGATGGTGATGAAGATATTCCTAATGAGGTTATTTCAACTAATATGAACAATTTTTATATTCTAATTACTATCCATATGATCATTTAAACCCTAGATGGTTTAATGATATTTAAAAGTGGTCAATCTTCATCGACTATTACTATAACTTACTCCATTGCTACCAAGGAAGACATTCAAGATGATACATCTAGTCTTTATGATAAGGATGAAAGTAATACATCCTATGACATAGATAGACTTCTTGATATGAATACTTTGTTTGATCAATTTGAGCCTATACATTATCATAAATGTGTTATTTCATGCATGGATCATGGAGGAGATAATGTAAAATTATGATTAGATGCCCATGAGAAAATGGATGAAGAAGATATAGTAGATGTTGATCTCATGAGATTTTGAAACTCCCTTGACTAAATTTTTAAAAATAGTGTAGCTTTAGGATGACAAGATGATGTTCATGATTTGATAGAAAATAATATGACAATTGATTTAAGTGATGATATGACAAGTAAAGAAACCTTACCTCTTGTGTGTGAATGTAATTTCTTATACTTATTTAGTTGATTATCATATTAGAATTTATTCATTTTCATGTTTTCTATGGTCGAGAATTTTGTTGAACTTTCAGCGTGTATTGGATACGTTTTCTAGCTAGTCGGGCCAAAAAAATCTCGCATAACATATGGGTTTACAATTTGCAGTGACCTCACCTCCCAAGAAATTGTTCAGTAGTCTGACCTGCAACAACTTTTTATGTTCGCCATATTTTTATTTGTAAAAATAAAATACCTCTTTTTTATATATGTTAAAAAATAAAAATACGTAGATACCTAAAATGCATTCTCACATTTTTACCATCATTACATCAATTCTATCCCACAAATCCATTTTTCAAGAATAATTAAATGAAAAAAAATTGTGTTTAATTCATTCATTCGAGATCATTCTTCTAATATTAATTAAATAAATCTTAATATTTAATTAACCAATTGATTATTTCCTCTAATATTACTTGGATAAATTATCCTTATTTATCAAATTAATTTTAAAAAAAATAATCTTTTATTCAAATTTTCCCACTTAGTTGAATAAATCACATTTATTTAATTGATTCAATGATTTTTCCAACATCCTCGATAAATTGAACCATTCACAAGCCATTTTTAAGGAAGAAATATGGATTTAACAAAGTTAGGTTGTAGGATTGCGAACCCACACTCTACTTCAACCATAAATTACCAATTGGAACACCCACCTATGGTCATCAAACATTTTTTATGGTGATATATTTCATTTTCTTTGTCATTTTTGGCTTCATTTTTCTCTAATTCAAATTGAATGCTTAAATAGTAGGATAGGACTCATATTTTGTGTCATTTCCTAATTTAATTCTATATTTGTATTTCACTTTAGATTGCACACCTAGTGGGACCACATTCCAAGATAACTCCTATCAATTTTATTTTTTTGTTGACGATTTTTTATAAAAAAGTTCATAGAATTCCTATAATTCCTAGTTTAGTGTATCCACACTATTGAACAACATATCTAGATAGTCAAATGGTGCAACCATAGTAACCCATGGTATATTTTAAACCTAGACATTTAAAGCCACAAACCATCATATTTTAGTGTAGGTAGTTTTTTATAATAGTGCACCCATAGCACATATAACTTATGTGCACTCTAATGTAGCACATGTGTAATTGTGCTTAGTTCAAAAATATATTTTGGTGCATGCACCTCACCTTGTAGGGAATCCACAACATTAGTAGTGTAGGCACGCACTTAATACTAGGTATGTCCATGGAAATGGGGGACAAAAAGGGGTTCTTAAATGACTACTCTTTTATTAAAATAAGTAAAAATTGATCTTGGATGAGAAATTGAAGATAGTTACACTCAATTTTTGAAGATGCAACAAAAAAAGAGATGTAACATTCTGAATTTACTTTCTAAACTAATAATATATTTTTTAAATTATGGAGATTAAGGGGTTCAAATAAGGGGAGCACATAATGTGCTCTTATTTTTTTAGAAAAATATAAAATAGTTTCTTGTGTGATCAACCTAAAATGTTAAAAAACTTTGAGTATTTAAAAGATCGCTTCAATGGAATATTAGCTTTACATTGTGTAGTTTATTCCTATTTTCTACTAATTTTTTAATGAATATATGATTTTTTACTAATTTTCATAGTGAACACATCTTGAAAGATGAAAAATTAGGCATCCTTCCCCCACTTTTTTTGGAAATTAATCAAATTTCAACATTTTTTAATGTGTATCTATAGAATAGAATATAGAATGTCAAAAATTAATTTTCTTCAAAATTGGATGAATGAATAAAAAATGAGAACAAAAATGCAATACGTAGTTTTTTGGCAAAAAAGGAAGACACTAGAAAAAAATTAAAGATCGAAACCTTAACATATTGAAAATATTAAAAAAATACATAGTTATAAAGGTAAGAGAGAGCTTGAAATTATTGTGGTAATTTTTTAGCTCAACGTTGAAGGACATGTAAACCTAATGGAGAACATGCTTTAGATTTAATCATTTTTTTGTAATTTACAAAAAAACATACCTTTGGATGTAAACATCTAAGTCCAACCCTTTGGGTTGGATGCCCAAGGAAAATCAAACCCTAAGGGTTCACAATACTCAAGGCACATGCGAATGTGAGAATTTTATTGCATGCTCACATTTTTTAGAAGCAAAAATAAAAGCAAGGAGGGAGAGATAGAGAGAAAAATTATATAGGAAGAGTGATATATAGAGATATAAATAAATAGAGAGAGGGAGAGGTAGAGATAGAGATAGAGGGATCTATCTCTCCCTCTTGTTATCTCTCCCCCTCTCTCTATCTCTCTTTCACTCTCTATACCACTCTCTATTACTTGTCTCTATCTCCTCCTTTCTTACTATTTACCCCCTTATCTCTATCTCCTTATCTCTCCCTCTCCCTCTCTATCTATCTATATCTCTCTCTCATCCCATCTCTCACCCCCTCTCTATCTCTTCCCCTCTCTTTCCCTCCCTCTTTATCTCTCCCTCTCTATCTCTCTTTCTCTTCCCATATCTCTCTCTTCATTTATCTTTCTTTCTAAATATATGTATGTATATATGTATATATATGTGAATATATATAAATATATACACATATATATATATACATATATCCATGTATCTATCTCTATATCTATATCTATTTTTCTTCTTCCTCCTCTCCCCCTTTCCATATTTTCATATTTTTTGCCTTGTCTATGAGACCACAATTATTTGAGGCATATTTTCAAATAGTTATTCTCAAAAAATATTATACAATGCTTCTCATACCATTTTTCATTGATTTTAACTTCTTTTGAAATAAAAATCAGTTCTCCACTTCATTACAATAGTTAAAAAAACAAAATAATGTAAAATGCAAATTCATTCAACAAGCTTGAAATCATGTGCATTCTCAAATTGAGTGTTTGATAAAAATGTTTTGGTAGACATGTATAAAAAATGTGGTACAATAGAAAAGGTAGTGAATTATTTGAAAAAATCCTCAAAGAAATGTGGTCTCATGGAATGTAATGTATGTGAACCTTAATATGAATGAAATCTAACATAGATGGATTACAATTTATTGTAATTCATAAGTTCTATTAATTTTTTTTTTTTTAAATCTATAACATGTTATCGATCATAACTTTAAACCGTTCTAAGATAATCATACATTCCATTTTGAAGATTCAAATTAGAAATACATGCACACAAGGAACAAATTAGATTGAATATCAATTCTGATATATCAAAATTTAGAATAATTATATGTTTGTGCATATACAAATTTGGCATATATGCCTACTCAGAATAAGTTTTACAACAAGTTTAACAAATTGTGGCATATATGTCATCTCAAGATCTATCAAACCCTAAGTACATATCAATCTACATCAAATCCTAATCCTTTGTTGGACCATCAAAATCAAGCCTCCTCGAAGAACTTAGTTGCTCTAAAGCTTTTTGCACAATAGCAATTCAAACCACAAATTAGATTAATTATGTGAATGGTTGAAAAGATAGACTAGTAAATAGAAAATTATATACTATCATTTATAAATTATGAATTTAATATCAAAATTACTGTATGTATAGTATATTATATCAATAATGCAATTATTTTTTACCTCAAGTCTTGCTCTATTTTTTACAAGATGATCTGCATATGATTGTCCCTTAGGACAATTGAGATTCCTCATATAAAGAAATGGTCCCACACTTGTCACAATGTTGAGTCAGGAAGAGGACTATAATAGGTAAAATAAAAATGATACAAATTAACCTATAATTGTTGAAAAATGATCATATTTACTAAACATATATATACTCGGACTACCTAAACATAAATATTTGCAATATAAAATAAACACATACTTGTTGTGATGCTACGACACTAGGTGGGCTCATGGTGGATGAAGCAACCAAGATGGTTTCCTATATAAAAAATGACAAGAATGTAAAACAATTTAATTGCACATGCACATATAATCATAATGTCAAGAATAAAATATATATATACCTATTGTGCAACTTCATCCAATGGGTCAAGCTTAGTCAACATGGCTATAAAAGAACCAGGTTGTTGCATAAAAAGACAAGATTACATTAGACTATCAATCTATGTAGTACATGTATTTAAACATGATAGATTTCAAAAATTAACATCTAAATAACAATTTAAATAATACCATATATTGATCCTCTAGGTCAAATGAAATGGTTGATTGCGTAGCCTTCTACACTTGGGAAATCTAGTCCTTTGTCAGCAACTGTTAAAGATTCCAACACATAAACATATATTAGTACAAATATCTCTTATAAAATATGAAAAAATTTAGATATAACACACTATGAAATTAATTTAAGTCTTACCGGTAATCCCACATCATCCTTGGTAGTTGATGTCTCTCTTAAAAATGGTCCACTCCATGCTCTATCAACTCCTACATTTGACATATCCTAAACCTCATAGTCGGATGTGTTTATGGGAGCCTCAGTGTACCATAAGAGAGGACCCAAACATAAATTGTTGCATGTCATGCAGTAATGGGGCACACAAATATGTGTCAAAGAGGATGATGTACCAATTGGAGTTGATGGAAGTGTACCTATCAGAGCTGGTACAACAGGTACACCACCATCATGTTGGGATGTATCAAGTGCATCACCAATTCACCATCATGATGAGATGCATCATCAAATGGTTGTGCAACATGATGGCTCTATGTGACCAAATGATCACTCAATGAATGTAAGGCATAAATGCTTTGAGTCCCTATATCTAAAGAAATCTCAGGTTAAGGTAATGGAGTCAGGGTAGCAATAGGCGGAGCAGGATGAACTAGGGTGACTCAACATGCTCTAGGTCTATCCTATGACATTCCTCTACCAACACCTTGAAAATATTGCATGTCAAAGTAATTGACATGCCTCCCTAGGACAAACTCAGCATATATTTTTTGGATAAAATACTGAGGGACATTGAGATTGTTGTTGGGTGGTTTATCAAAAACCATCCACCAACATCTCCAAAAATTATCTAATATGCCTCTATGTGTGCACAGTTTAATTGAAAATTTTGGCTTCCACACATTAATGGGTTGTCTTATTCTATGATCGATGAATAACTAGGTTAATTGGGATTTTTCAATATCAAGTGCCCTCACCTTGTCATATGATAACCCATTGGCATAAAATTACCTTTATTCCTCTCGCTAGTGTGCAAAACTATTGTGCTAATTTGCCAAAGTTTCAACATTTGGAATGATTATTTCTAAAGTTTGTTTCATGTCTGATAGCTCAGTGAGTGTCTCATATATTCGACATACATTTCTCATTTGATCTAAATTTCTATAAATAGATTCATGTATTGTTGGCACGTTTTGGTTTGGAAACAACGGTCGCGGTGAAGGAGGATTTGGAGGGTTTTCATCTTGAGCGGAGTTAGGGTTTTCATGTTGAGCGGTGTTACGGTTTTCATCTTGAGTGGGATTAAGATCAACCATTTTAAGCCTGTTAATTGGTAAAAAAAAATTGAAAGTAACAATCATTTTAATGCAATAAAAAGCCTATCAAATATATTATTTGACTAAAATTCGCAAAAAAACAATGCAAAACTAATATAAATTGAAGAGAAACATTAAAAGCAAAAAATAACTTTCAAATTTGATTGATTTGAGCAAGAAGATTCACCTGTGAATGGATATCCAAATTGTGGAATAGAAAACCCACGCATAGTATGCAAAAAATGAGCTCTATGTAGTTTTTTTAATATGGTCGGGTCTGAAACTTAGCCATATAAATATTAACGACATTTTTAAAAATGTAAATAATCATTTATCATTTTATATTATATATATATATATATATATATATATATATATATATATATATATATATATATATATATATATATATATATATAATATTATAATATATATATAATATAATATTATATTATACTATTATATTATTATATAATCATATAATACTATAGAAGTATTATAATATATCTATAATATAGCATGGATATTTAATTTAATACATTATTATAATATTTTTTAATTTAATATTATATAATAATATACTATATTATAAATATATTAAAAAATTATTATAATATATTAAATTAAATAAGTGGTTGGTCCTTTAAAAATCTGACCTAAACAA
This sequence comes from Sequoiadendron giganteum, assembly GCA_007115665.2. Taxonomy (NCBI): domain Eukaryota; kingdom Viridiplantae; phylum Streptophyta; class Pinopsida; order Cupressales; family Cupressaceae; genus Sequoiadendron; species Sequoiadendron giganteum. The sequence goes on along the minus strand of CM021110.1, from coordinate 95,428,286 downwards.
AAAGGGATATTCTGGTATTTGCTTTGACACTATGTACTTCCTATCCAAGCCTAGATAAAGTCAAAGCGGATTTTTGTATTTTGAACAATTTAAAAATGCCTTTTTTTTCACATGGCCAACCCACTAATGAGTTGGACGCATAACTACCAGCAAAGGCATTATAGACATAGGCAAAGACTTCAGTTGCAGAGCCACCTATTGAATTGAATGATCGTCGAGCAGCGGAGCCAGCATCCTTGCTAGTTCAAGATACAGCTCCAGGACTAGTAGTTTATTCAACAGGAAATGCATAGGTAGGTAGAGCAGTTAAAGCAGCATTGGGAGTAAGCAGCAACTTCCACACTAGGGCCCTGAAGTCCATGCATAAGTACAGTTAACTGGGCAAAAGCACCACCCATAAGGGCATATAAAGCAGCAGTTGATCTTGAACCAGAGGCATATGAAGCAACAAAGGCATAGGAAAGAGTTGGAGCAGATCAATACTGAGATATAGTACCATCCGTTGGAGAGCCAATGTTAGTCGATGAACCAGTTGTTGCGCTTGATTTAGAGCCAATTCGTAATCGAGATCGAGACAACTAATTTAGGCTGACTGGAATAGCATTTAGTGAGTATCTCCTTCACTATATCACCCAACATCCTTACTAGTCCCAATTAGATATCGAGAACCCATAAGTAGATTGAGTTGATCAAGAAGCGAAAGAAATAGAACCACAAATATTTGTTGCTCAACGCCTGGCATGTCAGAATAAGGAGCGAAGAGAGCACCCTCGGTAATTGTGTTTGATCCTTAACCTGTTGATCAACCACCTTGCTATAGCCCCATCTCGAGATTCCAATTGATTTAGTTTACCCATAGCATCCCTTCTAGGTGCTTCAATTGGATATTGACAACCATTACCTCGCCTAGATTCAAATCGAACCATTTAGCAGTTCTCGTTCTAGTTCCATAGCCATATGTGGAGATAGTTACCATTTAATCTCCCCTTCCAGATAAAATTGCAGAGCCATAGCTATCCCTTCCATTTATAGATCGAGATGGAGATCCACTAATTGTAGAGGCATAGGCACAGGTAGTAGGAGAGGAGGTAACATCAAAGCCATAAACGATAAACGGAGGTAGAGGAAGTTTACTTTGTTTTTGGCCCATAAGCTCCATTGTCATATCGTAGAACCATCTTAGTGCCCATTCGACAAGCATAATAACCTATGTTTCTTCGAAATTATGGCCTAAGGTCGGCTAAACCGATATCCCACCAGCAGTTATTCTCCTAAGCCACCCATTGAAGATCCTATTCTAGGCACGGATCCCTATCCAGTAGCGGATTTTGTTAACTTAGTGAAAGTTTCAGTTTCACCTGTTCCAGATCCCGTTTTCTATTTTTTCTCACTGATTCTACCATGAATGAATTGAATCAAGTGGGTGGGTGACCACGAAACTATGCTTGTCTATAATAGTCATAAACTGTAAAAAATAAAGGCTGATTATATGCCAGCACCAACTGTTACTTCGAGATAAACACGCTCGACCACCTTAGAGATATAGACATATAGACCGATCACAATAGTAGATATCGGAACTGAGATTCTAGGATCACTTTCAAATGCCATAGGAACACATGTCATAGAGATGCACACCACTTGTAGGAACAATAAGGAATGTCTAAAGATAGCTATTACTGGGACACTAACATATGTTGGAACAAGCTATCGAATCGTCTTGGATTCTGGAAAAGATGGTGGTGGAAAATCCTGAGTGGGTGACTATATATCTATTCTAAATGAAATTGGCTCCACTACCTTCGATACCTCTGTTGACTTGGATGCTGTTTCATTTGCTTTTAGAACCTCTACCTATCTATCTACCTCTCTAAACATAATATCTTGAGTACTGATGATGGTAACCACATCCGCTGGAATGTGATGTTTGGACAAAGAATCAGGTCCTTGTGAATGGGAAAATCCAAGTGCTCTTATTCTACTATGGTAGGGATGATTGCTCCCATTACTGACTAGAAACACACCAAATTCTCCTTTAGGTGCTTCAACCACGGTATAGGTAGAAGAAGCTGGTAGAAAAAACCACTCTGTATAGAGTTCAAAATGATTGATTAAGGATTCCATGGAGAGTTTCATTTGGAATCATGATGGGGGACATAGCTTACAATCATCGACTTTCACCATGCCATCAAGCTTTCTCTACCTCTATATATATAACTTCTTATCTCGATCTTTTTATCCTTCCTCTCTATCTCTCTCTCCATCTCTATCTCTATCTTCATTTCTATCCTCTCTCTATATATCTCCCTCTCTATCCATCCATCCCTCTCTATCTATTTATATATCTCTCTCCCTCTATATCTCTATTTTTGTATCTCTCACTTGCTCACTCACTCACACACACACACACCTTGTTTCTCCTCCCATGTATTTTTCTTTGTATCTCTCTCTTACTCACACACATACACTCCCTGTTTCTCCCTCCCTATATCTCTATCTCTACCTCTCCCCTCTTTATCTCTCTCTCTCCTCTCTATTACTTGTCTCTCCCTCTTTCTATATCTATCTATCATTCTCTCTACCTCTCTCCCTATCACTCTCTCTTTCTATATCTCTCTACTTATCCTCTCTCCTATCTCTATTTCTCTCCATCCCTCTCCATCCCTCTCTATCTATATGTACATATCAATCTCCCTAGATCTATCTCTCCATATCTCTCTCACTCATATACACACACACTCCATGTTTCTCCCTCCCTATCTCTATCTATTTCTCGATCTCTCTATCTTTCCCCCTCTCTATCTCTGTCCCTCTCTCTATACATTTCTCTCTTTTCCTTGCCCTCTATCTCTATCTAGACCTATCTCTCCCTCCCCCTCTCTATCTATATCTCTACATATCTCTCTTATACACTCCATCTCTCCTACTCTATATCTCTATCTCTATTTCTCTCTCTATCTCTTTCTATCCCTATCTCTCTACATCTATCTCCCTCTCCATCTCTCTATATCTCTATCTATCTATATCACTCCCTCTCTCTCTCTCTCTATCTATTGATCTCTCTCTCGCATTCACTTCATCTCTCCCTCCATCTCTCCTCCTCTATATCTCTATATCTCTATTTTTCTCTCTATCTATCTATCTCTCTATCTCTTTATATCTATCCCTATCCCTCTCTAACTCTATATCACCCTCTATCTATATCTCTCCCTCTCCATCTCCCTCTCTATACACTGAGCTATATATCCCTATCCCCCCTCTTCTCTCTCCCTCTCCATCCTCTATTAATCCTCCTCTACCTATCTCTCTTCCTCTCTCTCTCTTCCAATATATCTTTATCTCCCCTATTTATATCTCCCTCTCTCCATATCTATTTATCTCTCTACTTCTCTATGTTTGTCCATATCTTTGTATCTCTCTCCCTCTCCCCATCTCTATTTCTCCTTATATCTCTATATGTATATCTCACCCTCTCCCTTTCCCTCTTCCTCTATATCTATCTATCTCTCTATCCCCCTTTCTCTCTCTCTATCTCTATCTATCCCTCTACCTTTGTCTATCTATTCATCTATTTGTCTCTTTGTTCCTTTCTCACTCTATCTTCATCTCTATTGAGTTATCTTCCCCTCACCCCCTCTACCTCTAGACATCTCTCTCCCTCTCCCTCTTCCAATACCTCTATATCTATATCTCTTTGCCTCTAACACCCCTCTGATTTGCTCATATTTTCAGACAATGTGTTTCTTTGATATTCTTATGTTTTTTGACAGTACCTTGACTTTCATAGACCATGATACTTTGTTATTATTTGATCGCTAACTTTGAAGCGATGTTGTTTTTTATATTGTGATGTGAGAGTACATTATTCTGATGTATATTGTTTGTGATATGCTTTCTAGTTAGCATAGTGTTTATTTGAGTTAATATTGCTTTATTCTCATCTGTATGTTATTGATGTTGTAGATTCATCAGTTTGATGTGACATTGTATTGGTGAAGGGAACGGGATTGTATCACTCACTTGCGAGCAACTTGTGATTCCACGATTTTCTCTTCACAGTGTGAATGCTTATGATATATATACATGTTTGATATATGCTTTGATTACAGGTTTGTAGGTACAAGACATCGACTACACCTGGATTCATAGGTTTGAGCATGTTCATTGCCCAGTGGTATTGTTGATAGGGAGATAGTAACGGGGTTTCCCTTGTCAAGCCACAACCCTAGTCATAGTGTGTTGTCAATTTTAGTTGGTCATGTTGTCCATTTTTTCCTTGAGGTTATTTATGTTGCAAAGTATGTTTAAGGGAAATAAATGCTTTAAATGTTTTAGTTTATTATTTAATTATTGTGTTAGAATCTTTGTTTTTAATTTAATTAATTTATTTGGTAAAATGATTTAAATTTTATGATTAAATTTATTTTATTAAGTAATTAAATTAACTGGATTAAATTTAAATTAGAAAATACTATGTGATTTTGAATTATTAAAATGCATTAATATCTAGAAAATTTCTAGAGGGACTAGTTGTTAATTGATTGTGAAGATATTTGGTTTTCGGCAATGTGTTGGAAAATTTTAATTATGGTTGTTGGAAAAATTCTTTCATGGAGAGAATATTTTCTTTAACAAAGGGAGGTAAGAAGTTACTTCACGGAAGAGAGGAGAATATATTTTTGGCAGAGGTTGTTAAAAAATTAAGTTTGGTTGTTGAAAAACTGGGGAAGGATAATCTCAAGAAAAATACTTTGGCTCTAGATTTGTGTTGTTTTTGGGAAGAAGCTTTGTTTTGTGGAAGAAGCTCTACACCAATTTTCATCTCCTCAAGCGTCTGGAATTCAGGTTCCTTTATTATTTAATTTAATTTAATTTTGGAAAGGTTACTGGATTCATTTGTTGTCTAGAAAAAAGATTGCTTGTACAAGATTAGAAGCTTTTGAGTTTTTTGTAAAATTGAAAAAATGTTGTGTCTGGAACTTACCGTGAAAGCTTTTGTAGAAATTATTGTAAGTTTTTATTTGTTTTGAAATTATAAATTGTCGAGGAAGCTTTGTAAATTCTTGTAGGGATTGTTTAAAACAAACAATAGGAAACTGGAAAACCTCTTGGGAAATTTCTTTTAAATGTTGTTTGTAGAAACTTATTGTGCTTCTTCCTATAGATTTTTTAATCTAAAGGAAATTTGGAAATCTCTTTGTTGAAATTGAGAAACTCTTCTGTAGAAAATCATTGTAAATTGGCTTTTATGTTGAATTCGTGGAAACTTCCTATAGAAAAAATTTCGTGAAAATTATTTGTTCGACTAGAGCAATCGATCTAATAATATATATATATATATATATATATATATATATATATATTTATATTGTTATGGAGTCTCTGTAAGTTTCTTCTGGTAAACCCTATATAAATTTTTATCTTTCAAATAGCGTATGTACGGCAGACTGTGTTTAAATTCGAAGGGAGATATATTTAAAGTTTTAAGCTTAATTTTTTTATATGTTTGGGGAGGTTGGGGCTCTCCCCACAACCAACCCCATATGAGGTATTGTGGGGAGGCAGCGCCCAGCGCTGCCCCCTCCATGGCCGCCCCATGTAATATCGGGGTGCAGTTGTGTGGGGAGGCACAAAACCCCCCACCCCAAATACATGTGAACCTTTAAAATGTGATTTCGTCTGCGCTTTGTAATATGCGGTTGACTTTATATATTCATTTTTTTTAGATTTTTAAAAGTATAAAATATGTATATGTGTCACCAAAAAGTGTATACCTTGGCACTTTTTCACTCATTTTGGCCTTTTCCATTGGATTATGGCCTTGTTTACCTTGATTCATCCTTGTAAGCTTGCAATTCAATAATAACCTAACGGTGTTTTACTAAGGTGTTGTGAAGTGTTGTAACACATTTCCTCACTTTTCTAAGACCCTTTCAACATAATTCACCTAAATAATATATTCTTACACATTCCTAAGCCTTAAGACAAAGTGTTGTAAAGTGTTGTGATACATTTTCACACTTATCTAGGCTTATCACCCCTAAATTAACCCTTTTTCTATGCTAATCTACCCCTTCAATGTATCTTTAGTCCTGACCTAAGTGTGTTTCGAGAGGCAAAATTGATTAACTTCATTGAACACAAATTAATTCTTGACCACCACTAAAATTTTCCCAAGTGGACTAGGTCGCCACTTTGGGCAACCTAGTCCCTTTAGGCATAAATTTCAAATTTTAAATAAAAACCAACGGGAATCTTTCCTCCTAAACACTAGAGTCGGCCTATTAGGTTGCATTTTGGGGAAATTAGGGTTTCACATGTACAAATAAGGGTTTTCATCCTCATTTTTCTCTCTCCCAAGCTCATTTTTACATCTCTCTTCTCAAGTGCTCAAGCATCCAAGACTTCACAAGCAAGCAAGCAAGCATTAGGGTTTGAAAAGCTATCTCCATTGGAGCTTCTCTTGCATGTTGCAACCATCAACAACAAAGGTTTGGTAAGAATTTCCACTAATTCTATCTTTCAATTTTGAATTCCTTTGCTTTCATCTCATTTGGGTTTAATCACCTATAAAGGGGTTTGACTTAGGGAAACCCCTATTTCCTAACCCCAATACTCTCTTGGTCTTTGCATGTGTTTGTAGGTTTTTATGTAGATTTGGTGAAGTACAAAAGTACCAACATTCTCCCCAAGTCACATCCAAGCCTCAAACCCTAGAAGGAGCAAAAAGACAAGCTACAAGTCACTTTTAGGAGTTTTTGTCATGAATTATAGTAGAAAAGGGAAACATCAACCGAGACCCACAAAATCAAGCCCTAATTCCTCAGAAAGCTACAAGAGGACTAGGTCGCCCCTATTGGTGACCTTGTCCCTGTGCTAGGCTCGCAAAAGGGTTTCTGCATTTTTGGGCACCCATTTCTAAAGAAACCTATTTTGGGACTAGGTCGCCCCACTTGGCGTAAGTGTCCTTGTGTTGTTTTCAGACATTTTTCAGAGGTTCCCGGGAGCATTCATCTACAAAATCACTTTTCCAGATACACACCTTTTGTCCTCCTCTGTTATTTTCGAGAATATACACATTTAGGTCATTCTAGAGTAGTTTTGCATTAGATTAGTTTTATTTTATTTGCATTGCATACATTTAGATTAGTATCATTTTACTTTCAGTTCTAGCCACACATCACACACACTTATCGAAACCTTCATCAATCAACCTTCCCCCTTTGAATGCAACCACCAAAAACCCTTGTATCCACCTAGGGAAATAGTGCAATTCTCTCACCAAGTGCTCCTAGGGTGAAAAACCCTAAGAGCCTAGCAAGGGGAATCCTTTTTCCCTAGGTCTAGAGATACATTTTTGGTGGTTCATTTTGGTGAACTTGACCATAGACCATTAGCTAGCTTTTTATTTTTGCATTTCATCTTAGAGATAGCTTGCATTGCATTGAAATCTTGCATTGTTTGCATCCTAGGGTTAGTGAAAAAAGTGCATTTAGTGAAAATTCATGATAGAATTGCACCTTGCATTGCATTTTTAGCAAGAAAACACAAAAAAAAATTTGCATTTCCAATTTTTATTTGCATTTCAATATCAGAAAAAGCATAAAAATTCATTGTTGGGACTACGTCGCCACACTGGGCAACCTAGTCCTCTTGCATAATTTGCATCACAGTTTCTATCATTTTCAGCACTTTGTCTATATTTTTGGTTTTTGTAATTGTTCCATTGTGGTCATTTCTAGGTCTACTATTTTGATCCATTTACTATCATTACTTACACCTCATCATGGCCATGTCTTTCAAGAAGTTATGGACCTCCCTCAAATCCCTAATGGATATGTCAAGTTGCACCTTTTCCATTGATCCCAATGACCTAGAACCCACTCCTTCTCAACCAACTCCCCATGAACATCCTCCTATAGTAGTAGAAGTCATTGGAGATGATGATGCTAGCATGTATCAGTTCCTTAATGCGTGCCTTAACAACCTTGAAGCTAATGCTTCTTTTTACCCCTCTATGAACCAACCTGTGATGCTTAACATATCACCTCTTGACTCATTTTCTCATCTTCATCTAGAAGTTCACAATGGAGCTAGGTTACCTACCCAAGGTGAGCCTAGTCCCTCTCAATCGGCCCCTCCTCAAACCTTTTACCATAACCCAATCACCCACCCTCCCATTAACTTGCAAAAAACTTATGGAAAAGGGCTTACCATTTTAAGCAAACAAGGTGGTGATATTACAAATGAACATGAGATGGTCCACAAATACTATGACAAATTGCAACCTGATGAACACCATACGGGCATCGATTATCACAATCCCCCTCATCCTCGGGTGCATCCTAGAGAGTGCCTTAAGCTCCGTAACAAAGGCATGGTAATCTTTGATACCCCTCCCGACTTAGATGTTCTCCTTCCCAAGGAAAAGCCACCATCTCCTCCTACCAACCATGCTAAACCTCTGGTCATCTCAGGACCTCCTATTCCCATCCCATCCTTTGAAGTTGGTGAATCTAGACGACACAAGAGGCCATATAAATTGCAGAAACTTAAGTTCCCTCCCCATCCACCACCTGAATGTGAGAGAAAATTATACATCCTCTTAAAAAAATGCCTCATTACCTTACCTCATCATAATAAATTGTTCATCCATCCTAAAGATTCCAATGCACCACATTGTGCTTATCATCATGTTCTTGGCCATAGAAGTAATGAATGTCACCATCTGTGAGAGATACTGAGTAAGTATCACTTCATTGGTTCTGAGTGCTACCCTATCGACCCCTAGTACATAATCGTGTACCCATCCATGTAATAGTGGTAGAACATGCCCTTCTCACTATTGCATTACCCCTCTCATTGCCTATCTCAACTCTCTACAACCTTGCACTCAGTGGGGGCAAGAGGTTGCTAGCCTTGCCCTAGTAATGTAATTGTCTTTATCCCTTAGCTTCATTGCCCACCTCCCACTTTTCCCACCAAGATGGGGAGGTGGATGACTTGCTTCATTATTGACTTACAATTGCCTTACTAGTCTTGTGTTTGTTTATGTTTCATGTATTCCCTATTTTTTTGTATGTTTTCTTACTCTGTGTGACATTCTTCTATGTGTATCTCCCTTCTTCTATGTGTTGTGCACACCTTTTCACTTTTCACTTTTTGATTTTCTCTTTTCGTTTTTCCCTTTTTCCTTTCATTTGGGGATGATGCAAGGCATTGAGACCACAATGTCTCCTTCATGTTGACCCAAATGAACCTCTTTTTCTTTTTTTTTCCCTTTTTCCTTTCATTTGAGGATGATACAAGGCATTGAGACCACAATGTCTCCTTCATGTTGACCCAAATGAACCTCTTTTTCTTTTTGTTTCCCTTTTTAATTTCATTTGGGGATGATGCAAGGCATTCAGATTGTAATGTCTCCTTCATGTTGACCCAAATGAACCTCTTTTTCTTTTTGTTTCCTTTTTTCCTTTCATTTGGGGATGATGCAAGGCATTAAGACCACAATTTCTCCTTCATGTTGACCTAAATGACACTCTTTTCTTTTGTCTTTTTCCTTTCATTTGAGGATGATGCAAGGAAATGAGACCGCAATGTCTCCTTCATTTCGACTCAAAACCAAGGCTCTTTTGATTTTGTCTTTTTCTTTTTCTTTCTATGGTCCTTTTTGGGGATGATGCAAAGCGTCGAGATATCCTATGTCTCTTCCATGTTGACCCAAAGTGACTCTTCTTTTTCATTTTTTTTTTTCTCTTTGTGTCCTTCTTTCAATTCTATGTATTTGGGGGATGATGATAGTTCCATGCTCTCTAAAACAAACATTGCAGCAACGAACATACTGACCCCAAATCCATAGATCCCTTATGTTTGGTGTTTTTCATTTTGGGGGCATATCCCCCTTTTTCTCTTGCTTTCTTCCTTTTCACGTGATGTAGCCTTTCTTGGGTACCTACTGCTTGACATTGGGATTTTCAAGTAGGCTCGCATGTCCCTTTTGCATTATTCCTTTCTCTACTTTAAATAAATTGCTCACAAGGCAATGTGTATCAATCCCTTTAAAGTGGGGGCATACATTGACACTATTCTATTTTACTTCTTGCATTTGCATTTTCTTTTTCTTTGTTCGTGCTTCTTAGTGCAACCTTGTCACTTCACATGACATGTTTCTCACTTTGTGGATGACATTTGGTGTAATGTCCTTCATAAGTGTGACTTATATTAGCATATTATATTCCTCTTAGTGGCCTGATGCGACACACTGCATCCTCTAAGTTGTGAATCTTCTATCCTTTGATTGGTCCTCTTTTGGAGACATTACACACAATTTTCCCTAAGTTAAAGACCTCATACAAACTAAACAAGACTCCTTTGAACACTTTCATTTTTCATTTTTGCACTTTTCACTTTTGCATTTCGCATGTTGTGCACTTTTGCATTTTTGCATATATGGCCACCTTGCATAACACAACTTGCATGATTGTGGTGCCATCTTGCACTTGGTCATGGGTTCTAAGCGTCCAAGGCTTTGCTTGTCTCATGAACCACACCCCTATCTTTTTTGGCACCTTATCAAAGTTATCAAGAGGTATAACTTTGGTATGGTTGAGTGGGAAGCCCAACTAGCGACACGACTTTCGCCATACCCACCTTTTCGAGTGTGAGTTCATACCAACCGTGTGTATGTATCTCACCTCCTTTTGGCATTCTCACTCAATGGACAACCGAAAATCTCATCGGCCCAGAGTGAGTACATCTTTTCCTCTCAGACAAACAACCTAGATCTGATCCACAACTAGATGGACAAACGGTCGAAGCTTGATCTGACCTTTTCACATCACTCCTTGTGTGATATTCTATACTTATGTTTAGTTTTCCATGGGATCTTGATCGTGGGGGCTTGATCATCCCTTTTGATCATGAGTCATCTCACCTTACTAGCATGAGTACATTAGATCCCACTCGACACGCATGATTCAGCTACTTTAGTGTGAGTTTGAAGTACGCTCATACTCTAACTAAAGTGGGGGCTAAATGTGTCAACAAAAAGTGTATACCTTGGCAATTTTTCACTCATTTTGGCCTTTTTCATTGGATTATGGCCTTGTTTACCTTGATTCAGCCTTGTAAACTTGCAATTCAATAATAACCTAATGGTGTTTTACTAAGGTGTTGTTCAGTGTTGTAACACATTTCCTCACTTTTATAAGATCCTTTCAACATAATTCACCTAAATAATACATTCTTACACCTTCCTAAGCCTTAAGACAAAGTGTTGTAAAGTGTTGTGATGCATTTTCACACTTATCTACGCTTATCACCCCTAAATTAAACCTTTTTCTATGCTAATTTTCCCCTTTAATGTATCTTTAGTCTCGACCTAAGTGTGTTTCAGGAGGAAAAATTGATTAACTTCATTAAACACAAATTAATTCCCGACCACCACTAAAATTTTCCCAAGTGGACTAGGTCACCACTTTGGGCGACCTAGTCCCTTTAGGCATAAATTTTTAATTTTAAATAAAAACCAATAGGAATCTTGCCTCCTAAACCCTAGGGTCGGCCTATCAGGTTTCATTTAAGGGAAATTAGGGTTTCAAATGTACAAATATGGGTTTTCATCCTCATTTTTCTCTCTCCCAAGATCATTTTTACATCTCTCTTCTCAAGTGCTCAAGCATCCAAGACTTCACAAGCAAGCAAACAAGCATTAGGGTTTCAAAAGCTATCTCCATTGGAGATGCTCTTGCATGTTGCAGACCATCAACAACAAAGGTTTGGTAAGAATTTCCACTAAGTCTATCTTTCAATCTTATATTCCTTTTCCTTCATCTCATTTGGGTTTAATCACCTAGGGTTTTGACTTAGGAAAACCCCTATTTCCTAACCCCAATACTCTCTTGGTCTTTTCATGTGTTTGCAGGTTTTTATGCAGATTTAGTGAAGTACAAAGTGTTGCAAGAAGAGAAGCTACGGGTCACTTTCGAGAGTTTCTGTCATGAATTGTTGCAAAAAAGGGAAACATCAACCGGGACCCAAAAAATCAAGCCCTAATTCTTCAAAAGCTACAAGAGGACTAGGTCACCCCTATTGGTGACCTTCTCCTTGTGCTAGGCCTGGAAAAGGGTTTCTACATTTTGGGCACCCATTTCCAAAGAAACCTATTTTGGCAAAGTTTCTCGATTGGAGGACTAGGTCACCCCACTTGGCGTAAGTGTCATTTTGTTGTTTTTAGACATTTTCTAGAGGTTCCCTGGACCATTCATCTGCAACATCTCTTTTCCAAATACACACCTTCTGTCCTCCTCTGTTATTTTCGAGAATATACACATTTAGGTCATTCTAGAGTAGTTTTTCATTAGATTAGTTTTATTTTATTTACATTGCATACATTTAGATTAGTATCATTTTACTTTCAGTTCTAGCCACACATCACACACAATTATCACAACCTTCATCAATTAGCCTTCCCCCTTTGAATGCAACCGCCAAAAACCCTTGTATCCACCTAGGGAAACAGTGCAATTCTCTCACCAAGTACTCCTAGGGTGAAAAACCCTAAGAGCCTAGCAAGGGGAATCATTTTTCCCTAGGTCGAGAGATACATTTTTGGTGGTTTAGTATATTATTTACATCTATGTGTATATGTATGTAAGTGTATATATATTTATATACATATATACATATATATTATATATTTTGTGATTACATATTAAAACTGTAATTTATTTTTAAATATAGTTAGATAATTTATTTAAGTATATATAATTATATGTATATATGAATATATATAATTATATATATATATATTTAAATATATATCTAAAAGGATTTTTTTTATAATAGGTACATGCAGTATATGCACAGTTAGAAGATTTAAATGGAATAATCTATTAGAAGAAATTGATATTTTTATTAAAAGTAATTGAGGAATTGAAATAATAGATAGATTAGATTTCCCTCTACTGTCTGTGAAAGAGATTTTATTTAATTAGTTTATTTGGACAATATATTACTGTGTTTCACTGAAGGGGAATTGGATTTAGGAAATTTAAAAGGTAGAATTATTTCCTATCTTTAGTGCCCTTTTAAATGTGATTTCTTCCATTCACGTTTTGGGGGAAATTGGTTAGAAGTGTTAGTTGTTATTTTGTAAGTCTTCCAAATGTGGTGGTATTATTTGGGGTTGTTGTATTTTATGGTTTCAGCCTTTGATTTTCCTTGGGTAATGGTTAAGATCCATGTGTTGTTAGTAGGAGAGTGGCTCTCAATGGGGACTGGGGTCTAGGAAGATATATCGGAGTAACCCATGCGGCTTTGTGATGACGCTTCTCCTATGACATCAGTTTTTTTGGTTCAGTGATGTGCTTGTATATTTAGCTATGGAAGCATTGTTACCATTTAGGTTGAGTATTGTGCTTGTGTGGTTTTAGTCTTGTGAATTTCCTGTGCCTAGAGGTTGTAGGTTTTTTCTAGGAAGCCTTGTTACTATCTCCTAGCACGGGGGGTGTGCCTTCGAGTACCACTTGGTTGGGTGGAACATGCACCTTACTCCATTGGGTTCCCTTCTTATGTGCGTGATAACAGGATCTTCTAGATTGGAGAGTTCTTGTGTACCATTTGTTATGTTCCATTCTTATGATGTATTGTATCAGTTGGATACTTTGTTTATGTTTCACTCCTCGATAGTATTCGAGGAGGATTATTGTAATTGTAAAATTATCCTATGATCTTCCTCATTCTGGGAATGAGTTTTGTAAACATTATTTGGAATGAATGTAATCTATGGATCTCTTATGTACTTTTATCTTATGAGATGTAATTTAATGCTTTTAATGTGTGTTCTTTAATTCATGAGTAATAATTTATATGCTATGAATGAGTTATTATTTTATGTTATGGGATTCAATTGTAAACTCAGCACGTACCTTAGAGGATGTATGTGTTAGTGTAGCGCACTTTACATGTTATTAATTACACTTTTAACAAAAAAAATTAAAAAATACGCTTTTGTAGCAGTTGCATCTTCCTCTAGGGTTATGTGGCAGGGCGTTACACATGGTATCAGAGCCTAGGTTCATACACTGGGTAGGGTGCTAGCAAGAAGTTGAGTCCATTTTTTGGCCAAAAAGTGGAAGTGTTTTCCCTAATTTTCAGTGTTTGAAACATTTGACCTTAAAATTTGAAGCACTTAGAGATGAAATCTTCAAAAAAGTCACTGATCATAAAATGTAGTACTCAGAGTCTAGTTTCCAAATATTTAACTTATTTTAATACCCAAATTGTACAAATTGAGTTTCAATAGGATTTTGTAAAAAACACTATTTAAAAGACATTTTTTTTACCATACCATGCACGTGTACGACATCCATATTTTGACCTAAATTATCATAAATTTCTAAATCCTTTTAGGAAAAGACTTGTGACTCACTAAAGCTTGTTTTGGATATTTTTTTGTAATTTTATATTGAATATTTTTTTGTTTTGTTAATTTTTTATCACACATTTTTTGTTTTGAAAAATCGTCATGTACGACATGCATAAGATGACCTAAACCTATCATTTTTTGCAAAATAAAAATTAAATTGAAAAGAATTGTCTGAAGTTTGTTCTTGTGCAATCCGTTTGTCAAAATATTATGTTGATCAAAAATTATTAAAATAGTAAAAACAACTGATAGTTAAAGTTTATGGACCAGTTTCATCATAAATTAATTGAAAAATAGAAAAAATAATCCAATTGTAAAAAAAAATTACATATTTGAAATCTGCATTGTCTCATCTAAAATGGATTTTAATTTCGTCAAAAAATTCTGCAAAAAAAATTGTCAACCATATGTCCAAACTCGATTTTTTCCCTAACATTGTTAGAACCTTCAACTTGCAGGTCAAACCAGGTTGAAGGTCTAGGTTCGGACTCCCAATGCTTTTCCCGAACCAAAATCCGAGGCAAAAACCTGATCACAAAGCTAAAAAAAAATCAAATTTTAAAAAACGGGATCCTATTCTACAATCGGGATCCCGTTCCCAATATTTAAAATGGTGACCGTTGGTAGGGAAACAAGATCTCGTTCCCCTGCCAATGGTCCCATCAATAAATATTGGGAACGAGATCCCGTTTCCTTTTAACTATGTTATTTAAATTTACTGTCAAATTTTACTGTGAAGTCTGCAACTTCACATGTACGGCCGAGAGTAGTAAAATTGGTCTATTTTCCATCAAACATTTTTTTTACAGGTGGTGACTTGTTTTTTTGATTAATTTTCTCAAAGGAGAAATCCCATTTTTTCAAAGAAGGAACAAAAGGTCTTCAACTTGCAATATGAATTGATTTTTTCAAAGGAGGCATGAAGAAATTAGTTTTGAGGAACACAAGAGGAAGAATTTAGTCCTTATAGGTCTTGAACTTCCAATTTGAATTGAATTTTTTGAAGAATTTCACTATTTACATTCATTTGTGCTTGAGAATTTTATAATCATGGGAAATAAAGCTCGTAATAAGAGGAGGAATAAATTGAAGCAAACAAAGAGAAGGAGAGACAAAGACAAAGAGAAAGAAGAATGAGAATTAAATCAATGAATGATGGGGGAGCATCCAATTCCACAACTATTGAAGATGAAAACATAGAGGAGACCATGGTTGTAGATGAAGTGAATTTGCAAGAAGTCAATTTGGAGAAGAATATGATTATACAAGCAAGTGCTACTATGTCTTCAAATTCATCTTTCAATGATATGGAGAATGTTTCAATATGCACAAATCCAGGTACGTCTTCAAATCCACATGTTAGTGAAATGGTAAATATGTATGTAGAAATTTTACAAGATGTTGGACTTAACGATGTTGACATTGATAATATTTAGAGAGATGAAACTTTTATAGAATTTGTTGAAAATGAAAATGAGAATGATCCTTTTGTTGAAAATGAAATTGAGAATAATCCTTTTATTGAAAATGAAAACAAAAATCATTTTGTTGATGTAAATGAAAATGAAAACCTTTTTGTTGATGAAAATGAAGATGAAAATGTAAATCATTTTGAAGTTGAAAATGAAAATGAAAATGAAGATGAAGATGAAGATGAAGATGAAGATGAAGATGAAGATGAAGATGAAAATCTAGAATGTGATGTTGAATTTAATGAAAATACATTTTTTTAAATTGAAAGTGGTGTTTTTGATAATCTTCCTGGTCAAATTTCTTGGAGCCAAATAAGAAACATGCAAATAAAATATACAACGAATTCTTTTATCATAAAAAAATTGTAATTAAATGTCAACTAATTATGCAATTGATGAGAATGCAAAAAATGAGGAAAATAATGAAAAGGTTAGGCTTTTTTGTTAAACCAAAAAGAAAAGATCAATCATTAAAACATGCTATGTGTATTGTTGCTAGTGCCATTCAATTTATTGGAAAATATAGTGGATCTAAATATAAAAATGCAGCAAGAAGAGCTATAACAACTGCTATAGTTAATAAAGAAACTTTGAATAAAAGAATGGTAATAAATATTAGTGAAGTTTTAAAAATACATCCTAAAACACTGCTAAGAGCGGAAAAAAGAAGAGAAATTATAGAAAATGATCCTATCAACCAATGTTGGAGTTTTAGTGGTCGACTCCCGAGGTCTGATATGAAATTGAATGTTGAAATTAAATCTTTGATTAAAAAATATTGGCATGGTAATACTAGGGTTTTATCTAATGCTAGAGATATTTTAAAATTAAGGGTGGGGTCCAAAGTTCACGATCCTCACCCAAAACACCTATTAGATACAACACAAATTGAATTTTATAGAAAATTTTGTGGTGATTTAGTGTTACTCGATAATATTAAAATAAGTCAAAGGTCTTTTGAAAAATATAAACCATGGTATGTAAAAATTAATAAGCAATGAATATCTTTGTTGTAAAACGCATGTTCAATTTCTTTATTTTTATGATGTTTTTTGATATATACGTTGTACATTGCATATTAACATGATTATACTGAAATGCGGTATTAATATGCCACCTGAAACAATAAGGGAGTTTATTTCAAGTTTGTTTTGTGAAAGATCTAATAATAAATTGTTTTATTTAAGTTCTTGTATTTCTAGACAATGCATTAACTGTGGAAATCTTTCATTCTTAGGAATTTGTATGCATGAAAGTGTTGATAATGATTTTGGACAAAAATTAGTAGAAGTTAAAAGATTTAAGAATGTTCACTATTCTTTAAAAGATGAAAAAATAGGAAAGCGTCGTGATTTAGTTATAGAAAAAGTTAGTGTGCATGCATTCACGAGTGAATTTAAGAATAAGATAGTACCAAAATATATCATGCACTCTCAACATGCTCAATGGTTTGATGGAAAATTTCACACATGTAGAAACATATTTCCAATTGGTACTATACTTTCAGTGGTTGATTTTGTAGAAAATTATACTCTAGCTCCATAAGAGGAAATTCAATCACAGTATTATAATTCATTACAAGTAGCTATGTTTGTCCATATTATTTATAGACATGCAGATGACAGCACTAAGGATGATAGAAAATTTTTGAGGGAGTATCATTTTTATTTGAGTGACAACTGATTACACTCATCAAAGTTTGTTCAATAATGTTTCAATATATTTTACATAAATTTAAGAGAAAGATGAATCCATATGAAAGAACACCTCATATGATCAGATAATTGTGTGGGGTAGTTCAAGAATGGTCAAATGTTCTATTGGTTAAGTAGGATTCACAAAGAACTTAATGTCCAACATATATGGAGTTTTTTTGAACTTGGGCATGGTAAAGGAGAACATGATGGAGTTGGTGTGTGTGTCAAAAGAATTCTTGCTAGAGAAAAATTAAAATTCAAAGATGTAGTAAAATTTAAAGATGCACGTGGGATTTTCGATTGGTGTAATACAATATAATCTACACTTGGTTTGAGTGAGTACTCTAGAGTTCATCGATTCTTTTGGTTGGCTGAAGAAGATAACATTGTACCTAGAGTTGACTGTGAGACAATCAGTGGATCTACTAAATGGCATTAATTTAGGAGTTTGACAACAAGGACATAGACTATCTAGACAAGGGAGCTTGCATGTTTTTTCTAGTTTTGTATCTCAGGAGATTGGGAAGCATGTGAAAATACATAATGGGTTGATCAGTGGGAGCAAATATCGTTGACACCTGCACAAGCACATGATCAATATGAAAGAACTATTGAAGAAAATGATCAAGTGTTTGCATCTGAAGACTATGACCGTGTTTTAGACCTTGTGCAAGAAGGTAATTTAATTCAATTTGTTTCATTTTATTTCACTTTATTAAGTTATCTTGTAATACTAATTTTTTTATATTGATATGCGCAAGTTATTAAATCATTTTTTGTTTGCAGGACATGTGTATGTTGTTGTTGCCCCTGAGGGAAATGAAGAGAAAACATAATATTAGTAGGCTCATTGTGTGGAGAGTAAACATAATTTAATATCACCTTGAGAAGATGATGATGGATATCATTATCCAACTGGTACCATGATCCCCTTAAGACATCCCCTTAAGCAAATTTTGATAACAATTTTTTTGATCCCCTTAAGCAATTTTTTAGAACAAGTATTTCATCCCATTAAGAAAATTTTTGAGAGCTTATATGATGATTGTTTTCATGTTTTCCAATAGGATCAGTTGTGGTTGTTGGCACTTGGCTATGAAAATACCTAGCAAGGAAGAATGGTCTACCTGCATTCGAAGATTATAAACCGCATAAAAAAATTATACATTATCCACATTTGGTGGTGGCAACAAATATAAAACTAGATCAGTATCGCGAAAGACTTGCAAATAAAGTTCTATGGACAGTTTCTATGGAATAGCATGAGACAATCATAGATGCATGACAAAAAAGAGAGGATGCATATGGTACAATGGAATAAGTAAATACAGGTAAATATAGTTTAAGTTTTATATTGTCCTTTTAAAAAGAGGTAATTATTAGTTAAAATATATTTAAATACATGTTTTGATTACATATTGATATTGCTTGTACATTAATAGTTACAATTGATTTATTATCCTTTTTTGTATCCTTAAGCCATCATTGCATTGATCTCATACTTTGAAACAAAAAGGAGAGGATGCCTGGATTCAACCTACACATGTGTGGAATACTTTTAAATGCAGGTACTTGAGTTGTGTACATATAGATAGTTTTATATAAATTAAAATATGTATGTTTTGATGAGTTCATTGATATTACTTGTAGCTTTTTGATATTAAGCGGTGTGAAGACCTACTACATTTTGGGCATGAGTTTGATATTTTCTTGAGATGGCATATCCAAATTTTGTAAACATTGTTTTGAGATGACATATATGTCCTAGTATGTCTTCAAATCACTAAATTTCATGCATACATTATTGTTAAATCAATTATATACTTAAGATGTTGTATTATGACCCCTTAAGACATTCCCTTAAGACATTGTATTGTGACCCCTTAAGACATTGTATTATGACCCCTTAAGACGTTCTATTATGAACCCTTAAGACATCCCCTTAAGACATTCTATTATGAACCCTTAAGACATCCCCTTAAGATGTCCCCTTAAGACGTCGTATTATGACCCCTTAAGATGTCCCCTTATTTATTTTCAATGTACCTATTTGTTTTGACAAGTTATAAATTAGTATTGGATGCCATTATTTGTTTTGACGACTTATAAAATAGTATTGGATGCCATTATTTGTGTTGACAGCTTAAAAAATAGTATTGGATGCCAGTATTTGTTTTGATAGCTTATAAATTAGTGTTGGATTTTATTATTTATAGAATTTATTAATGCTTTTGTTCTCTAATCTTGTATGGTTTTGTTTAATCCTTTCTGGTGTATAAATGAATTGCTTTTGTTTGTAAATTATGATTTATTGACTAATTATTGATTAACGTGAATTGAATAAGTTCATTGAAAAATTATAGCTAATTATTGAATGTACATATCATGTATGAGATCACTAAATTTGTAAACTATAATTATTAAAATGTCCTATTAATTTCAACTTTAATTTCATATTTATATTTAATTTCACATTAATGTCCTATATTAATATCTTGACTATGAAGATAAAAAGCATAAATGTATATGTGTAAATTAAAATTTCAAACAATAATAAAGTCCATAATTTATCTAAATATATTAAGTGCATGAAACCAATATATTAAGCGCATGAAAAAAAGTCCATCAGAGTACAACCCATGAACTAAAGAACCATGAAATATAAAGTCCAACAGAGTACATGACAAACTAGAAATATAGTCCACAAAATAAACAAATATAACCCACAAAATCATGTTTCTAGGTCATGTATTGTCTCTATAATCAAGAGACCTCTTCACACCATGCATACTATGCATATGACTTGAAACACTCTGTACAAGAGAAAGATGAAATCATATGTAAGACAATGAAACAATATTTAATGACAATTTAATTTATAATTCATCATATTAAAATTAAATTACTGCCATATCTGGGTTTGGATGCTCTACTGCACCTGAAGCAAACTCTGCATTCTCTAAATCAATCTACATAAACAAGACAAAGAAATTTGAAATTAGATGCACAAATCTACAATTAAAAATGATTTAATTGAAATTAATTTATAATTTATCATATTTTAATAGTACCATATCCATAGGTTGTGCACCCTCTTCTGCAGGACATGTTTGTACATTCTCAACTACTAGATGTGTCACATGCTTTAAAAGAAAAAGAATTTAAAACATGTATTAGCTCAAATTATACATATATTCAATTTGAAATTTAAAATTAAAGTTATATATTCACAATATATAATTTATAATTGAATTTAAATATTTAATAAAAAAATTAAATTACCATTTGATCTAGAGCCTGCTTTGCATGCCCTCTTGGAGGTGTAACTATGTCTGGGTCAGGGTTGAAAGTCGCACTAACAAAGTCCTACAAGATCAAAATTAAAGCATGTACATACTTGAATTAGGTGTATATATATATATTTAAGTTTGCACATTTTGTGTAGATTTTTTTTTAAACAACCTAAAACTCAGAGGCCTCATGAGTAATCACAACATCTAATGTTTTCCTGATGCCCATTCTTATTGTGGTATCAACCTAGACATACATGTAGACATGTAACACAAGCTTATAATATTTACACTTAGTGTACATGCACATTTCATAAATAGTGAATTAAAAATTCATAATTGTAACTATACTAATGTAAGATAAACAATTTACAATATAAATGTACCTGCCCCTAGTCTACGATGGCCGATAGTGGAGGAGTGCTCGACAACTCCTCAGGTGGAATCAACATGGAAGCAGATTGACTCGCCTAAACCAACATAAATATTTCAAACATATATGTTATTCAATTATAAATTTAAAACTCAAGTTAAAAATCATTTCATTTATAATTTAAAAAATTGAAATCAAAATAACCCATAAGGTTTGCCGATTAGGACTAGTGTCGATGTATGTACTCGTGGAATGGATGATTGCCCCATCGTTACTATCATTTGTACACCAAATAGTTTGATGTTTAAAATGTATTGCAAACTTCACTTTGATATATACATTCATCAAAATTCTTATAAAATGAATGTGTAGATGCATATTTATACTTGTGTAGCAGTGTCCTCAGGATGTTCGCCTCCTATAAGAAACTCTACAAATGAACCAATGTGACCAAATGAACCACCGAAATCTCCACGTCCACCTAAACTAGGTGTGGCCTGATCAGGTCCATAGAATACTTGATGGCAACTAGTACATACATGTGGGACGAGCCTCAACAATACTGGAGTGGTACTCAGACCAGCTCCATAAAACACTCCTCCATCATCATCGTCTCTATGCTCCACACACGCTATCGTAGAAACATGTTGATCAAGGTCTCCTATGAGTGTACTAAGGGAACCTAATGTCAAGACCATAGATTGATGATGCACAAGTGTAGGAATGGGAGGACCAAGAGCAACAACAAGGGGTTGCGGGTGCACAGGGTGTTGGGGATCAACCCTTTCCCCTAACCTCTATTGTGGCATGCCACCACCAACACCCTGAAATGATTTAAAATCAAAATAATTGGGATTTTGCCCCATAACAAACTCTACATACAATTTCCTCAACAAATACAATGGGCACTCCCAATTAGCATGTGGGGGACTATAAATAACCATATACCATCGATCCTAAGAATATGCACTCACCTGTGGATGTATGCACCACCTCATAGATATTCTAGATTTGTTCGCGGGAATGGGTTGTCGAGTAACGGGGTTGAGAAAGTAGGGGGCTAGGTGAGCTTTCATTATTTTAAGGTCTAATATTTGTTTATAAGAGAGACCATCAACAAAAAATTGTCTCATATGTTCTTTGTCTCGTCTATGCCTATCTAGATCAGAATCAATGTTCTTGATGGCATCCACAATGTTTTGCATTGCAGATGCAAAACATCTAACATGTGGTGGAATCAATGCTTGACTCTGCATAGCATTGATTTGATTTTGTATGGATGCAACCTAATCATTTATGCATGCTTGTAAGCAAGCCTCATCGGATGCAATAGGTTGTGGAGGTGGCATATTAGGTGAAGGGGGAGGGGGAGGGGGAGGTGGAGGTGGTTGAGGTGGTGAATTGATGATATCATCAATGTTAAAATCATCCATGATATGAGATATAAGTGTGCACCTGCATTAAATTATACTAAATTAACATACAAACTTTAAAAAATACAAGAAATAGTTAAATTTGAAACACACATGCAAATTCGTTTAAATATGATGTGCATACATATATTAAGATCATATAAAATTGAAACACGCATATACGTTGATTGAACTCAATCAAGTAAACTATGTACATACATACAAATTTCAAAATTTAACAACTATGTGAGATTTTAATACGTGTGTACATAGTAAACAATAAACTTGAAACATTCACAAAAATCTCATTTTATGTCAAACACACACACACACACACACACACACACACACACATATATATATATATATTACAATTTCCCATCATGATTAGACTAGATAGTCATAAAATATATACTATTATAAATTCATCATTATAAGTTCATAAATTCCACCAAATTCATGTCACTAAAAATATCCATCGAGAACCAAAATCATAAATTCAAGTCACTAAAATATCCATCTAGAACCAAAATCATAAATTCACATCACACAAAATATCCATCATTGACCAAATACATCACACGAAATATCCATCGTTCACCAAATTCATAAATTCATAACTATTTAAGATCATTGTCTTAATTTAAAAACTATTGTGGCTCTCTACTGCATCTCTTCATTTATTTGTTTTTTCCTTTTGAGAATCAAAGTTCTCCTCTCCTCTAGCCATTGTCGATGCTCATCTAAAATCCCATCCATAGCCCTAACAACATCAACAATGGTTTTCATCCTAGATGCAATCATCCTCACAGGTGGTGCGACAAATTCTTCATTTTGAATAATATTGATTTGATCTTGGATGGTTCTAACATTGGAATTGATTCATGCTTGCAAATGAGAACCATTGATTTCAGGTGGTGGAGGTGGGAGGTTATGAGGTGGAGTGGGTGGAGGTGGAGGTGAAGGTGGTGGAGATGGATGGCACGGAGGTGGATTGCGAATATTATTGAATCAATCCATGTGATCTCTAGAAGATATGAGTGAACCTGCATTAGATTTGTAATTTCAAAATGTAAGATACATGTTTAGGATTTATACCCTTAAACCATTCAATATAAATGGCCTAATTGAATACATATGATAAAATAAGTAAGCCTCATTTATGTCTAAGGCATGTTACTTGAATGAAAATAAAATTAACTATTAATATAAGACAATTTATGAATGTTATAGGGTTTAGGGTTTAGAGTTTAACATAGATCCCACTAAGCCATCCTCTCACCCTAAACCATAAATTAATCAACCTATATCATGATTTATCTCATTCATATAATAATCTTGCATGATCTTATTATTGTTAAATTTGGTTTACGAAACTTAGGGTGAAGTTTTGGTGTCCCTTGGAATATAATGAACTTGCAAGTTAGTGAAGAACATTTTCTTGTGGAACAGTTGATTGAACGATTTAGGGTGATAGGATGGCTTAAGGGGATCTATGTCTAGTGAGGTCCTAGGATAAAATGACATGGCTCAAGTGAATAAAATTTGGTGATGTTTCCCAAGGCAACCAAATTTCATTAAGGGCCTAGGAAAAAATGATGTCTTTAGCCTGTTTAGGGTTTAGAGTTTTGAGTTTAGGGTTTACGGTAATACGATGGCTTAAGGGGATCTTTGTATTAAGGTTCTACGAAAAAATGACATGGCTTAAGGGAATCAAATTCGGTGGAGTTTCCTAAGGCAACCAAATTTGATTTTAAGGTCCTAAGACAAAATGAATGCTTTAGTGAAGAACATTTTCTTGTGGAACAATTTATTGAGATAGGTCTTGTTTCAAATGACCAACCTCAATCATGAAATATCATTTATACTATAATCTTGCACAATCTTGTTATTGTTAAATTTGGTTTCCTTGGGAAACTTCACCAAATTTTAAGAACTTCTTTGATCCCATTAAGAAATGTCATATTAGGACCTCTTAAGACATCGATTTACGATTTATGGTGATAGGATGGCTTAAGGGGATCTATGTCTAGTGAGGTCCTAGGAAAAAATGACATGGCTCAAGTGAATAAAATTTGGTGATGTTGCCCAAGGCAACCAAATTTCATTAAGGGCCTAGGAAAAAATGATTTTTTTAGCTTGTTTAGGGTTTAGAGTTTAGAGTTTAGGGTTTACAGTAATACGATGTCTTAAGGGGATCTTTGTAGTAAGGTTCTATGACAAAATGACATGGCTTAAGGGAATCAAATTCGGTGGAGTTGCCTAAGGCAATCAAATTTTATTTTAAGGTCCTAAGACAAAATGAATGCTTTAGTGAAGAAAATTTTCTTGTGCAACAATTTATTGAGATAGGTCTTGTTTCAAATGACTAACCTAGATCATGAAATATCATTTATATTATAATCTTGCACAATCTTTTTATTGTCAAATTTGGTTGCCTTGGGCAACTTCACCAAATTTTAAGAACTTCTTTGATCCCATTAAGAAATGTCATATTAGGACCTCTTAAGACATCGATTTATGATTTAGGGTGATAGGATGGCTTAAGGGGATCTATGTCTAGTGAGGTCCTAGGACAAAATGACATGGCTCAAGTGAATAAAATTTGGTGATGTTGCCCAAGGCAACCAAATTTCATTAAGGGCGTAGGAAAAAATGATATTTTTAGCCTATTTAGGGTTTAGAGTTTTGAGTTTAGGGTTTACGGTAATACGATGGATTAAGGGGATCTTTGTAGTAAGGTTCTACGAAAAAATGACATGGCTTAAGGGAATCAAATTTGGTGGAGTTGTCTAAGGCAACCAAATTTGATTTTAAGGTCCTAAGACAAAATGAATGCTTTAGTGAAGAAAATTTTCTTATGGAACTTGAGATAGGTCTTGTTTCAACTAACCAACATAGATCATGAAATATCATTTATATTATAATCTTACACAATCTTGTTATTGTTAAATTTGGTTGCCTTGGGCAATTTCACCAAATTTTAAGAACTTATTTGATCCCATTAAGAAATGTCATATTAGGACCCCTTAAGACATCCATTTATTATTTAGGGTGATAGGATGGCTTAAGGGGATCTATGTCTAGTGAGGTCCTAGGACAAAATGACATGGCTCAAGTGAATAAAATTTGGTGATGTTTCCCAAGGCAACCAAATTTATTTAAGGGCCTAGGAAAAAATTATGTCTTTAGCCTATTTAGGGTTTAGAGTTTTGAGTTTAGGGTTTATGGTAATATGATGGCTTAAGGGGATCTTTGTAGTAAGGTTCTATGACAAAATGACATGGCTTAAGGGAATCAAATTTGGCTTAAGGGGATCTTTGTAGTAAGGTTCTACGACAAAATGACATGGCTTAAGGGAATCAAATTTGGTGGAGTTGCCTAAGGCAAACAAATTTTATTTTAAGGTCTTAAGACAAAATGGATGCTTTAGTGATGAGGGTTTAGATTTTAGAGTTCAAGTCTCAAGGTTTAGCGAACTTAGGGTGAAGTTTGGGTGGCCCAAGTGGAATAATGGACTTGCAAGTTAGTGCCTAGTTTATTAATATTTTTTATTTTATGAATAGATTGACTATTTCCATAATAGAAACACATAATTATGTATGATTAAGATTGAGTTTGATGTATATTTTAACTGGATGTTTTTAATTGAATATAAGATTATTTTATTTAATATTTTTTCATTAATATTAAACTCACTTAAATATATTCTATGATATAAAATGTATAATATAAAATTAGTTAATGTTGAATCAAGTATCTTATTTTATATTGTTTGTAATTGAAAGAACCTAAAAGAACTTAGAAAACAAAAATATTTAGATTATTTAGTGTCTAGGTAACTAGTGCAAAAATTTAAATCCTAGAGCAATCCTCTAAGTATATATATGGTAAATCCTAAACCATGGATTTAATCATTAAAATTTAAAAATTTAAATTCAAAATTTTCCATCCCTTACACATTTAATAATACATTATGAGCCAACTAAACTTGCTTAGTATTCAAAGGCATTCAATTGTCTTTATTTTATCATTTAATTACACTTGATCATTATTCACAAATTATTTAAATATTTGAAATTACTATGCTAGGAACACTTCAATAGGAGGACCTAAATTTAATCTAATTATGCATCACCATTTCCAAGTTTGAATACTATTCTCCTCAATCATTCCCATAATCATGAACTTGATCTTATCATGAGGGCTAACCTATGAGAACATGACAATTGAGATCCAACACTCACCCCTAGGTGTTTTTAAATGCCACTACTTAATAACTTAAATCTTCATTTCTAATAGTTAATTTCTATGTGTCAAGTAACCCTCTCATTTAATTTCAAAAAAATAAATATTGTGCATATGCCCTAAACTCTATTCTTTAAATTAATTTATATATTTCTTACCATTATTTTTCTCAAAAAAGTATTTTAAAACTATATTTTTCTTGAAAATAGACTATAACTTAAATCTTAATTTCTAATAGTTAATTGTTCAAAATCCTCATTTTTTCTCTAATAAAATTTAGACATCTATATTTTTTAAAGAGAGTTGATTTATTTACCATCCCTAATAATTTACATTTCATCAAAACACCCCATTTCTTCTTAAGTAGTTCAACTTCAATTCAAGAACCCTGGATCCCTAGATGAAGCTAGATTTTGAATTTAATCCTCACTTAAGGTTTCATAGAACCTAGATGAAGCTAGATTTTGAATTCAGAGTGTTTTTTTATTTTCATTTTATTTTTATTTCATCTTTTTAATAGGGTTGATTATTTGACCTATACTTAATTATCAAAATTTATATAAAAGATAGTTCTAAATGAAAATTCATATAGCAATACTCTACTCATTTCACAAAAAATGGAAAGTTTTTCTAATCTAATTATAATTTAACACTGAAACTAAAGTTTAACATATCATTTTCTCCATACAATGCAAATGAAATTTAAAACATTTAAGAAATGTAAATGAATTTTCTTGAGCTCGAATATTAGGATTTTCAAAATAAAAATGATTTGTTCAATTTCAATTTAGGGTTTTAGCAATTGTATTTGTTTCAATTCAATTTAGGGTTTCAATTTCTAAGAAATTAGGGTTTTTAATACAATTTTTTAGTTTCATTTCAAACTAGAGTTTTGAAATTCTTTTTTTTTTTTTGCTTTGATTTGAATTCGAGATTTCAAAAATCTTGATTAGGGTTTCTAAATGCAAATTTTTAATTCATTTCAATTTCTAGGGTTTTTAAATTCAATTTTTTTTTGTCTCATCAAACAATTCAAGTTTCAAAAGTTAAATTTTGTTTCTAAAATACAATTCAAGGTTTCTTTTTTGTTTCTATTCAAAATCTTCACAATTTGACGTATCTTTTTAATCTATTTGTACAATTTCTCATTTCTACAATAACACGAAATAAAATGCTTAAAATGTAAACAAAATCTGAAATAAACATGCTAAAAATAGTTAATTTATTAACAATTTCAATTTGGAATGAAAAAATGCAAAAAATGGGGGAGAGTACGCTACCTGGGAATTTTGTTGGGGTCGTTGTCACTTTGAATTCGGGATCTCGTGTGCGCTGGTAAAAATGAAGATTTCTTCATTTAAAATAAATAAATAGTGTTACGAAATGGGATCTTGTTTCCTCTCCATCGGTTCGGTACCCTCTAGCAAACGGGATCCCATTTTTTAAAAAGCGGGATCCCATTTGTGATTTAGGCTTGAGATCCCAAACCGAAACGGGATCTCATATTTGCTTAGTCAATTTCGTTTTTCGACTAAGGCAAAAACTTCCACATTTCGTGGACCCAAATTTGTGCATTTACCTAGTACTCTGGGTACATATGAGCCCACTATGTTGTCCTTGTGAATCAATTAGTATAGTTTTTAAGTGATTGCGGTGTTCATGGCTTTGACATTTAGCATCATGTGCTCTGTGGAAAAGAGTAGAGTGAAAGAAAACTAGTAAAAGGTTATGGATGAAAAGAAATGATATGTATCACATGGGTTATGGAAGTAGATGTACTTATGGAATTATTTATGTAATTGTACCCCCTTGAAAATGTGAGGAACCAGTAACTGTCCATTGGTTGATTGTTGTGTATACCCCGTACTTTCTTTGTGTGTCCATGGGATGGTGATACTGGGTACCCATCCATGGGAAGAAGTTGTATTTTGGTGTGGGATTAACCATACCATTATGTGTGTTTGCATTTTAGTTACCTGATTGAGGTCCAACCCATGTGTGCTTGAAACTTATATATAAGAGTAATCAAAAGTTAGTTTCATAGAATTATTTTCTTTTGGTTCTCTAGCCCCTCAATTCGTGAAGGGATATTAGCAGCCACAAAGTTCCTTGGGTCGAGTGTGCAGGGTATGCATATTGCAGCATAGAGAAATCTCAGCTCAACCGATCCTGAGGAAACGTACCCACTACTTCCCCTTATGATGGATCAACATACTTGATCCATATGTGTTAGCCCAATTCCCATAGATTTGAGTACAACAACATTGGTTTGTTAGTATGTGTCTGGCCATTTGTAGAGACATTGAACTGACACTTGTGATTCAACCTCATCTATATGAGAGGTGAAGCTCAAGTAGCCCCATATTGATATAATCATTTATGTATTATATATATACTATATTTGCACGTGTTCTGACATGATGCAATAGATACGATGCCACACCCCACTGATGTTTTGACATAGTGCTGGTGATGATGCTATGTTACACGATGCCACGTGCATAGACACATGAAGGCACATTATGAGATTGTGACATGATAGCCTACTTATGTGATGAGAATTATGGGGCCTCGCACACTTGTAGA
Organism: Sequoiadendron giganteum; assembly: GCA_007115665.2. Classification (NCBI taxonomy): domain Eukaryota; kingdom Viridiplantae; phylum Streptophyta; class Pinopsida; order Cupressales; family Cupressaceae; genus Sequoiadendron; species Sequoiadendron giganteum. The sequence continues at coordinate 95,398,780 of CM021110.1, read as the reverse complement.
GGGATACTCATGGTTACTTCGACATTGTTTGGTCGAATAGCATATGACTAGGTCCTAGCCATGTATACCTTTGGCTATGGTGAGTACTTGTGTGTGCCTTTCCCATCAGGTATCACTATGTGGGGTGTGTTCTACACGTGCCTACTTCTGTGCAGCCACATAAACACTTCCATGTGGCATACGACCAATGTGTGCCTTCTCTAAGTGGTGTATGACCATGTTGAGTGACAACGTGATGTAGGGCATAGTCGTGGAGTACACTCTGGGTCATGTGGATGGCGTATTCACTCCGCACCACATGAGGGCTACTATTATAGCCGGACGTTGTTCCCTCCTTCCTTGTTTGGTGGCTAGTGTCTAGTCACATGGTGTTGTATGGTGCAATTTTAAAGATTGTGGACTTTCTTTATGGTTATTGATGATTTTTTGTTTATTGTGAAGGTCGACACCTTGTTATATCTGAATGTGATGGTTTAGGCACACCTTGTGATCTTATTTTCTTGTAACCCTCATGGTTATATTTAGTTTAGTGTTGAAATTGTGCACATTTATTACCTTATTGTTGAAATTGAATTTTAATTTTCTCTTCTTTATGACCTTGGTGGCTAAACTAGTTTATCTTTATTATTTTCAATGTCGGCAATTTATCGTATTGTGTATCCTCTCCAAGGACATATGAGACGTACTTGGTGAGTGTATACAAGGAAGCAAACGCAAGGAACCTTGAGGATGGGGTTATGTGAGGTTGTTACTCAACTAGGACCCACTACCCACCTATGTGTGATGACTATCTCTTGGAGGCTAACCACCTTATACAACAAGAGACATGTCATTGTCATCTTGATTGGATGGTCTCACCATGTATGTGGCCTAACACCATCAAGCCACTAAGTGTGATGTATGGATTATGTGAGATGGATATTGGCTCTTGGCTCATAGATTATGTATCATGGATTAGTATGCTGCTTTCAGGTGTCCAGATGGACCCATGTGTGGCCATATGATGTGATTTCTAGTGATGTGCATTGGTGTGTATGTGTAGAATGTATGTTAAATCATGGTTATGGTGCTTGACTTATGAGTTTCTGTATTTTAATTTTTGTTACCCTCGCCTAATTTTTTGAGGCTCTTTTGTTGGGTGGTGTGTGTAGGATGCCTAGGGGAGGTGGTCATGGAGTCAATCGTCTGAACACTTATTTTCCAAGTCCCCTTGAGAATGATCATGAAGAGCACCTAGGTCCTCAGTTATGTTCTTTGCCTGAGTATATTCTTACCTGGCTAGGCCCTAGATAGGAGGGTGGTCAACAACAACAACACTCTGGGTCTAAACATAAGGATTCACAATCAAATCATGATGGTGACGGTTCTCAATCTAGGAAGAACCAAAAATGGTGGCATAATAGGCACAACCATCAGGAGTGGTCGACATAGAGTGCATAGTCTATGGCTAATTGGGGTAGTGTTCAGCAGTCTCATGCACCTCCAGGTAATAGTAGTTTTACACGAAACACAAGTTGTTTCTCTTGCGATCAACAAGGCCACATAGCTAGACAATGTCCTCAGAGGAGCACACCTGGATTCAGTCAGAGGTCCGTGGTCACAGAGCTAGCAGGGAATGACGTAGGAAGGTCCCATAGGATGAATGCAATGGTTTATCATTGTCAGAAAGAGCATCATGGCACAGATGTGGAGATTACTGGTAGTGGATAAGCAATTGATTTAGGAGCTCATGGAAATCCTGCTATACAAGAGACTGAGGAAATGCCTTTAGTGTTGTTTTCTCTGCATTGACTCTTGTTATGATAGGTTATATGTGTTTGATACTTTGTTGGTGGTTGCTTCACCATGTTGATATGTATGGATTGACAATTTATTTGGCTTGGATGATTATGACCTTGGTTACTATTGTTTTTATGTTGATGTATGGAATTATTTAGGTTTGGAACAAATTGAGTATGTGTTATCATATGGATTTTGTACTATACATGTTTGAAGGTTTCCAGGAGTAAGCTTGACCCTAGGGGGAGAATGTAACACCCCTCCAATTTTCTCATATATTTAGACAGCGTGTTTCTCTGATATGCTTATGCTTTTTGACAGTCCTTGACTTTGATAAACCATGATACTTTGTTATTATTTTATCACTAGCTTTGAAGTGATGTTGGTTTTTATATTGTGATGTGAGAGTACATTATTCTGATGTATATTGTTTATGATATGCTTTCTAGTTAGCATAGTGTTTATTTGAGTTAATATTGTTTTATGCTCATTTGTATGTTATTGATGTTGTAGATTCATCAATTTGATGTGACATTGTATTGGTGAAGGGAACGGGATTGCATCACTCACTTGCAAGCGCCCTATGATTCCATGATTCTCTCTTCACGGTCTGAATGCTTATGATATATATACATGTTCAATATATGCTTTGATTGTAGGTTTACAGGTACAGGACATCGACTCCACCTGGATTCATAGCTTTGAGCATGTCCATTGCCCAACGGTATTGTTGATTGGGAGATAGTAACGGGGTTTCCCTTGTCAAGCCACAACCCTAGTCACATTGTGTTGTTAGTTTTACTTGGTCATGTTTTGGTTATCATGTTGTCCATTTTTTCCTTCAGGTTATTTATGTTGCAAAGTATGTTTAAGAGAAATAAATGCTTTAAATTTTTTAGTTGATTATTTAATTATTCTTGATTATTGTGTTAGAATTTTTTTTTTTATTTAATTAATTATTTTAATTTATTTGGTAAAATGATTTAATCTTATGATTAAATTTATTTTAATAAGTAATTAAATTAATTGGATTAAATTTAAGTTAGAAAATACTATGTGATTTTGAATTATTAAAATGCATTAATATCTAGAAAATTTCTAGAGGGATTAGTTGTAATTAATTGTGAAGATATTTGGTTTTCAACATGTGTTGGGAAATTTTAATTACGGTTGTTGGAAAAATTATTTCATGAAGAGAATATTTTCTTTAACAAAGGGAGGTAAGAAGTTACTTCACGGAAGAGAGGAGAAGATATTTTTGGCAGAGGTTGATAAAAAATTAAGTTTGGTTGTTGAAAATTTGGGGAAGGATAATTTTGGGAAAAATACTTTGGCTCTTAAAGGAAAAACAGACAATGTGGAAACGCTTTCCTAACACTAAAACCATAGAGGAGAAGTGCAAAGACCAGTTTTAAAACTTTAAAAAACTTAAGATGAATGCATACAAGAAAATAAGAGTAACAGAAATGAACAATCACAGAGATAACACCAGATTTACGTGGGAAAACCCTTACGGGAAAAAACCCACTAGACCAAAAGAAATCACTTTGTATTACATTAAAAGCTTACATATAAAGTTATCAGACCACTCAGATCATCAACTCACAACAACAGACTTCAGTTCGTTCAACTACACACACTGTTACAATGCATTTTATGCATACAATGAATAATCATCTCACATTCCATCACCTTATTGACTATTCCTATATATCTGACTGTTACAAGTATTACATTCATTATTCTGCCAACCAACCAATCGAGTGCAATTATTATGCACCTTCCTTTTGACAAATGAATCTGATCGCTTCTAACCGAGTCTCCCTGCAATCATGCATTGGGCCGCCCAGGCATTAATTCTCTTTGCTAGAATTAGATCCTGTCACCCGTTGAATCGAGCCCTGCAGTTAATGCTTTCACCGCTTCAAACTTCGGCCAATCAGTCATTGATTACTTTTCATGTGTTGCCTCTCTATTCATTCACCACTTCCAATTGAGTTAGGCCAGTCAAACTATGTCCATGAGCTCTTTACCATGCCACCTCCCCAAGCCAAAGAGACCACCATGGTATGGCGATGTCATCACGGTACCGCCCATCTCCTTCTCAGCCTTCGTGGTATGGCGGTAGACATACCGCACCACCATGATAGAGAAAAGGAGCTACCACAGTATGGTAGTGGACACTTGACCACCCGTCCGCCACCTTCACCATGCCACCGTTGAGCTTGGATCAACCCTCTATGGTATGGCGGTGTCACCGCCCAACCATGAGGCTGAACAAAGCCTCCTGCAGTATGGAGGTAACCGCCAGAGCCGACCGTCAAACACATCGCACTACCGTGCCTCGACTGCCAAACCTCCGCGGTAAGGAGGTAAATGTCATCTCTGACTGCCAAGGCTTACCACGACACCGTGACATGGCCAAAGGGCCATCATAGTGAGGTGATAAGTGTTCTTCACTGAATGTCGCCATTCACCGTGGCCACCGCGCCTCCTTCGAGCAACCTCCGCAGTAGGGAGGTAAAAGATCAAACCGGTCGCATAGTCAATCATGGTACCACTAGCTAAGGATAGAGACCCCACGGTATGGTGGTAACACTACCCAACCACGAACAGAGCAACAAAGGCCCGCGGTAAGGCGATAAACTACCATACCGTGCCTCTAAGAAGAAATCCTAGTGGTAGAGAGGTAAAGTCTTGAAAAGGATGAAAAATGCCAAGTCTTTTATAGAGGTTCAAGCTCCCACTTGATGAAGAGTTCCTGGCTTCCTCTGGACTTTGAATTTATTGACAATCATAGGCCCCAAGACCCATCGAATTTATGCACCATTTGAACTTATTCATGCTCACTGGCTTCGTTAATGCATTTGCAACATTCTTCAAGGTGTCAGCCTTTTCCAAACAGACCTTTCCATCCTCCACCATGTCTCTAAAAAAGTGACACTGCACATCAATGTGCTTCATCCTGGCATGAAAAGTAGGGTTCTTTGCCAAACAAATGGCACTCTGACTATCACAAAAAAATATAATTTGCTCTACATTAAAACCAATATAAGAACACAAATGACACAACCAAACATTTTCCTTGTAGGCATGTGTTGCTGCCATGTATTTTGCCTCTGTAGTGGACAAAACAACTATAACTTGTCGCTTGCTCATCCAACTGATTGCACCACCATTTAACATGAAAATGTATCCATTGGTGGATCTCTTGCTGTCAATGTCCCCTGCCCAATTAGAATCCACATATCCATGAATGTTGAGTGTTCTCTATGATGCAACCAAATTTCCATGGTAACACAAAGCATATTCTGAAATCCCCTTTAAATATCTGAACACTCTCTTCACAGCATCCCAAAGTGTCCTTCCTGGATTTTCCATGAAACGGGTAAGAACTCCCACTGCTTGGGCAATGTCTGGCCTTGTAAAGACCATTGCATACATTAGACTACCAACAACACTTGAATAAGGCACCCTGGACATGTCCTTCATCTCAGTAGTAGATTTTGGATAGTCTTCAACAGATAGATATGTTCCCTGCAAAGCTAGAACAACTAACTACTTGCAATCATCCATACCAAATCTCTCCAGAATAGTGTTAACATACTTACTTTGGATGACCCAAAGCTTTCTACTCATTCTGTCCCTAGTTATTTCCATCCCCAAAATATACCTTGTTGTAGACAACTGAGATTTAAGATTAGAAATCAAGTCTTACTATTTCCTATGAACAACATATCATCCACATATAGGGTAATAATAAGCACATGATCATTCTCAGATTTATAATACATAAAATGATCAGATTTTGATCTCACAAATCCCATAAATAGCAAAAAAGTGTCAATTTTTTGGTACCACATTCTAGGAGACTGCTTCAAACCATACATATATGTCTTTAATTTGCAGACCATGTTTTCTTTACCTTTTCCAATGAAGTGCTCATGCTAGGACATATAAATCTCTTCTTCCAGCTCTCCATGGAGAAATGTTGTCTCCACATCCATTTGCTCAATCTCTAAGTCATACACTGCTGCCAGTGACAAAAGAAATATAATTGATGTCAGCTTTGCTACAGAGGAAAATATTTCTCCGTAATCAATTCCCTCAATCTGGTAAAATCTCTTTGCAACCAACCTCGCTTTATACTTTTCTACACTGCCATCTAGACTAGTCTTCTTCTTAAATACCCATTTACAGCCAATAGGCTTTCGCCCTTCAGGCAAAGGTACCAAATCCTAGGTTTCATTTTTCTTCAATGATTCCATTTCTTCATTCATGGCTTCCAACCAAGAATTTGAATAAGACATGTTAATAGCTTCTTTCACAGTCCTAGGCTCATCAGTGCTAGTAATCAAAGCATAGGCACGGTTCGAATCTAACATGGAGAAACCACACCTATCAGGTTGTTGTTTTTCACATGTAGACCTTCTTACTAGTTGTGATTGTGGTTCTTCATCTTCAGAACTCTTAGAGCTGCTTGAACTCTCCTCAGTTTCAGGTACACCATGTAGTTCCTCTTTTTCTAGAGTCTAAGGAATTTCAACTACATCATCCTTATTTTCTCTTTTATCTATCTCCAACTGTGGATCAACTACTAAAAGTTTCAACTCATGAAATATTACACTTCTGTTGTATAGAACCTTCTCAGTATCAGGATTCCAAAGCTTATATCTCTTCACACTGATGCCATAGCCGATGAAGATACATTTAACAGTCTTGTTCTCCAGCTTAGATCTTTTCTCATTTGGCACATATGCATGTGACTCACAGCTAAAGACACAAATATGTCTCAAAGAGGGCTTCTTACCAGACCACGCTTCCAAAGGTGTTTTGTCAACAAGAGCAGAATAAGGTGAATGATTTACCAGGTAACATGTTCTAGCCATAGCCTCAGCCCAAAACTTCTGCTCTAGACCAGCATTTCTCAACATACTTCTCACTCTCTCCATTAATGTTTTGTTCAACCTTTTAGCAACTCCATTCTATTGTGGAGTATAAGGTGTATTTTTATGCCTTTTAATCTCATGGTCTTTACAGTACCTTTCAAAATTTGCAAAACAAAACTCACTGCCATTATCCGTCCCCATACATTTAATTTTCCTTCCAGTTTGATTCCCTACCAAAGTTTTAATAAATTCTTTAAACTGACTGAACACTTATGATTTACTCTTAAGAAAGTATATAAAAGCCCTTCTCGAATGGTCATCAATAAAAGAAACATAATGTCTAGACTTCGATATCGAAGGAACATTAACTGGACCAAACACATCAGAATGAACATAATCCAATACACCAAAAGATTTATGAGGACTCAAATAAAATGAAACACGGTGTTGCTTTCCATATATGCAATGTTCACAAAAATCAAACTCAAGGTTACAATCAACAAGCCCTTTAACAATATTTTTATTTTTCAAGGTTTTTAAACCTTTCTCACCTATGTGACCGAGTCTATGATGCCACAACATAGTCTTCTCTGCTAGGAGTTTCACCTCCAAGGCATTTGGACCCAGAGGAGCTTCATCATCCTTCTTTACAAGAGCACCTTTGCTTGACTTTATAGAGATATTGTTACATTGAATAGGACATACATCCAGCTTGTATAGAGTGCCAGTACATACACCCTTAGCTAACACCATAGCGCCTCTAGCCATCTTACATCCTTTACTCGAGAAAGAAACTTCCACACCAGCATCATTCAGCTTATTGACAAAAAGTAAGTTACGAGCCAAACCTGGTATGTGTAGTACATCACCAATCCCTTTGATTCTTCTATCAGGGAATTGTATTTTGAATCTTCCATGGCCAACAATCTCTATTGTTGAATCACTTTCCAGGTACACCTTTCCACCATCATATTTCTCATACTTAGTGAACCACTCTCTATGAGACGTCATGTGGAAAGATGCACCTAAGTCAACCAGCCAGACATCATCTGATGCCTGAGTTTCCAAAGCTATAATGAAGGCATCTGCATCACTTTGAGAAGAGTCATTGTCCAAAGAATTATTCTTCTTCTTCTCCTCCTTACAATCCTTTCATATATGGCCAAGTTTCCCATAATTCCAACATTTCACCTTGGACTTTTTATCAAGAGACTTTGATCTCCCTCCAGATTTAGATTTAGATTTCTTGTCCTTCTTATTTCCTTTCTCCTTTGATCTACCTCGAATAGCAAGGGCCTCTTTGGCCATCTCTGAAGACTTCCCCTGCATATCTTCAGACAGTAGTGAGGCAACAACATCTTCCATCTTGAAAGTAGTGGTCACACTTCCAATAGCCATTACAAGATGATCCCAAGTGTCAGGTAATGAGCATAACAGGAGCATGCAATGATTCTCCTCCTCTATCTTCACACCCACAGACGCCAACTAAGCAACACTCATATTAAATGAGTTCAGATGGTCTGCAATAGATGCACCTTCTTCCATCTTCAAGGAGTATAACTTCTTCCTCAGGAATAACTTATTTACGAGAGACTTTCCCTGATAAATATCACCAAGCTTCTTCCATAATGAAGTTGCGGACTTCTCCTCATGGATGTTTAGGAGTATAGAATTGGCTAGACTAAGTCTTATCAATCCTCTTGCTTTTCTATCTACAAGATCCCAATATTCTTGTTTCATACCTTGTGGCATAGTTCCAGACACAGCAACTCAGAGGTCTCTATCCACAAGTAAGTCTTCCATTTTGAGTTTCCACAACTCAAAGTTGTTGCCATTGAATTTTTCAATCTCTACTCTACCTGATGTACTCGCCATCTCAAATAGAACTAGGTTCTAACTTTGCAAGACTCCCACTGGAAAAATATTAGCACAAAAAACCATCCTTTCTAACAAGGATAACACAACTGGCCAAGCTCTGATACCACTTGAAAGGAAAAAAAGATAGTGCAAAAACACTTTCCTAACGCTAAAACCACGGAGGAGAAGTGGAAAGACCAGTTTTAAAACTTTAAAACACTTAAGATAAACACATACAACAAAACAAGAGAAACAGAAATGAACAATCACAGAGATAACACCAGATTTACATGGGAAAACCCTTATAAGAAGAAACCCACCAGACCAAAAGCAATCACTTTGTATTACAGTAAAAGCTTACATACAAAGTTATCAAAACACTCTCTTTGATCATCAACTCATAGTAGCAGACTTCAATTTGTTCAACTACACTCACTATTACAATGCATTTTCTACATACAATGAATAATCATCTCACATTATGTCACCTTAGTGACTATTCCTATATATCCGACTGTTACAAGTATTACATTCATTATTCTGCCAACCAACCAATCGGGTGCCATTATTATGCACCTTCCTTCTGACAGATGAATTTGATCGCTTATGACTGAGTCGCCCTGCAATCATGCATTGGGCCGCCCAAGCATTAATTCTCTTTGCCATAATCGGATCTTGTCACCCACTAAATCAAGCCTTCTAGTTAATGCTTTCATCACTTCAAACTTTGGCCAATTAGTCGTTGATTACCTACCACATGTCGCCTCTCTATTCATTCACTACTTCTAGTCGAGTCAAGCCAGTTAAACTATGTCCACGAACTCTTTACTGTGCCACTCCCCCAAGCCAAAGAGACCACTGCAGTATGGCAGTGTCATCGCAGTATCGCCCATCTCCTTCTCATCCTTCATGGTATGGCGGTAGACATATCGCACGACCGTGACAAAGAAAAGGAGCCACCACAGTATGGCGGTGGGCACTTGACCACCCATCTACCACCTTCACCATGTCACTGCTGAGCTTGGATCAACCCTTCGTGGTATGGCAGTGTCACCACCCAACCGTGAGGCTAAAAAAAGCCTCCTGCGGTATGGAGGTAATAGCTAGAACCGGTGATCAAACACACCACACTACCACGACCCAACTACCATACCTCCACAATAAGGAGGTAAATGTCATCTCTGACCACCAAGGCTTATTGCACCACCACGACATGGCCAAATGGCCATCAGAGTGTGGCGACAAGTGATCTTCGCTGACTTTCATCGTTCACCATGACCACCGCGCCTCCTTTGAGAAACCTTCATGGTAGGGAGGTAAATGATCAAACCAATTGTGCAAACAACCAAGCTACCGCTAGCTAAGGACAGAGACCCCGCGGTATGGCAGTAACACTACCCAACTGCGAACAAAGCAACAGAGGCCCGTGGTAAGGCGGTAAACCGCTATACTGCGCCTCTAAGAAGAACTCCTAGCGGTAGAGAGGTAAATTCCAGAAAAGGCTACAAAACTCCAAGTCTTTTACAGAGGTTCAAGCCAGAAGTTGAGGCACCTATTCCCAGCAGGCTCTAGATTTGTGTTGTTTTTCTGGAGGAAGCTTTATTTTGTTTTCGAGCAGAAGCTTCGTTTTTCTAGAAGAAGCTTTGTTTTGTGGAAGAAGCTCTACATCAATTTTCATCTCCTCAAGTGTCTGGAATTTGGGTTCCTTTATTATTTTATTTAATTTCATTTTGGAAAGGCTACTAGATAAATTTGTTGTCTAGAAAAAAAAATTGTCTATACAAGATTAGAAGCTTTTTAGTTTTTTGTAAAATTGAAAAAATTGTTGTGTCAAGAACTTACCGTGAAAGCTTCTATAGAAATTATTGTAAGTTTTTATTTGTTTTGAAGTTATAAATTATTGGGGAAGCTTTGGAAATTCCTGTAGGGATTGTTTTAAACAATGGAAAACCCAAAATGTAAACAATAGGAAACTAGAAAACCTCTTGGGAATTTTCTTGTAAATGTTGTCTCTAGAAATTTATTGTGCTTCTTCCTGTAGATTTTTTTATCTGAAGAAAATTTGAAAACCTTTGTGTTGAAATTGAGAACTCTTCTGTAGAAAATCTTTGTAAATTGGCTTTTTTGGTGAATTCGTTAAAACTTCCTGTAGAAAACTTTTCGTGAAAATTATTTGTCCGACTAGAGCAATCGATCTGATAAAATTTATATATATATATATATATATATATATATATATATATATATATGTTTTGGTATATATATATTCTTATATTGTTATGGAGTCTTTGTAAGTTTATTTTTGGAAAACCATGTAGAAATTTTTATCTATCAAATAGCGTTTGTACGATGGACTGTGTTTAAATTCGCAAGGAGATATATTTAAAGCTTTAAGCTTAATTTTTTTATATGTTTGGGGAGGTTGGGGCTCTCCCCATAGCCACCCCCATGGAAGGCGTCATGGGGAGGCAGCGCCCAGCGTTGCCCCCTCCATGTTTGCCCCATATAATATGGGGATGTGGTTGTGTGGGGAGGCACAGCCTCCCCCTCCGCTCACCCACTCCCCCCTCCCCCCCCAAATACATGTGAACCTTTAAAATGTGATTCCATCTGCGCTTTGTAATATGTGGTTGAATTTTAATATTCATTTTTTTTAGATTTTTAAAAGTATAAAATATGTATATTATTTATATCTATGTGTATATGTATTTATATACATATATACGTATATATGTTTATTTTTTATTATATATTTTGTGATTTTGTATATATGTATATATATATATATTTAAATATATATATATATCTAAAAGGATATATTTTTTATAATAGGTACATGCAGGGTATGCACAGTTAGAAAATTTAAATGGAATAATCTATTAGGAAAATTTGATATTTTAATTAAAAATAATTGAGGAATTGAAATAACAGATAGATTAGATTTTTCTCTACTGTCTATGAAAGAGATTTTATTTAATTATTTTATTTGGGCAATATATTACTATGTTTCACTGAAGGGAAATTGGATTTAGGAAATCCGAAAGGTAGAATTATTTCATGTCTTTATTGCCCTTTTAAATGCGATTTCTTCTATTCGCATTTTGGAGGAAATTGGTTAGAAGTGTGAGTTGTTATTTTGTAAGTCTTCCAGATGTGGTGGTATTATTTGGGGTTGTTGTATTTTATGGTTTCAGCCTTTGATTTTCTTTGGGTAATGGTTAAGATCCATGTGTTGTCAGTAGGAGAGTGGCTCTCAATGGGGGTCGGGGTCTAGGAAGATCTTCCGAGGTAACCCATGCGGCTTTGTGATGATGCTTCTCCTATGACAACAGTTTGTTTAGTTCAGTGATGTGCTTGTCTATTTAACTCTGGAAGCATTGTTACCATTTAGGTTAAGTATTGTACTCGTGTGGTTTTAGTCTTGTGAATTGCCTATGCCTAGAGGTTGTAGGTTTTGTCTAGGAAGCCTTGTTACTATCTCCTAGCACGAGGGGTGGGCCTTCAGGTACCACTTGGTTGGGTGGAATGGGCACCTTACTCCGTTGGGTTCCCTTCTTATGTTCATGATGGTGGGATCTTTCAGACTCGAGAGCTCATGTGTACCAATTGTTATGTTTCATTCTTATGATGTATTGTATCAATTGGATACTTTGTTTATGTTTCACTCCTCAATTGTATTCGAGGAGGATTCTTGTAATTGTAACATTATCGTGTGATCTTCCTCATTTTGGGAATGAGTTTTGTAAACATTATTTGGAATGAATGTAATCTATGGATCTCTTATGTACTTTTATCAAATTATGTGATGTAATTTAATGCTTTGAATGTATGTTCTTTAATTCACGAGTAATAATTTATATGCTATGAATGACTTATTGTTTTATGATATGAGATTCAGTTGTAAGCTTAGTCGCATACCTTAGAGGAAGTATGTTTTAGTGTAGTACACTTTACATGTTATTAATTACACTTTTAAGAAGAAAAAAATGTTACGCTTTCATAGTAGTTGCATCTTCTTCTAGGGTTACGTGGCAGGGCATTACATTGCCTCTCTATCTCTATCTCTCCACATTTCTTCTTCCATCTCTCCTTCTATCTCTATCTCGTTATCTCTTCATCTCTTCCTACCCCTATATATCTCTCTCTACCTCTCTCTATATATCATTTCTTATCTCTCTTTTTATCTTTATATCTCTCCCTCTCTCCCCCTCTATATATTTATCTCTTCCATCTCTATCTATCCCTCTCTCCTCTCTCTTTATCTCTCCTCCTCTCCATATCCCTCTTCTTCTTCATCTCCATCTCCATTTCTATCTCTATCTCCTTACCCCTCTCTCTTTGTCTCTTTGTCTCCCTCTTCCCCCTCTATCTCTCTCTCTCTCTCTTTCTATCCCTATATCTCTCTCTCTCCCTATTGCAAACATAACATGAGCCTATTAATAATGGAGCTTGATTATCTTTCTAATTCAACGATTTTGTTAAGGTAATGTTTGGATCCTTATAAACGAATGCAATAATTGATTTGAAGCGACCACTTCTCCATTAAAACCTTTGTTGCACAAACATCATTTTCTAAATTTCTTACCAATTGACCTCCTGTAATGCACAAATGTACAAATAAAAATTAGACCCAATTTTTTTCCAATTTACCTTCCACAACTCTTCGGCGTACCCATTGCACACCAAGGTTCGACTGCTAGTTAAGAGAATTTTATTAAACGTTCAGCGGGAATTGTGAAGGTTTTCAGTTAGCCGGCAAAAAAGTCTTGCGTAACAAATGGGTTTACAATGTACGCGGAGAGGGAATATCTGGCCGGATCAAACAAGCCAATTCAGTAATTTGCTACGAAACTTTGGTTTCCAAAATCTTCTATGCATCGTTGATTTGGTGAAATGACTTTCCTTACAGCAACCTTCTCTGTCGGCCATTAACAATAGCTTTAGCTTTCGGAGTCAAGTCAGGATAAGATTTGACTTGACTTGCAAAGGCTAATTACAAATCGTTTCGAATACGCTCTTAACTTTGGTGGACTGACTTAACCTCACTTTCCAAGAAATTATTCACTACTGTGACCTGCAACTTTCTCTGTCGGCCATTATCAATAGCTTTGGCTTTCGGAGTCAAGTCAGGATAAGACTAGACTTGACTCAAAAAGGCTTATTACAAATCGTTCAGCTGGAAGTTATAAAGTAGTGGGTATCTATAAAAAAAAACATAAGTTTTGGTAGAGGTAGGCAGCTAAGGTGGTCTGGTCTGTGAGAAAGGGAGAAATGGGGCTGAGGATGAAGATGAGCAAGTCAGATAAGGTAGTCTGTTCAGTGGTGGGATTGTTGGGTTTGATAGCTGCTATTTTGGGCTTCGTTGCAGAGGCCAAGCATGTCAGGGTAAATGTCATTATCTCAAGTTTTTATTGTTTCAGTATATCATATCTTTTATCTTCTTTCTTTTCTTCTTGGACAACCACCTCAAGGGAGGTTAATAACCATTTTGTTTTACAGCTTGAGGAGGTTCGAGTGACATGGAATGGGAGTTGCATATATCCCAAAAGTTCTGCTTCAGTATTGGGCATAACTGCGGCTGTTGCCCTACTTGTCGCTCAAGTTATTGCAAATTCTGTAGCTGGTTGTGTTTGTTGTACATGTGGGGATCCAAATCCTCCAAGCTCCAACAGAACAATTGCCATCGTCTGCCTTGCTGTTTCATGGTGAGTTATTCCAGAAAGGACAATATTTTCTTTTGCAATGACAAGAGAGTGCCCTTGATTAGTAATAGATCTACGTAGCCTGATCTTGGTTTCCATTTTCATGGCTTTCATTTAATATTAGTATTGTATCTGGGTTTTCATAAATTAGAGATGTAAATGTTAATATTATTATCAAACAATAGTATTAAAGTTTTTGGATTCAATTGTATATGTTTTTTTAAGATCGACATTTCAAATCACATTTAGTGATTTATTATAAGGAAGAAGAGAATGATAAATTGGATTGCTGAATTAGCCTTAAGATTCATGATTAGTTGTTTTCTACAATCCAATTCATCACTCCTCTTTATAATGATGGATCACTGAATGTGATTAGAAACATCGATTTAAAAAAACATACACAGTTGAATCCGAAAACTTTCATACTATTATCTTCATAAATTGTAAAAAAATTATACCTACTAAAATATTAGATTATTTAAAAAGTAAAATCCTATCATTCATCTTCAAATAGTAAAATAAAACCTTAATATGGTAGGTCTTGCTATAATAAGAAAGGTATTAGTCATATGTCATACATTAACTAGATGAATCTAGAGTCTTAATTACCTAGAAATATCTTTATGTGATCTTTACACATATAGATCTTTGAACTTTTATGCTTTTGATTACCTATTATATTCAGGTGATTCATAAGTTATAGAGAACTGTTTTGATAGTTTTAGTTTTAGTGGTATATTATTGTTTTTTTAGTTCTAATCAATGGGAAAAGAGTGCCCCTGATTAATATTAGATCTTTGTATCTTGGTTTGTATATATATCTATCTATCAATCTTTATGTATGTATGTATGTAAAGCTATCTTATCAAATAGATCTAGGTTTCCATTTTAATTTATGCATATCTTTTACAAAAGGAAATTGTAAGTGAAATTTATAGTTTATCTTTAAATAGTGAAATAGGATTTTAATACAACCGATGTGATTATAGTAAAAAAGGTTTTGATCTTATATAGTAAGATAAATCTAGAGTTTTAATTGCACAAAAATATCTCTATGTGATATTTACACATATATTGTGATTAAGAGCATATGATTTCCTACACTTGCACTATACTTCACAAGTTTGACATAAACATAAGATTAATATTGTAAAGTAATAATTTATAATGAGAAGTTGAACTATCAAAAATATAATCTGTGTGCCTTGTGTATAGTCTAATTATATCTAGAATGTTCATATATTCATTATAATTTATTCAGGTGACTTTTAATTGATTTTATATGTCTTGCACGAATTAATATTGTTTAGTTGGATTTAATTGACTATGGATTTGTATGAGATGTATTGCACACTAATTTCTCATTTAATTTCAATATTATTTGTGATTTTTATACCACATATAATATTTATAAGATAGTAAAAATAAAGGACATATATCAATATGAGCTACAATTTTTCTCTTACTAATATTTATAATATTTTTTATAATTTTAGATGTTAAATTTTATTCTTTGTTTTGTCTCGTAAGAAAAACATTTTTATTGAGTTATAATAGCTCTAAGAAGGTTTTGATTCTACTTTTGTCTATTATTTTCCTTATGCAATTAAACATTATATTAACCTTCTATAGGTCATTCTAGCACTAGATGAAGGATTTTAAAGTAGTACATTTTTTCTATGGATAACTCTATTTATATATTTTTACTTGTCAATCATCAAACCATTGCAATAATACAATAACATTTCATGTAAAATGGGAAGATAACCCTTTTTTATTTCTATTTTTACAGGATTACTTTTACAATTGCATTTATCTTATTTATTGGTGGGACTATTGTTAGTAACAAACATAATGGAGATATGGCACCGAGTGAATATTGCAAAGTTGTAAAGTCGGGGGTGTTTGCAAGTGGGGCGGCTCTAGCCTTAGCTACTATGACTCTTACCATTGTGTATTATTTTAAAGCATCTATAGCAAGGAATTCTTCTCAATACAACCCTCATAATTATAATGTTTCTATGGCCCAACCACAATGTGGATACCCTAGTGTTGATGCAAGAGCATCTAAAGTGTAGGATCAATCTTGCATAACTAAAAAGGTTATGTTTGTTTTAATTTTATAGCTTTTCAAATAAAATTTGATTGCACCCACTATAAAAGCATCCTTCATCTTAATTTTAAGAGTATCTAAGCTAATATTAGATGTAGAAAGTTATCTTAAGAGAGATTTTGGTAGATATTTAAAGAGTGTCATATTCTATATTAGCTAAAACTATTGTAAGTTCACACACTAATCATGCTTGGGGGAATTGTATTCAAGGGCTATGGTTCATTCTATTGAAAGACCTTGTAGTAAGACTCTAAATATAACTATGGCTATTAATCAATACTATCAGTGTACCATATATTTTGTTGTGCCCACTTTATTTATTCTATGTAGTGTTTGTTATATTGGCTATATGGTTGGATAATACTTCATTGAATCCTCTATCCATGATTGCAACAAGTGATATCAAAGCATGATTTTGGATTCTAAGTAAGGGTGTTATGTGTTAAGGAGAAGAATGTTTAATATTGTACTAAAGAACTTTATATAATGATAATTAAAACTAAACGTGGAGAAGTTAATTGAGAAAAATTGACAGTATTCATAAAGGGATTGAAAGAATCTATCAAAGAGGAATTGAATATGGTAAGATATTAGATAGTTAAATAAGTATACTAGTTTTTATTGAAAGAAGAAGAAAAGCTAAACAAAATATTTGGCATAAGGTAAAGTAGTTAGAGAGTAAAATATGATAGATTTTAAAGACAAATACTTCAAGCAAATGGTAGAAGAAATTATAATGAATATATTGGTGTGATATATAGCACAATAATTCAGACGACAACAAATGAACTAATGGATATCAATGAAGTAGAAGAAGATGTTGTGGAATATCATTTATATGAACTTATTTTGAATGTCAAAATAGAAGAATATCAAGCATTTTAATATCTCCAATCTCAACTTGAAATAATAATATAATATTAGAAGGAAACAAAAGAGTTGCACATGCACATGAAGAATCAAATGGATCACGAAACTAAGTAGATGAAATAGAAAGAGGTACACTTGTCATTGATAATGAAGATATTTTTGTTGAAACTTGATGATGTGGATACGCATGAATTAGTCTAGAGAAGAAGTATATTCAAAATAATGTATATGAGACTACAAGTTGTTTTTGTAAAGTTACCATTGATAGTACTGGTATCAATAATATAGTGTCAAATGAAATGGTTGATAAGTTGAAGCCACAAAGGATAGATCGTATTCTACATAGAATTTTATGGTTATAGAAAGAAATAAGAAATTAGTGAATTAGTAATTCCTAATCAAGTTCAAGATGTGAGTATATTATGATAAGGAGTAAGTTCATGGAAATAAGAAACAAAAGGGAGGCTCAAAAATGACCACTTTTTTCTTTAAATTAGCTAAACTAGAACTTAGATGCATAAATCAAGATACATTTACTTCAAATTTCAAGTTATGATTAGGAAAAAAATTGTTATACTCTAAATCTAGTTTCTAAAATATTAATCTATCTAAAAAATGGTTAATATTAAGAGTCTCAAATATTAAATTTATGCAATTTAGTGCTCCTAGTGTTCCTATTTTATTACCAAGTGAAAACATAAATCCATGTCCCACTTGTGACAATTTAATTATTCATACAAAATAATGTGCCAAAATCTTGATACACAAGGAAAGATATATTAAGTTCATTCTAGAGAAAATTATTGGCATTTATGTGTGTTTCCCTTAAACACGTAATGTAGTATCATTTTCCCTATATGCCACATGGAAGGATTTCATAAACACAATTAAACAAATTTATATCATTTTTTCTATGTTTAGAAAAAGTTATCATGACATAAAAATTTGCAAGAATGTATCTCTCAAAATATAGGCTTTACAAAAATATTGATTTTCATATATATTTTTCTATTTTCTAATCAAAATAGATTTTTATATAAAAAGTCAAATACCTAGATATTTGATATATGTTAAAAAATTAAAAAGTATAGACACAATGCATTCCCACAATTTTAACATCATTACACCAATTCTATCCCATAAATCCATTTTCAAGAATAATTAAATCAACATTTATTTAATTCATTCATTCGAGATCATTCTTCTAATATTAATTAAATAAATTCTAATATTTAAATAACCAATCAAATATTTCCTCTAATATTAATTGGATAAATTACCTTATTTATTCAATTAATGTAAACCATTTAACCTTTTATTCTAATGTTCCCATATTAATTGAATATATCACATTTATTTAATTGGTTCAATGATTCTTCCAACATCCTCCCATAAATTTATTTTTTTTAGACTGCAGGAATCGGTCGGGTATCCGTCCCCCTAAAAATTGTAGTGCGCCTGGTAAACTTTTTTCACGTGACCAGTGGCGCTGGCACGACATGCCCTCCAGTACCACGGGTTTGGGGGAAGACTAGACCTCGTGACCTCTTGCCTGCAACAGGATGCTTTAGCCAATCGAGCTAGGACCCCCGCCCCATCCTCCCATAAATTTAATAAATAGACCAATATTTATTTAATTCCTATATGTTAGAATTGGCTATGGATGCCAAGATCTATGGACCAAATAGAAAGCACAAAGAAGAGAGAAAATAATTTGACAAGAATAAACTGTATTCAATGTCAATGATAATGTTTGATTTTACAATGAAAGACCCCTTGGTTATATAGCCAAGGTGAGAACATAGGAGTGCATAAGATTATGACAAGTGTTGTAATCTTATGACATGAGACAACAATGAAAAGCTATCACTCCACCTAAAGTGAAAAGGTGATAATGTGATAACCACCACAAATAGTGGATCTACCACAAAAGGTGGAACCCTAATCACATGATATGTCCATGAAAGGTGGAGGTGATAAAGTAATAAGAAGATAAGTCCACCAAAGGTGGAAATTCTCCAACAACTCCTATGTGGTCCCTAAGTAAACTTAACTAAGGTGTAATTATGACCTAAGACAAAGTACAAAACATTTAATTACACCAACACCCCCCCTTAAGTGCAACTTAGGGAGAATGTACACAAATGCAAACAATGCAAGATGGGTCCCGGCAACTAGGCCATGTTAGGTACCCATGTACAAATACAATGCAATCTCTTACAAACTGAGAAAAGGAGAAAACCCAGTGGGATAAAACTCCTCCCCAAAAGAGAAATGAAATACAAGATAGAAATGCTCTCAATGATGCATGAGAAGGTAAAAACCCCATATGAGGAAAAAGACCCCCCCCATAAGAGAGAAGTAGAAGAGAGACAAGGTAGCCCCCCTCAATGAGATGACCTATTGCAAGAGAAACACTGGAAGTACACTGTGGAGTAACATTGGAATCCTCAATCTAACAAGCAAGGAAAGATACTTTTGTTTGCTACTAAAACCATATGCAATTCACTGATTGACTCAAGGTGGAATCATGATAAAGCAACAACAAACCTAATGCCAAGGAACACTGGAAAACTCACAAATTGGAACAACTCTGGAATCCATGAAGCAACAGTAGATGCATAAATGATGTCCCCCGTAAGAGGGAATGATATGATGAAAGAATTTGGAAGCTATGTGTATCTCGATGCCGATGCCAAACTATGACTAAAACTGATCCATAGGAGCAAGTACCATGAAGATTCTGGAACATTAACCATAAAATGAATGGCTCTCAAACTAAGATGTGACCCAATATGAATCTGATGTGATTCAGGATCATTAACCATAGGCTCTCAATTTGAGATGTGAACCGATGCGAACCAAAATGTGTCAAGCTATGAGCAAGATGTGGCCAAAAGAAACAACATAATCCAGATACAACTCATGCGAGTTGTCATCAATATGAAGATGAGATCAAAGTGCAACTACACTCTAATCAGATTATTATGCAAGAAGCCCCCCCAATGGAACTTTATGTAAGTTCATTTATTACAATACCCCATGATTGTAAAAGGAGAACATGCAAAACATGCATAAAACAAAGAGAAAATGCAAACCTAATGCATACAAAAAAGGAAATAGTGCATGCACTAATGAATGTTCACATCTACCTCCATGATGAAAAATAACCTCAAATTTGTGTAGATGACTAAATCTAAAAAGATGGCCTAAACCATTGTGAAGTGCTTGAAACTAGCTTTCCGTTGATATCTCGTTTGCCAAAAACGAACACCGTAGCCAAAAGTTATGAATTTTCAAAAAACTGAATTTAGCTTGTAGAAAACGAGTTTTCTAGCAAAAACGTTTTTTTCTAATTTGATTTTTGGAAAATCTACTCACTATTTGTAGACAAAAATAAAAACCCAAAAATATTTTGATGTTAGAAACAAAACCTAGAAATAGTTTTTTGATCCAACAAACAAAAGATGAAAATTTGATTTTTTTAAACCTTCAGCCAGGAGAAAAATGATGTCTGACACTTTTTCGACTGCAATTTTCTCCAGATCTGTGCAAGATATGCAAAATCTAAAAGATAACTAGTTCAGATTTTGACGCTGGCTACACAACCCACAAATCATTTTTCCTGCAAATGAGCAAAAATTGGATTTTTGAAGCAAAAATGATGACGACTCCAATAAAAAATGATTTTCAACAAACCCTTGTTTGTCAAAAATGCAAATGGTGATCAAATTGAGTAAACCAAAAACCAAATCTGACTTTCTCAAGCCTTCTGGATGCAATGGTGAGCTCAAATTTGCACCAGCAAGTTCTGATATAAACCTGCAATAAAAATAAAAAGTGGAATCTCCCCAAATTTGGTACTTCTTTTCAAAAAAAGACTCTCCAATGACACCCAACCTGCTCTAATACCATGTTAATGGATGCCAAGATCTATGGACCAAATAGAAAGCACAAAGAAGAGAGAAAATAATTTGACAAGAATAAATTGTATTCAATGTCAATGATAATGCTTGATTTTACTATGAGAGACCTCTTGGTTATATAGCCAAGGTGAGAACATAGGAGTGCATAAGATTATGACAAGTGTCGTAATCTTATAACATGAGACAACAATGAAAAACTATCACTCCACCTAAAGTGGAAAGGTGATAATGTGATAACCACCACAAATAGTGGATCTACCACAAAAGGTGGAACCCTAATCACATGATATGTCCATGAAAGGTGGAGGTGATAAATTAATAAGAAGATAAGTCCACCAAAGGTGGAAATTCTCCAACAACTCCTATGTGGTCCCTAAGTAAACTTAACTAAGGTATAATTATGACCTAGGACAAGGTACAAAAAATTTAATTACACCAACACTATAAAATTCACCTCATCATTAGTTGAATAAATGAATCAAGTTTAGTCAACTAATTAATCATTTGCACATTCCTTCACCAAATTTTGATTAAAATGATCAAAGGTCAACCTTGCACAAAGCTCCAAAATCTTGCACATGGATCTAAGTGCAAAAAGAATATTTTCAATCTCCACCATTCATCAAGATTTTCAATCAAATATTGATCCTTCATTTCTCCTCCATCCTTCCACTAATCATATGCATCAATCACATGATGTCATTCATCATCTTCTCATTTCATCCTACATGATAAATAATCCTATCCCTCCATCTCATGAGTTCTCATCTCAACTATCCATTCAATTAATGCAAAATATATAAATTGAACCATTCACAAGCCATTTTTAAGGAGGAAATGTGGATGAAACAAAGTTATGTTATAGGATTGGGAAGCCACACTCTACTTCAAGCATCAATTACCAGTTGGAGCACTCGCCTATGGTCATCAAAGGTTTTGGATGGTGAGATATTTCATATTCTTTGTCACTTTTGGATTCATTTTTCTCTAATTCAAAGTGAATGCTTAAATAGTAGGATAGGATTCGTATTTTGTCATTTCCTATTAATTAATCCTATATTTTTTACTTTCACATTAGATTGTACACCTAGTGGGACCACATCCCAAACTACTATCAATTTTAATGTTCTGTGGAGGATTTTTTATAAAGAAATTCATGGAATTCCCATAATTTTGAGTTTGGTGTATCCACACTATTCAACAAAATATCTAGATATTCAATTGGTGCAACCATAGTAACCCATGGTATATTTTTAAGCTAGAAATTTAAAGCCTTAAACCCTAATATTTTAGTGTAGGTAGTCTATATAATAGAGCACCTATAGCCCCTATAGATTATGTGCTCCCTAATGTAGCAAATGTGTAATCATGAAGTTCAAAAATATATTTTGGTGCAAGCATCTCACCTTGTAGGGCATATATGTTAGGAAAATGAAGGTGTCTCAACCTTTGTTTTTTCATAGCATTGATTATTTAAATAAATTTAATGATGATAAACTTCCCTTATTGTCTTGTGAGTTACAACTTGTATTTTCTATTTTTGAGGAGGATTCAAGTTGGAAAGTTGTGTTTATAAGTGGAGTTGTGCATGAAGATATTTTCTATTTCTATGTTGAGTTTGCATGGAATGTGAGTTTTTGAGGTGCGATTATTATTTGGTAGGTGCAAATTTTGCATGTGTAGGTTTAGTGGCAACTAGAAATTATAGTGTTACATGTGATGACAATTGGAAACTTATCATTATCTGTTTTCAATGGTTTTGGACCTTTCCATGTTGCATCTTCAACCTTCGGCGATCGATTTAGAAATATCTAATTTACGCATTGTAAGTTCCTATATATTGAGCACTTGTATTTTGGAGATAGTGATGAATGTTGCAAGTGTTCTACATGTATTAGATGTGAATATTATCAAAGTAGTGCAAATTTAAATTGTGAATGTTAAGTACATGATTAAATTGATGTGAATACAGAGGAAATCGGAGTATTAAATCTGAATCAAATTAAGTGTGTAAAATCAATTTATTGGGCTTCATTGGAACTATAATTCATGCATATGATAGATGCAATTTTAATAGTTCAAACTAGGTTGTGAGCCACATTTTTTCTTCTTTCTTTGTATTTGTGGGTATTGAGTCCACCTAGTTAGTGATCACTTTTGTAAATATACTATAACTAGTTATAATATATTGTGAGCTAATCCTCATCGTGGTTTTTTTTCATTTTGGTTTTTCCACATAAAAATCTTGGTGTTCATGTGTTATGTGATGTTGTTGATGTTTCATGATTTATTTCTTTACTACAATTGAATGTCCTAAGTGGATTGGATTTTTAAATGTTTGAATAGTTTAAGAGAATATTGATTCACCCCCCTCCCAGTATTTCGAGTGTTCAACAGACCCAATAATTCCATGTGTCATCTCCACAATCTCTACATGCATACAAATTGAAACGAAGAACATGCACACTTGTATTAACTGGCCAAAAAAGAAACTTGGCAATCATGCAACAACATGCACCTACATGTAACATGCAACGACATACAACAACATGCAAGGTGTCCAACTCCAATAATTTATGTAATAATTGTTAGAAAACTGAAATAGATTGAATAACCCAAGGAACTTTTAAAGCGAAAATCAAAGCTGCATAAATTGGAAAAGCATAAAGAATGCACACCAGAACTTCAAGAGATTATGCAATGTCAATATGATAGAATGCATTAAGAGCTTCCAATATTTATTGATACAATGCAAAGATGCATGAATGGATGCAAGAGTATGCAAATAAAAGCTAGGTAGTGAGTTTATATAGAACTTAGGAGAGGAGGTAGGTGGAAAATCTAACCAATAGGAATCAACCACAAAACACTTGGAGATGGACCACCAAAAGTGGAGGATGCCACCAAAAGTGGAAAATGGTTCCACCCTTTAAGGAAGGGGACTTCACATCACTTATCTCCTAGTTATTAATTAATAAACTCACTTTATTATCCTAAGAAAGCTTAATAAAAGTGTAGGAAAAACCTAGGACTAAGGGAAAATAAAAACCTACACAAACAACCCCCCTTAAGCACAGCTTAGGAGGATGCAAAAGATGATGGGTCTCAAGAAATGAAGCCATGTTAGGTACCCGTGTACATATAAAATTCCCCCCTAAAGAAGAAGAATCCCCATCCCACAAAAAGGAAGTGTGTCCCCCATAATAGAGAGATAAATGAAGTGGAAGGACAAAGAAGCCCCCCCAAAGAGATCCAATGATAGATGCTTGAAGCTAGATGTAGAAGATGGTCCATGACCGTTGAACAACATTCCTCCCCTTATGAATTAACAAACCCAAAGGTTTATGTGAGCTATCTCCCCACTCCTTAAAGGAATATGTAGGAAGAAAACTCAAGATGTATGGCTCGTCTCTAAACTCAACTCAAGTGTCCACATGTTGATGTTGAAGGCTCCCATAATGAAATCAGGTGTTCTAGGCCACACTACTAAAAATGAAAACTTAGAATATCCTAGAGACTGATGTAGAACACCATCCAAAGACTCAAGTATCTCCTCTGAAGATGTATCCTCCAAATGTTGATCCAAAGTATCCGCACTCATGTCAAACTATGATGAATGATCATGTAGATATTAAACAAGAGGATCGAATTGTTCCCTCACAACAATTGAAGAAGAATCAACTTCATCAAAGAGAAGATTAATATCATCAATAGTGTCTCCTAAATCTGTAATATGTGTCTCCATAAACAATCCTAAAATACCTGTTAGGAGATCATCCCAAGTTGAATTTGAAAGATAATGTATGTCTTGCTGCAAAGAATCACTAGAAACTTTTAAAAAAGCAACACTAGAATATGAAGTAGCAATAGTAGATGGTGGTTGGGTATCAATGAATTGATCATCCACACAATATGGGGAAAAATAAGTCTCAATATCATCCACAATACACTAGTTCTCCAAGGAAACATCACTTTTAGATGAAGATCCAATGTCTCCATACAACTACTGAATGATGGTCCAATCAATGAAAGGGAACTTAGTGTGATCTGCATGATGTAGAATATCCTCATAAATAGTAAGACATTAGTTCATAGACCGTGTCATTGTTGTTAAAGCATGCATTCTTCTAATTATAGTCACTTGGCTCAGGAATGAGTCCGAGGAGATAGGGTAGTAGATAGATTTCTCAAGGCAATGATTCTTTATCCCTTGTTTCCAAGACAAAAATTTCTCTAAAGTTAACTTGACAACAGAAGGATAGAAATATTTTTTAAGAGACATGCTTAACACCCCTATAAATGGAACTTTATCTTAGTTCATGATTACAAATTGTTTGTATAATCCTCCAAGATTGATACCAAAGAACAACTTTAAGTGAATGCAAAAAGAGACATCAAGAGACACTCCCCTTTCCACTAGTCTCAAAAATCAACCCCCCCCCCCAAGATATTACAATGTTGGCACTATGATTAGTACATTTACAAAGCTTTTTCCAAGATACAATGCTCAATAGGCCCACAATGAGAAAATTATAAATTCTAATACAAAATGAATCTGAGATAAAATTTAGCTTAGTAGCTATGTAGTTCTCTTCAATGCCTTTCCAACACCTATTCGTTTCCAAAAAATGGAGCTCTGAGGAAAAAGTTATGGCCTCTTGAAGAACAAATTCAACCTGCAATATCTGGTAAAAAATTGAAATGTTTCTTTTCAAAACCTATATATATAGAAAGTGCTTGCCTCCAGCTTTCCAATGATATCTTATTTGTTGAAACCAACACCCAAAGCAAAATATATGAATTTTTTAAAATTTGGCTAAATGAAATGATTTTTTTCTAGAAAAAAAAACTACTTTTGATTTTATTTTTAAAAAATCTACGCACTATTTGTAGACAATAGAAAATCCCATAAATATTTTGATGCTAAGAACAAACCTAGAAATCAATTTTTGATCTAGCAAGCAAAAGATGAAAAAATGATATATTTTTTAACCTTCAACCAGTAGAAAAATGACATGCAACACTTTTTGTACAATAATTTTCTTTAGATCTACACAATATATGCAAAATCTAAAAGATATCCAAATGAGATTTAGACCTTGGCTACAAAACCCAGAAATCATTTTTCCTACAAATGAGTGGAAGCTGGATATCTGAAGCAAAAATGAAAATGGCTCCAATAAAAAACAATTTGCATCAAACCCCCATTTGCAACTATGTCAAATGATCTCCAATTTGGATGAAACAAAAGCCAAATCTAACTTTCTCGAACCTTGTGGATGCATTGAAACAGTAAAAAATGTTGTCAGTTTAACAAGAATTTGTTGCAATAACCCGGATCTCACAAAACACATATACAAAATAAAGAGGTATTTAAATCTTTGCAAATCCTTTATAATTACCTAGATCATTCAAGAATGCAAGTAAAGAGCATTCGGGAATTTACAATATTTTTATGTGAAAACTCAATCTCTTAATCAAAAATCTATGAACTTAGATTTCTCAAAACAAAAGCTTTGATACCATGTTAGAAATATAAAATAGATTGAATAACCCAAGAAACTTTTAAAGAAAAAATTAAAGCTACATAAACTGGAAAAGCATAAAGAATGCACACCAGAACTCTGAGACATTATGCAATTTCAATATGATAGAATGCATTAAGAGCTTCTAAGATTTCTTGAAACAATGCAAAAATGCAAGAGTGTGCAAATACAAGCTAGGAAGTGAGTTTATATAGAACTTAGGAGAAGAGGTAGGTGGCAAATCCAACCAATAGGAATCAACCACAAAAAGTGGAGATGGACCACCAAAAGTGGAAAGTGATTTCACCCTTTAAGGAAGGGGACTCCACATCACTTATCTCCTAGTTGTTAAATAATAAACTCACTTTATTATACTAATCAAGCTTAATAAAAGTGTAGGAAAACCTAGGACTAAGAAAAAATAAATTTACCCACTAAAAAAATAAAAACCTACACCAACAATTATTAAGTAGCCTTAAATTACATGGCATCCCACTAGAGAAAATCTAGCCAACTGCCAATTTAGAACTCTCATTTGACTTCTATTCAACCTTACTAGTTGTCATAGTTTTGTTTAATAGCAACTTTCCAAAATCCTGCCAAGTGATAACTTCAAAAGAAAGGACACATGTCACTATGGCACACCTTTGAGAGATTTTCACAAACAAGTCTTCCCAATTGAGTGTCCAAGTGACAAGTGGTGTAATTTCATGCTCTCTACCAAACATGTAGGAAGCCAACTTGCAAATAGGTCCCACAAATTATTTTATCAACTCAGAGACATATCACAAGTAGGATTTACTTAATAAAATATGTAGTAAAGGGACCAATTTAATTAATTAAATAATCTTGGGACTCTCAAAGGTTGAGACACCTTAATCCCAATACTTCATGATAAGGATGAAAGTAATACATCATATGGCATAGCTAGACTTCCTAATATGAATACTTTTTTTATCAACTTGAGTCTATACATTATCATAAATGTGTTATTTCATGCATGGCCCATGGAGAAGGAGATAATGGAAAATAATGGTTAGATTGAAATGGATGAAGAAGATATAGTCGATGTTGGTCTCATGAGATTTCAAAATCAAACTCCCTTGACTAAATTTATACATGAAGTAGTTTTAGGATGTCAAGATGATGTTCATGATTTGATTAACAAGAATATGACTATTGATCCAAGTGATGAGATGACAATTCAAGGCAACTTGCCTCTTGTATGTGGATGTAATTTCTTATACTTATTTAGCCAATCATCATATATAATTAAAAATCTAAACAACAATCCTATAGTCTATAATTATTATTTTTTATTAAATAATTTTGAAAATTATATAATTTATCTATTTTCCTATTGGTTAATGTTGGTAATAATCAGTGCATAAATGAAATTAATATTTAAATTTGACAATACATTAAATACTTGTGATGAAATTTCAATTATATCAATAATGTAAGTCTTATTCAAGCATTAATTTGAGGCTCAAATTTCAAGTCTATTAATGAACACTATTAAAGTCATCATAATATTCCCTTTTAATTATGAGGTGATAGAGTAAATTAATTATGCTTTTAATAAAATCCTCTTCTATAAAATTGTATTGTTGACTTTTAAAATATAGATATTTTTAAAAGAAGACTTGCATAAAATATAATTATACCTTAAATATAGTTAATTATATGTGTACAAATTTTATTCACGCTGATTGAAATAGTGCATTATTATCTAATATTGCATTATTGTTCGGTGCAAAAAATGACTAACAAGAATTTAAGTCATCTACAATTCACAATTACTACAATAGTGCACTATATATGCAATCTAACAGTCATGAACCTTCACTCTAACTACAATTTCAACAATAATTTAACCTAAACACTCTAACTACAATTTCAACTATCAAATCATGGATATGAGTCAAATGCAATGTGATCATGCATATTATTGATCCAAAAATCATGTTATCGTGACTTTAATTTAGAACTATTTAAATTCACAACTAAATATATTTTAACAATTCTATTATCCTTGACAAAAACTATTACTATTTCACAATCTTTATCTCCACTAAATACACAAACTAGTCAACAATGAGAACCAAACACAATACATCCCTTATTTATATTAAAAAATACCTAAGATAAAATATAAAAGCTGAAATTAGGGAAGAGATGCTAATAGAAATATTGGAACGGAGCACTTTATTCATTTTCATCTTTTCTATATTTAAGAGAATTGTATTGAACGTTGGGTGCGTATTGGGTACGTTTTCTAATTAGCCGGGCAAAACAGTCTTGCGTAACAAATGGGTTTACAATGTACGGGGAGAGGCAAAATATCTGGCCGTGTCAAGCAAGCCAATTCAGTAAAATTTGCTACGGAACTTTGGTGGACTGACTTAACCTCACTTTCCAAGAAATTGTTCACTACTGTGACCTGCAACTTTTTCTGTCGGCCATTATCAATAGCTTTAGCTTTCGGGGTCAAGTCAGGATAAGACTAGACTTGACTCAAAAAGGCTTATTACAAATCGTTCAGCTGGAAGTTATAAAGTAGTGGGTATCTATAAAAAAAAAACATAAGTTTTGGTAGAGGTGGGCAGCTAAGGTGGTCTGGTCTGTGAGAAAGGGAGAAATGGGGCTGAGGATGAAGATGAGCAAGTCAGATAAGGTAGTCTGTTCTGTGGTGGGGTTGTTGGGTTTGATAGCTGCTATTTTGGGCTTCGTTGCAGAGGCCAAGCATGTCAGGGTAAATGTCATTATCTCAAGATTTTATTGTTTCAGTATATCATATCTTTTATCTTCTTTCTTTTCTCCTTGAACAACCACCTCAAGGGAGGTTAATAACCATTTTGTTATACAGCTTGAGCAGGTACAATGGACATTGGATGGGAGTTGCTTGTATCCCAAAAGTTCTGCTTCAGTATTGGGCATAACTGCGGCTGTTGCCCTACTTGTGGCTCAAGTTATTGCAAATTCTGTAGCTGGTTGTGTTTGTTGTACATGTGGGGATCGAAATCCTCCAAGCTCCAACAGAACAATTGCCATCGTCTGCCTTGCTGTTTCATGGTGAGTTATTCTAGAAAGGACAATATTTTCTTTTGCAGTGACAAGACAGTGCCCTTGATTAGTAATAGATCTATGTAGCCTGCCCTTGGTTTGCATTTTCATTTATTTATATGTTCATATTATTTGATATATATGTTAATATTATTATCAAATAAAGTATTAGATAGTATGAAAGTTCTTGGATTCAAATCATATTTATTGATTCATTATAAGGAAGAGGAGAGTGATAAATTGGATTGCTGAATTAGCTTTAAGATTTATGATTAGCTATTTTTTACAATCCAATTCAGCACTCTCCTCTTTATAATGATGGATCATTGAGTGTGACTAGAAACATCGATTTAACAAACATACACAATTGAATTCAAAAACTTTCATACTATTACCTTCATGAACTCTGAACAATTATACCTACTAAAATATTAAATTATTTAATAAATAAAATCTTGTCATTCATCTTCAAATAATAAAATAAAACCTTAATATAGTAGGTCTTGCTATAGTAAGAAATGTATTGATCATATGTCTTGCATTAACTAGATGAAACTAGAGTCTTAATTGCCTAGAAATATCTTTATGTGATATTTACGTATATAGATCTTTAAACTTTTTATGCTTTTGATTACCTACTATATTTAGGTGATTCATAAGTTATAGAGAACCGTTTTGATAGTTTTAGTTTTAGTGGTATATTATTATTATTTTGTTCTAATCAATGGGAAAAGAGTGCCTTTATTAGATCTTTGTGTCTTATCTTGGTTTGTATTTTCTCATATATATGTGTATAATTTTATTGAATAGATCTAGGTTTCTATTTCAATTTATATATATCTTTTAAAAAAGGAAACTGCATATTAATCTACTATCTAAAAAGTGAAATTTATGGTTCATCTTTAAATAGTGAAATAGGATTTTAATACAACAGATGTGATTATAGTAAGAAAGATTTTGATCTTATATAGTAAGATAAATCTAGAGTTTTGATTGCATATATATTTATGTAATCTTTAGACATATATTGTGTTTAAGAGCATATGATTTCTTACACTTGTACTATTTTTCACAAGTTTGACATTAACATAAGGTTAATATTATAAAATAATAATTTATAATGATAAGTTGAATTATCAAAAATATAATTTATGTGCCTTGTGTATAGTCTAATTATATTTAGAGTGTTGATATATCCATTATGATTTATTTAGTGAATTTTAATGGTTATTTCTTCTCAATGTCATATCAAAACCTATATACAATCTAATAATTTAATTTTGATATTTGTGATTTTCACTCTATATACAATCTTTATAATTTAATTTTGTTACTTTTGATTTTTGCAGCACATATAATATTTATAAGATAGTAAAAATAAAGGACATATATCAATATGAGCTACAATTTTTCTCTTATCAATATTTATAATATTTTTTAATTTTAGATGTTAAATTTGGTTCTTTGTTTTGTCTCATAAGAAAAATATTTTTATAAGAATTATAATAGCTCAAAGATAGTTTTGATTCTACTTTTGTCTATTATTTTTCTTATGCAAATAAATATTATATTAACCTTCTATAGATCCTTCTAGCACTAGATGAAGTTTTTTAAAGTAAATTACAATTTTTCTATGGACAACAACTCTATTTATAGATTTTTACTTGTCAATCATTAAGCCATTGCAATAATAAAATAACATTGCATGTAAAATAGGAAGATAACCCTTTTTTATTTGTATTTTTACAGGATTACTTTTACAATTGCATTTATCTTATTTATTGGTGGGGCTATTATTAGTAGCAAACAGAACGGAGATATGACACCGGGTGAATATAATTGTAAAGTTGTAAATTCAGGGGTGTTTGCAAGTGGGGCAGCTCTAGCCTTAGCTACTATGACTCTTACCATTGTGTACTATTTTAAAGCATCTATTGCGAGGAATTTTTCTCAATGCAACCCTCATAATATTTCTATGTCCCAACCACAATATGGATACCCTGCGTGTTGATGCAAGAGCATCTAAAGTGTAAGATCAACCTTGCATCACTAAAAAAGGTCATGTTTGTTTTATTTTATAGGTTTTTAAATTAAGTTTGATTGCACCCAGCTTAAATTTAAGAGTATCCAGGACAATATTAGATATAGGAATTTATCTTAAGAGAGAGTTTGGTAGATGTTTAAAGAGCACCATATTCTATATTACCTCAAATTTTTGTAATCAAGTTCACACACTAATCATGCTTGGGTACATTATATTCAAGGACTATGGTTCATTCTATTGAAAGACCTTGTAGTAAGACTCTAAATATAATTATGGCAATGAATCAATACTATCATCATTCCATCTATTTGTTGTGCCACTTTATTTCTATTATGTAGTATTTGTTATATTGGCTACATGGTTGAATAATACTTCATTGGATCCTTCATCCATGATTGCAACAAGTGATATCAAAGCATGATTTTGGATTCTAAATAAGGGTGTTAAGTGTTAAGGAGAAGAATGTTTAATATTATAGTAAAGAACTTTCTAGAATGATAACTAAAACTAAAAATAGAGAATTTGAATGAGAAAAAGTGATAATATTCATAAAGGGATTGAGAGAATCTATTAAAGAGGAATTGAATATGGTAAGATAGTAGATAGAACCAAATAAGTATACTAGTTTGTATTGAAAGTAGAAAAAAATATAAACAAAATATTTGAGATAAGATAAAGTAATTAGAGAGTAAAATGTGGTAGATTTCAAATACAAACACTTAAAACAAATGGTAGAATAAATTATAATGAATATATTGATGTGATATATAGTGACAATTCATACCACAACAAATGAACTAATGGTTATCAATGAAGTAGAAGAAGATGTGGTAGAGGTGGTGAAAGATCATTTATATGAACTTATTTTGAATGTCAAATAGAAGAATATCAGGCATTTTAATATCTCCAATCTCAAGGAAATAATAGTATAATATTAGAAGGAAACAAAAGAGTTGCACATGCACATGAAGAATCAAGTGGATCACAAAACTAAGTATGAAGTAGAAAGAAGTAAGTCATTGATAATGAAGATATTTTTGTTGAAACTTGATGATGTGGATAGGCATGAATTAGTCTAGAGAAGAAGTATATTCAAAATAATGTATATGAGACTACAAGTTATTTTTGTAAAGTTGTCATTGACAGTACTAGTATCAATAATATAGTGTCAAATGAAATGGTTGATAAGTTCAAGCCAAAAAGGATAGAACATCGTATTCTACATAGAATTTTATGGTTATAGAAAGAACATAAGAAATTGGGGAATTATTAATTGCTAATCAAGTTCAAGATGTGATTATATTATGATAAGGAGTAAGTTCATGGAAAGAAGAAACAAAATAGAGGCTCAAAAATGACCACTTTTTTTCTTGAAATTAGCTAAACTAGAACTTGGATGCATAAATCAAGATACATTCACTTCAAATTTCAAGTTATGATTAGGACAAAAAAAATTATACTCTAAATCTAGTTTCTAAAATATTAGTCTATCTAAAAAATGGTTAATATTAAGAATCTCAAATATAAATTTATGCAAAAGTGTTCCCAGTGTTCCTACTTTATTACCAGGTGAAAGCATAAATCCATGTCCCACTTGTGACATACATGCCAATTTAACAATTCATACAAAATAGTGTGCCAAAATCTTGAGACACAAGGAAATATATATTAAGTTCATTCTAGATAGCATTCTTGACATTTATATGTGTTTCCCTTAAACACTTAATGTAGTATATGTCACATCCCAGAATATGACCATAAGATAACATCAAGCGTATTTAAAAATATTAACCATTTCTTACCATTATAATTATATTTGTCAAAAGACAATATTAGAATTATAAATATTGATATAAATAAATATTATAGTCATCGCGATATAATAAATACTAAAAATATATATAAGATTAATATAAAAACACAAACATAAAAATAATACTATAATTATCAAATATAAGATTATAAATATTGACAATTACAATTATGATCTTTATAATCTAAAATTATAAGAAACATTACACATTCATATTCATTTTCTAGTGCAATCATATCCAATGGTCCATAATGTAGGTCACAAATTGATGACCAATATTAAAGTGAAGAAATGCAATTTAAATACCATTACAATTATAATTATAATTTGATTATTATACTAGTCAAATATGAAGTATAGACATTAACAATATAATACCATTTCAATTGTAACAAAATAAATATTAATACAAGAAATAAATATAAGAAAATATTAGTATAAAAACATTAGCGAATCCTAAATAATGAGAGGCTACGCAAAATTGAACCAGAACTCCTGCAACGTTCATGGCATGGATGAATTGGAGGACTATCGAATGGCGGGTTAATTAGCGATTCTACACCTGAAATGCATACTTCATATTATGGGCTTCTGCGCAGGATAAAAGATCTGACGTGGGAAGCTGAAAAACACAAACGTCTTAGCAATCAATGTGATCTAAAATCATCACTGCTCAAAGGGTATCTATGATCATAACTAAATTTATTTAAGGCAACAAATGCAGCGGCACTGAGGAGGTTAAGCTTAAGAGATGGAGAATAGAGCAAGCACAATGATTAAAAACAATAGTTAATATTAGAGCATCTATTATGTTAGTTAAAGGATCCTTTAGTTTGAAAGGCCAAGCAACTAATATGAAATTGTGTCTATTGAGAAGTGTTATCACCTTTTAGAATAGGCACCTCTATTCAGTAATCATAGGGATTTAAAAGAACGAAGGCAGAATGGAATAGTTTGGAAACAAGAAGGGAACGAATAGGAGGGAGACAAAGGAGGAGGTAACTCAGGAAGAACAGCCTTAGGTGAGATTACTCACGTTGCTTTAATATGTAGTTTCCCATTGACATAATGATGTCGCATGAACCTATGATCCTAGCTTCAGTTAATCTGTGTATTATTGAATATAATCTTTAGTCTTTGTTCACTAAGATGTACAAGTTGCTTCTAAACGCATATGGAACTATTCCTCCTGGATAGATCAAAATTGGGAAAATGGATTCATGGAAATTGGTATTGGATATTCAATCTGGGTGGATTATATAGTCCTGGAAAGATTATAGGCCATAATTATTTCCTCTACAGAACTGGTTCTAATAATTTTTTTGATGAATAGGCAACTATCTATATTAATTAAAGATAAATATACATATTCACAAAAAAAGATGGGTGGTAAGAAGGCACACCCCGAATGTCAAATGGGCAGCGCCCAAAGAAACAAAAAAAACAATCATATGGGCCAAGCCCAGAAGTCCATGATTACATAGCAGAATAAAAAAAGAAGGTCATTAAGCGGCCAAAGCAGTGCTAGCAGAGCCAAGAGGGTCTTTGTCATCCATGTGTTTCCCCCATACATCAGTGGGGTCTGGAGTGACGTCAAGAGGAGCACCCCACCCATCGTCATCATCTTTTTTCTCTTTATCTTCTTCCTCATGTTGGGGCGAGATTGCAAGCGCCAGATGTGGAAAACTTTTACCAATATCTGGCCACCCAGAGCCAGAAGCATGAGGATCATCAGAGGGCCACCTGGAACCACCATCGCCACTCCTAGAAGCACCACCGGAGGGCCACCCCTGGCCAGCCCGCAGCAGAGGAGAGTGGGTACGTTGAGGAGGGCAAGAGTCCTGCCGAAGAAGAGGTTGAGAGCAGAGACGCACAGAGCCTCTTTGTTGCCAACCCGAAGAAGGCAACCAACCGCGGGAAGAGGTGGGCGAAGCGGGGACCTGAGCAATAGTACATGGGGCATTGCCGCAGTGGTCCAGCAAAACTTGGAGGTGACCAACCTCTAGTGCAACTTTGTTAGCTTGCACCTGAATCTGTAAGAGCACATTAGAACAAATAATAGCTTTAGCATAAAGAGATACATTAATATCCATTTGAGAATGAGCATATATGCAGGAATTTATGTCTTTCTAGAGATTAAAGAGGATTTCCACCTTGAAAGCATGCCAAAGCTGGGTAAACTTAGCAGGGATTCTAGGCCAATCTCCCAACATAATCATATGCCAAGAAAAAGGCTTCAACCTAAAGGGTCGAAAGAAGTCATGAATCCAAGTCCAAAGTTGTTGAGCTCTAGGACAAAACCAGAAAAGATGCTTAAAAGTCTCAGCTTGCCCACAAAAAGGGCAGCGAGAGTCTTGGACCCCCAAGTGAACAAGTCGAGAGCCCACAAGAAAGCCTTGGAAAATAATACACCAAACAAAGTGGTCAAGTTTCGGACTAGCACTTGTAGACCAAGTGGCAACAAATCTTTTACGCTAGACATGAGCAAAGAATTGGAGCAACCACCTTTGGTTCAAACTTTGAATCATAGGAAAATGAGGTGAAAGCCACCTATAACCATGTTGAGACTTGTAATTCCTGAAAGGGGTGTCTGGAAACTACTTCTAGTCTTTTCACCAGGGTTTGGTCCCACGAATACCAACTTTATGAAGCATCTTTGTTGGAATAGCATTCACCAAACCATCATAAGTAACACCGTCTTGGTTTTGAAGCATGTACTGGGCACAAAAGGCTTCCCATTGCATGATACGCATTGTGGGTCTATGAAATAACTATTGCAAGGTTTGGATACCCTTTTTGTGGAATCTAGGCACTTTAAGCCAAGGCGACTTAGCCAGCGGCTGATCATTATGCGCAAATAGAGGAAACCACCAAATATTTTGTTGGTTGAGTGAAAGCCCATCATAAAATCCAAATCTGGCCCACCGGAGCCAAGGCTTAACAGTCTCCCAAGCACGCCAAATACTTTTGGCCACAAAAGTCTCAACAATTTGGACCGGTTCCTTCATGACCAGAAGGGTTTGAAAGTCGATCCCCTTCTAGACGGGTCTATGAGCAGGAAAGCCAAATTGAATACAGTACTTGAGAAGAATTTTCCAAGCCTCATCCCTAGTAAGAGCATAGATAATCCACTTGACACACAGAGTAGTTCCTTGTCGTTGAGTGGAGAGAAGCCCAAGTCCTCCAGAATCTCTGGGAAGGCAACAGAATTCCCAAGCAACATGGTGAAATCCTTCGTGAGATTCAGAAGAGGCCCAAAGAAAGTCTCTGAGCAACTTTTCAAGCTTGCCATAAGCAGCTTTGGAAGGGGCCCAACAAGAGGAATAATAGACATGGGTGACTGCCAGGACTTTAGAGCACACCTGGAATTTCTCAGCCAAGGAAAGAGGTTTGGTAATCCAGTAAGCAAACTTTTGCTCAACCCTGGAAAGCACAACTTGCCAAAGCTCAGCCGGGGACACCTGGAAAGCAAAGGGAATGCCCAGGAACTGAAAAATTTCTCCTGGCCCAATCCTCTTCCAATTATACTATTGAAGCCAAGTAGGAGTGGGAAAAATGGATTGTATGTAGCACAGAGTTTTGGGCATGTGCATGATCATGATGGGCCAAAAAGTGGTAATAGGAAAAAGTAGTGTTTTTCACTCACCAAAAAATACGGAAATCCTGAGTTGACTTTCTTTTGGGTTGGGTGTCGGTACATTGCTACATAGCAATGCCCAAGCCTAAGTTTTACGAATCGGATATCCGATTTATAAAGTAAAAAAAATTGGATATCCGATTTGGGGTTGGGAAATATTTGAAAACATTTAAAAATGTATTGTGGCGGTAAAATTTATGTGCCACAAATCAGATATCCGATTTGAAATGGAAATCTGATTTGTGGCACACATAGACCCAAGAGTAATTAGGAGGTGTAGGTGGACAAGAG